>JAYESA010000011.1:37419999-37769999 GCA_036927795.1 Iris macrosiphon
AAATTAAAATTAAAACTAAAATTAAAACTAAAACTAAAATTAAAACTAAAATTAAAATTAAAATTAAAATTAAAATTAAAATTAAAATTAAAATTAAAATTAAAATTAAAATTAAAATTAAAATTAAATTAAAATTAAAATTAAAATTAAAATTAAAATTAATATTAATATTAATATTAATATTAAAATTAAAATTAAATTAAAATTAAAATTACACTTTAATCATTGTCCCATCAAAAAATTTACTAATGGAAAACTCATATTTTGAAGAAATCATTAGTAAAAGAAAAGTACAATGTATTCTTCAAGGACCCGATTCTTCAAGAATCTAACTGGATGTGACTTAAACTCGTTAAAAATCTTTCAATGAGAAACTCTGTGAGAATAAAATGACATCGCCAAAAATAGTGCAATGCGCAAAGACGTCATGGTGTCTTCGTTTGCATATGCAGGATGCCCCCACCCCCCCCCCCCCCCCTCCACCCAAATAAATTTACTAAAGAAATGATTACATTCATGCCTTACATCAAATAATTAAAAAATCAACCCCCCACCCCACCCATTTACATCATTGCCTCATAGTTTTAAGCTATACATTCATATGTATATTTCATGAAGTCTCCTTGTGCCAATCTTGTATACTAACTTCTTGAATGTTGACTTTGGAAGTGATTTTGTGAAAAGATTTGCGAGGTTGTTTGAAGACTTTATTTGCTTAACGTAAACTTTTTTTTTCCCCTAGAGTTAGTTGGTGAAGAAGAATTTTGGTGAAATATCATTTGTTATGTCTCCTTTGATGAAGCCTTCTTGAGTTTGTGTTATGAAAGCTACATTGTCCTTATAAATTATTGTAGACACGTTTGTGACTTCTTGAAGTTTGTAACTCTTTCTGATATGTTAAACTAGTGACCGTAATCATACACATTATCTACTTGCTTTGGGTCATGTTCCAATCCCAAAATACGTGGGACCATGTCTATGTGGCAATGGCCAGCTACATATTTAGCAGACTCTAGTCCAACTCGAACTACATATACGATGTCCAGATGAGATAAAAAAAATTCATATATCCATAACTAATATCCATAACTTTAGTTATAATTAGATATGTCAATTAGGTCGTGCCGGCCTAGCCCGGTACGAGCCCGGCTTGAAAAATGGCCCATGTACTGGCCTGACCTGTTTAATCGTGGGCCCGGGCTGGCCCGATCCAATATATTGGGTCATGCTGGGTTACATATATCGACCCACAAGATAGGTCCGGCTTGAAGCCCAAACCCAGCCCGTCCCAAAGCCCAGGCCCAGCCCAACCCAGCCCGAAACCTATGAGCAATGTGGGAAATAATGGCTATCATACTCTAGTCACCTGCACACTTAATAGAGGAGTCAAGTTTATGAGCAAAGTTAGTAGCGCACATGGATTAATCATAATCAAAATCATCCAACAATTATTGGACAATTTTAGGGGTAAATAATCAATTGCGGAACTGCAGGATGCTGTAGGAGATTGGCATCAATGCAATCCAAACTTGAAGCAGTACTCTCTTTCAACTCATTTTTCATATGTCGAGACTCTGTTGGTATATTAGAATATTCTTGGTATATTTGTTGGTATATTAGAATATTCTTGGTGTATTTGTTAGAATATTAGAATATTCTACATGGAGTTTTAATGGGATATTAATGTAAGATGAAGGGTTGTAAGGCTATAAATAGCCAAGAGATTATCAATAAAAAAATATAACAATTACTCTAAAATATTCTACATGGTATCAGAGCCCAAACCCTAGCCACCAGCTCCCAAACCCTAGCCGCCGCCACCGCCATCGTTGCCACACCGCCCGCCACCACCAAGGTCGCACTGTCACCATCGTTGCCACGCCGCCCGCCACCACCGCTGCCGCACCGCTCGCCCACTACCATCGTCATTGCTTGCCCGCCACCACCACCGCGAAGCCGCGACTCCCGTAGAGCCTTTTGTCGCGGTTCCTGGCGTCTCCCGCAGGTCGTTCCAAATGTTGACATCGAAGGCCTAGATCTGATGGAGGAGAGACATGATCGGGTCTAGGAGAGAACAAAGAGGGCGAACATAAATCGTGGAACGGGTGTGAGGTGATCGGAGAAGAGGAGGATAGATGGAGGAGATCATCAAGAAGTTGGACTCTGCGGAGGTCGCAACGTTGATGAAGCTGATGAAACTGTCGGCTGGTGAGAGTGCGATACGAACATTGGCAAAGTTGAAACTTTCATCCATCGATCTGAAGCTTGATGGACCGGCCACCTACCTAAGTTGGTCACTACGGGTGAGGAAAACCCTCGCAGGGAAGAACCTGGAGGGTTTCTTGTCAGGAGAGAAGACAGAGCCGGATAAGGGCTCGGCAGGACACGACGAGTGGAAGTCCACTCATATGGTGGTATACATTTAGCTACTCAATTCTTTAGTCCAGTCGATCGCCGCCACAATGGATGGTCTTGAGATGGTGAAAGATGTGTGGGAGAAGTTGAGGAGAACATACAATGGTGTAGGGAATAACTTGAGGGTTTTTCAGATCAAGGGGGAGATCGACGACACTGTACAGGGAGAGAAGACGGTACAAGATTATGCCACGGAGTTGGAGCGTCTGTGGTTGGATTATGATCACTTCTCAGATCGGATGAGCTACGAGGACCCAAAGTATAAGGAGAGACAAGTATGTCTGCAGGAAGGGACGATAAAGTTTTTTAAGGGGTTGGCTGCAGTATTTGCTCAAAGGACAGCACTACTTCTAGCCTAACCGAAGATTCCTACACTTGAGGAGGCTATCTGGGCCATGATCCAAGAGTAGACTCGTATCAAGCTACAGGCAGGGACATGTGGTCCTCCTGAAGTAAAGACAGCACTGGCGGTTGCCAATTCAGACGACACATGACCTAAGGGAGACCCCCGGCAGTGTTACAACTGCAGGAAGGTAGGCCATCTAAGATATGCTTATACCAAATCACCCAAGGAGGGAGATTCAGGTGGCGAATATGGACAATTTGGAGGACGTGGCCGTGGTCATGAGGGTCGATGGGGTGGTCGAGGAGGTTATCGGGCGAACTTGCTGGTAGAAGAAGGCGATGAGGAAGCTAATATTGCCTATACTGAGGAGGATCAGGCACTACTGGACATGCTAGAAGTACTCAAGAGAAAGCATAGAGCGTTAAATGATGGAGACAGGAGGAGTGGGACTGAGGAGGCGTCTACCTCAGTCTTCGCCAGAGGCAATGCTGCCATGTATGCCTATCCATTGAAAGGTACTGATGACTCACCCGCCCTTGCATCTATGTCTCCCCTTAGATCGTTGGACTGGATTGTCGATTCGGGTGCGTCTCGACACGTAATAGGGAATACTAGTGAGTTCTCTTCCTACACTCACCTAGCATCTGCAGACAACATTCAAACAACTGATGGTACTTTCCAGCCAGTGGTCAGTAAGGGTACTGTCGATTGTATAAGTTCAGTAAGATTATCCAATATTTTATATGCTTCTTCTTTTCCAATCAGTTTTTGTCCATTAGTTCTATAATCCTCCAACTAAAATGTATTTTCTCTTTTGATATTCCTAAGGTGATCTTCCAGGAGAAGGAGATGGGATAAAGACCCAGGAGAATATCCGTGCTCTGAGTGCAACTGCAGGAAATATCCAAGCTGCGGTTAAGCGGCTCCTGGGTAATCTTGGTTAGCAAGGCTATGTGAAAATCAGTATCATCTTTCTATTAAACTTGGTCTCCCTTTTGTCGGCTGTAAGATTATCCAAACTGTCCTTCCGAAGGTTATTTCTCAATTGATCAGGTCATTAATGCCTTCCACATTAATTTTAATCCAACTGCGTCTTTGACTGTCTGTAACGGCCGTAAGCCCACCCCACCTTCATCACGAGGACGACATAATTACTCTCATGCTATTTCATGCATGCTTCCTCTCAAAATAAAATTCAAACAGATAAACTCAACTTTTTGGATAGTAGAAGTCGGCACCAAAATAGACTCTAGCCAAAAGAGAGCCAAAGCCGAGATAACAGAGTGAAGCAGCTCAATACAGTGCCAAAGGATAGGCCGACTGCCTGCCATCCTTCCACCCTCCGCTGGGTATACTTTACTAGGCTTTGGCAATCCAGATTCTTAGCATAGTTGAATGATAACGAAATACCCAAATATTTAACAGGCAAGTCCCCTTTTCAACACCCAAACCCGCGGCCCGTTCCTCCTTTAGTGTGCAATGCGTTCTGAAATAGACAAGACCCTTATTCCGGTTTAAATGAAGCCCTGGCAGTCTCCCAAATTCATGTATTATCTCATAAATAGAGTTGAGCCCCTCCATCACGGGCCTTAAGAAAACCAAAAGGTTGTCTGCATATATAATATGAGATACAAACGGTGCATATATAATATGAGATACAAACGGAGAGATCCTCTTATAGAGGTGCACAATCCTCCCCTGATGCACAGCTACATCCATCATACAGGTGAAGTACTCCATGATGAGAGTAAATATGTACGGAGATAAGATATCTCCTTGGTGAAGGCCTATGTTGCTACGAATAAACCCTTGTGGAAGGCCACGAATGAAAATCGAGAAAGTAGCTGAAGAAATGCACTCCCGATTCCTAGCAACCCATCTCACGTTAAACCCCCTAACAAGCATCAGATGGCAGACGAAGTCTCGGTGCACCATATCATAGGCTTTCCAAAGATCTAATTTAACACAAGACTTCATAACCCCCAACTTTGTTGAATTCTTGGACCATTTGTGTGCCAAAAGACTATGCAATGCAATAGATCTACCTTTGATAAACATTGCTTGATTGGGAGATACCAAGCCCTCTATAATCCTCTCCATGTGTCGGCACTTCAGGTGAGTAATTATTTTATACAAATAATTAAAATACACAATAGCTCTGAAATCAGCCAGAGACGTAGCCCCATCTTTCTTTGATACCAAATCAGGAAGGTGTGATTGAGCTCCTTCAGCAATCTACCCTTTGAGAAGACTCCTGCATAGCCTGTAGGACAGGCTGCTTAAGCATTTCCCAGTGACATTTAAAGAAGCCGCTATTGAAGCCATCCGGGTCCGAGGCCTTGTTGGGGTCTGCACCCATAACAATTAACTCCACCTCCTCCAATCTAATCGGCTGGCAACTGACTATTTCCATAAGGCGTAACCAGTTTCTTGCAAACAAGGTTAGGAAAAGTAAAGACATAATCAGTCTGATAATATAACTCCGAATAGTACCTGACTACCTCCTCCTAGATGCTTGAGGGAGATCCAACTTGCCTTCCCTGTCTAAAAGTTGAGTGAAACTGTTTTGGTGCTGTCTAGCGCATATCACATTGTAGAAAAACTTAGTACACCCGTCTCCCTCCATAAGCTACGAGCATTTAGCTCGTTGGACCGCCTGGATTTTATCCTAAGCCATAAAATATTGACCTCCCCTATCACCTCCTTCTCCCAATCTGCCAAATTCCCATCCAACATGTCAGCTTGCATAGCCTCTTGGATAGCTTTGAGCTCCTTTTACGACCCACACCCGTATGATCGGGGCACGAGTACGTGGGTACGCCCAGTCTATGCCGCAGCATCGACGGTAGAACGTTATCTAGACCTCAAGATCACTACAAGTCTAACTTATTATAATAATTACTCAATCATAATAAATAAAGGAAGATATGAATGAAGAAAGATAATTCAACATCAATCTAAAAAAATAAAACTAAGACATGGCACTGAGATAAAGAAATACTAGCCTATATCTCACCAGAGGTCACTTCTAGGTCCATAGTGCAAAAGTGGTCTCAATCATAGCATCACTTTAAACTCGGGAACGTGGAGCACAACAAAGTCTAAAAATGTTATCCAGTCAAGATGGAACGAATATAACCCAATAATAGTTCCAATTAAATGATAAATACTATAAAATAATAAATAATAATGTAATACTTGATGATCAGATAAGCATAGAGTTAGGATGCGCAAATAGAGTAAAACAAGTAAATATAGAAAAAGAAAAAATAAATAGAGTGAACATCTCAGTATGACAGTAAAGGCAAGTCAAGTATATGAAAATCAAGTATCATATCCCTGTGAGCATGTAACCCGTGAGAATAAAATGAATCCAGTAGGTAAGACATGTAACCAACAATGTATGAGTGAAACCAGAAGGAATGTATCTAATCTAGTGTGTTAAAATACCACTTTCGATATGTAAACGACTAGGGATAATATACGACATCACGCATATGATATGTGCGAGTGCTATCATTCCTGATTAGACCTGAGAGGTGATTCCTATTTTGAAAATATTTACATGTCTACTAAAGTATTTTTTTCGCCCAACTAGTACAATGAATCCAAGTTTAGACACGTAGATCAAATACGAGGCCAGCCATATAATATAAGCGATGCCAGTAAGTGAGTCCTGATGTGATGCCAGTAAAAGAGTCCTGATATAGGCCAGACAAGTATGATACATGTATCTCATAAATGTGAATCCATATAATACCAATTTGTGTACCATCATATCAAGAATCAAGTAAAATAATATATAAATATGAATCATAGTAATTATAAAATAAAGAAAACTATCAGCAAAATATACTCGCTTGTAGTCCTGAGATAAAAATATCAAACAATGTCCGTATCGGAGCCTGAAAGACCTAAATATGAATTATCATGTCAAAATAGTATTTTGGAATCATAATAAAGCTTAACTAGCTCAAATCTTTCTAGGTCAAAACTAGGTCAATTACCTAATTTGGGTTCCAAGTTGTTAACCGGGTTGGCCTATTAGCTAAACTAGTCAATACTAGGCTATCTCGAGTCATTCTAGGTTTTCTAGGTCAAACTAGCCAGTCTAGTATACTATGTATCATAATTACTCTCTCTCTCTCTCTCTCTATATATATATATATATATATACACACACACACACACACACACACACACACACACACATAAATATATATACATTAACTTGGTCTAATGCCCTCTACCTAGCTCATTACTCATTACCTAGGTATATACTTAACCATAAACTCAATACCTTGACTATAACTCTAATACTCAACTTATCACTAGATACCCCTTAATATCTAGGTATCACATATCCTAGCTATTACCTACACTCATAACTTAACTATGAACTCTTTACCTTGCCAATATCTTGGTACTTGACTATTACCTATCACCTTAACTAGACACCACCCTATTCTAAATTGGTATCTCATATACCTATACATGGTACCTACTTAACACATATCCTCTAGGCAATACCCCTACACTCATGGACACCTATCATATATCTAATCCAAAGATACTTGATATACATACAGTTACACCTTCATATTAAATTCTGTACACTATACTTGAATCCCTTCCACCAGACTCTACTCTACTCTAACCGCTGTCATGTACAGATACCCAAGTCTGCACTCACCCATACTCGAGTATTATGCTGTATTTGAGATCTGTACAGCAACTGATACTCACTGTTACAGAGTTAGTAACTACAGGAAATGGTTCAGAGCTGCTGTGCTCAATACCTTGGTACATACAGTACAATTAATACACACCCCAGATCATTGCCCAGATACACTCGACTATTGCTACTGCATAATACAACTGCTTCTTGCAGCCCTGTAGTCTACTGCTGAGAACCCTCACCCTCTACATGACTAACCCGAGCTCCTTTTTTATGCACCCAACTGCATATCTCCCCTTCCTTGTTGAGCACACCTGAGCCTAATACTCCCACTGACTTCCAACCATGCTTACTGCAGAACTGATCATCTGCCTGCACACCAATACAACCCGAGCCCCCTTTACAACTCTATGTGCACTGGACTGAATGCACACAGGTTGCTGCACCATCAGGCAGTGCCCGACTACCTAACTTTATCCTAAAACCTGAACTGTACACAGACTCGACCATGTTCAACCCCTCACACCAACACAACCACAAGCTTAACACCCATGAACACATGCATTTAATTAACTCTATGCACAAGTATCCTAACTGATGTGATACTCAACAAGATACACTCACCACATGTATGTCATGATACATATACCCCCCACACACCACAACACATAAACACAAACACCTAAGGTGCATCACTCTATGATACACGCTAAACTTACGATACTCTCTTGATACACTCTTCCCATATCACCAAACACCATTAAAACATATAGAACACAGCTAATATATAAAATACAACTAGAATTTAGTAACATTAAGTAATTCTCTCTTGATACACTCTTCCCACATCACCAAACACCATTAAAACATATAGAACACAGCTAATATATAAAATACAACTAGAATTTAGTGACATTAAGTAATTCTAATGGATCTATAAGAATTTGGTACAATTGAGCACTAATATGAAGAAATGACCAACTCAACTCTCTTGTATCATGGCATATCATGATACTGACTCTCTGTATCCAATTATGGACACAGGGATACCAACACAAAATTAATTAAACACTAATAGTCCATATGAGGACACAAAGCAAACACCACATGGGCATAATTCGTATTTCCCTAAATTGAGCCAAAAACTCAATATTCTACATGGCACAAACATATATCTACCAATTGGAAGGCTCCTTATGCCTAGATCTACCATTGGAGGGTCAATTCCAACCATGAGAAGGTTCCTATAGGTCCAAAGAGTGTTCCTAACCATGAATTTGATAAAAATGAGATAATTACCTAGTGTTTGTGTAGCTTCTTTGAAGAACTCCAAATTTGGACACGAAGAAGACGAGTCAGACACAATCCTCCAAGACTTGGACTCTCCTTCAAGCTTCCTTTAGTTCTCCAAGCTACTTTCTCTCCAATGGAAGAAGAATGAGTAGTTTTGGTGAAAAAATAGATTTAGAATTCAAATTCAAATTATAGATCTAGAAATTGGTGAAAAATAAAATAAAAGTTGCTTGGAAAAGAAGTAGGGAAGAATAGAGGGAAAATTAGAATTTGAATCTCCCTCCTCTAGGCATGCCACATCATGGGCTTGGAATTAATCTAAATTACTCATCGTTCCACTCCATTATCTAATTTAAATTCAAATTGGGAGAGAAGTGAATCTAATTGGTTAAAGAAATAAATTTCTACAACTAAAAGGGAACATTCTCTTCATGACAACTAAAAAAATTAATTAGTCTAACTATTGTCATTAATTAACACTAACATTACTACTAACAACTAACAATAATTAATCCTAGGCAATATAAATAAATTCTATACTAACCACTAACATAATTTAATAAAATAAAATTAGCAACATGTAAAATTATCAAAATATTTCTAGAGTGAAAAGTGGTGGTTACAATTCTACCCCCTTTAGAAAAAAATTGTCCTCAAAATTTATGGTAGACACTAGTACAAGATGGAGATAGATTATCGAGAGATTAAACATTACCCCTCAAGGTAAACAAAATCTAGAAAAATCCTTTATACCATAAAGAATATAAAGGGAACAAGAAAGATAAGAGATAACTAGAGAATACAGTCAACTATAATAGTTTAGAAAGAGTTTCCTATACACTTTCGTAGAACATAAACAAGAACCTATAACCATTTCTATTTTAGTATCTAGGAGAAGGAACAAGAAGTACAAATAGATGGAGTCTCTAGAAATGGAAATACCTATTTGTATTATCAAATCAATGATCTGAAACCTATACTCAGGTATTACCTATGTTTTAGAATACATATACCTATGCTTAATACTTACACCAAGTATTCACTAAGCATCAACCTAGCCACAGTACTTATCACAAAGTTTTACTACTTTTAGTATCATTGATATACTATAACTTTAAGACGTGTGTACAATTAACCTACTGACTCACACTACTTAGAATACAATATTATCATTCTAGGGTACTATTCTTACTGGTACTAGAAAGATACTCTACCAAACACTCAGACACTTATGTAATATTCTTATACCAAGGTACTCAAGTATCTAATCTATACCCAATGCACTAGCCACTAGGTTACTTGCATATTGATATCTAAGATGCTTGAGGTAACCCTTATCTGGATACAAAATACTTTTCCTATCTGGAAACTAACACACTTGATACTGGTGCACCTAGATGATACTATCATACACAATAATATTTACTAATATTAGACTGAAACGCTACTCATTTCATATTACTCATCACCATCTTGATACACCCTAGTCACTTACACTCTCGAGCACTCATGTCGAAGTTGCGTCTCCAATTTTGATTGGAACGGGCATAGGTGCAAATTTTAGGTTTAAAATTATATATTATTTGACTAATGTTGTGCGATAAAAATAAATCACAAGAGAGGGTATTTATGAGTGACACAAAGGTCAGAACGACAGACTGGCATGTCTATGTCAAGGGTGTAAAATTTATTTGAAAGTAAAAAGCTAGAGTAGCGCTCTAAATATTAAAGCAACGACAAGGTGCACCAAATGATACAAATTTGTACGGTTATTTAAAATACCATATTTATAATTCTAAATGACTCTAAACTAACCCTAATATCTCTCTAAGCCAAGTATAACTAAATTTTGGTCGAGAGAGTTTATAATCTACCCTCCTTAGAGCATTTTATCCTCAAAATTAAAACAAATATTTGGTATAAACTACTAACTGAAAATAAATACTACAACATACATAGGCCCTCAAAGAGATGGAGTAAACGTTGTCGAACATCATTCTCTCATTCCCACGTCGACTCGTCCGGTGCATGATGCCTCCATGCGACACGAACTAGAGGAATAGTTTGTCCTCGCAACACCTTCTCTCTCTTATCCAGAATCTCTACATGCTCCCCCGGGTACGACAAGCTCGGCCCGACAGTGATCTCTAAGTGATCAAGCACATGACTCGGATCTGACACATACCTCCTCAAATGAGATACATGGAATACATCATGAACTCCCTCCAATGACCGTGGCAATGCTAACATGTAGGCAACCACTCTAACGTGCTCCAACACATCTAATGGTCTGATGTACCTCGGACTCAGCTTTCCTATATTTCCAAACCTGATGGTCCCTCTGGTAGGTGAGATCTTCAGAACACATGATCTCCAACCTTGAACTCCAGAGTCTACACAGTGCTTCTGTCTATCCTGTGCTGCTCGTAGGTGCCCTTGGATCTTCTTTACCTTCTCTACTCTACGAACAACCAATATGGTTCCAGAATCTTTCTCTCATCTACATCACTCCAGCACACTAGGAATGACACTTTATGCCATGCAACGCCTCAAAGGGAGCCATCTTGATGCTTGCTTGATAGCTATTATTGTTGGAAAAATTGATCAAATGCAAATGGTCCTCCCATGATCCACCAAAATCAAGCATGCATGCCCTCAACATATCCTTTAATGTCTGAATGGTGCGCTCAAATTGGCCATCTGTCTGCGGGTGATAAGATGTGCTGAACTTCAGGCAGGTCCTGAGACCCTCCTGCATACTCCGCCAAAAGTATGATGTGCACCTCGTATCCCTGTTAGACACTATGTTGACTGACACCCCATGCAGTCATATGATCTCTCTTATATACATCTCTTCTAAGACCTCTATAGACTGCCCAACCCTAAAGGGTAAAAAGTGAACGAACTTGGTGAGTCGGTCCACGATCACCCACACAGCATTGTGACCACTAGGACTCCTCGAAAAGCCCGTAATGAAGTCCGTAGTAATGTGCTCCCATTTTCACTCAGGTATCACGAGCGGCTGGAGTAAGCTTGTAGATCTCTGATGCTCAGCCTTGACTTGCTGACATACCAGACACTTTGCTATAAAGCGGGCAATTTTCCTCTTCATTTTATGCCACCATTAGTAATGCCTCAAGTCTCTATACATTTTCATACCACCCGGATGGATAGAGTATGCTGAACTGTGCGCCTCCGTCATTAGCTCCTGATAAAGCTCTTTATTCGGAATATAGAGACGATCTCCACATCTTAAAGTTCTGTCCTCATGTATGAGCAATCCGGTCTGTATTTTGGCCTCTGTCCTTGATCGAAGTCTCTGGAATCTGGCATCTGTCTGTAAGGTAGCCTTGATCCTCTCATCCAATGATGACTGTACCTGAAGGCTCGTCAACTAGCCATCTACTTCTGGCATAATGATCTCTATTACCAACTTCTGTAAATCCTCCAATAGGTATTGCTGGGTAGTCAATAGAAATGCTATTGGCCTCCTGCTCAACGCGTCAGCTACCACGTTGGCCTTGCCCGGGTGGTACTGTAGCTCAATATTAAAATATGTCATCACCTCTAGTCAACATTTTTGCCTTAGGTTCAGGTCCTTCTGAGTGTAGACGTACTTCAGGATCTTATGATCTGTATATATCTCCACCCGCTTTCTATATAGGTAGTACCTCCAAAGCTTCAGAGCAAAAATCATTGCGACAAGCTCTAAGTCATGAGTGGGATAATTCTTCTTGTGGGTCCTCAGCTGCCTAGAGGCATTGGCCACAACATTCCCATGATGTATCAAGACATATCCTAATCCCTTCCCGGATGCATCACTGTAGATCATAAATCCTTCCAGTCCAGAAGGTATGGTCAATATAGGTGCCATGGTCAGACGCTTCTTTAGCTGATCGAATGTTATCTAACACTCTTCTGTCCAAGTGAACTACTGCTTTTTGTGGGTCAAGTGGGTCATTGGTTCTATGATCCTCGCGAAGTTCTCTATGAACCTTCGGTAATATTCGGCAAGTCCTGGGAAACTCCTCACTTTTGAGATGTTGGTAGGGGTCGGCCACGTCTCTACTGCTGAGTTTGCTGGATCTATTGAAATACCATCTCTTGAGATGATGTATAAAAGGAAAGAGACACGGTCTAGAAGGAACTCACACTTGCTCAACTTGGCATAGAGTCTCTCATGCCTCAACGTCTCCAATACTATCCTCAAGTGCTCCCCGTGCTCCTCGTGGTTCTTCAAATACACCAAAATTTTATCGATAAAGACTACCATGGACTGGTCCAAGTACTGATGGAAGACTCTGTTCATCAGGTTCATAAATACTATAGGCGCATTTGTTAGTCCAAAAGGTATCACCAAGAACTCTTAGTATCTATAGTGAGTCCTGAATGTCGTCTTTAGAATATCCTCTCTCTGCACCTTTACTTGATGATACCCCAATATCAAGTCAATCTTTGTGAATACCTTCGCTCCTGTCAGCCGGTCAAATAAGTCATCAATCCGCGATAGTAGGTACTTGTTCTTGATTGTCAAAGCATTTAGGGCTCTGTAGTCGATACACATATGGAATGCCCCATCCTTCTTTGGTACAAACGATACTGGTGCTCCCCAGGATGATGCACTCGGACAGACAAATCTCTTGTTCTGTAACTCCTCCAACTGTATCTTCATCTCATCCAATTCTTTTTTTGCCAACCGATACATATTGGAAGATACCAATGCTACTCCTGGTACCAACTCAATGGTGAACTCCACCTCTCTATCTGGCGGTAGGCCTGGCAACTCCTCCGGGAAGAAATCCTCAAACTCTGCAACTATCGATGGGGGTGCTGTCTACATAGCCATGTAGACTCTAGCTGTCTGGCCTACTCCTTGCTCAATGGTCCCCCGCATAAACTCAAACTCTGGGCGATCTGGTGGTCTAAAAGTAACATTACCCCTCCAAAAATCCAATATAGCATAGTACTAGCTCAACCAGTCCATCCCCAGCACAACTTTAAAGTTTGGTATTGGAAATACCAAAAGTCGAGCTCTCATCTCCCGACCACACATAACTATCGAGCATGTTCTGATAGTATTGGTAACCAGTACGATACCTCCTCCCGTAAGAATCTTCCAACTCTTAGGTAAGGGGGAAGTGGCCACTCTATGCATATCCATGAAACTACTAGAGACAAATGATAGTGTAGCACCAGAATCAAATAATGCAGTTGCAGGTAATGATGTAACTAAAATGGTACCTGTGATAGCTTCCCCATTGGGCTCCTCCTCACTGGATGCAAGTGCAAAAGCCTGACCTTGCCTCCGTCCTCCTGCCTACTATTTGGCCTGATCAAACTGTGCCTCCTATGGGGCCAGTGGTGGTCCCCACTAAAATCTACCGGGTGCAGGTTTATGCTGACCTCCTGCCTGGAATGGTGCCCTCTGAACTAGTACAGCTGGTCTTTGAACCATCGGCGGTACTGTACCACCACGTCGTTGGCAATCTCAGGCTTTATCATGCCCCAGAACCAGAATACTGGAGAGCTAAAAAATGACTCAGCCGACCACACCTTGCGGATTACCAAAGCAACCTGCAATGTGTTAAGATTGTCTTTAGACAAGGGGGTGCATACTAAAATCAAGTCACCTAGGGTCAAGAACTTCTATTGTCTCAATCATTCAAATAAGTATCAGTAACAAAGAAATTTTAATATAAGTAGTAAGGCATCCCAAATGCCGCATCAAAATATTCTAGAGTTCTAGCAATACTAAATGATATGCCATATACAAGATCAAAAGTATACATGACAGTGAATCAACTGCAGTCTGAATATAATACAGTCATGTAGGAAACTAGTATCCAGATTCTTCGGTTAATATCTGCCGGTTGGCTAAACGTCCAAAAGAATATAGTTTACAAAAGACGAGTAGTGAAACAATAAACCCACTCGTGACCCTCGACATCCATCCTTCTGGTGTGTTCCATCAGTGAGGGAGAAATAAGCTTGATCCTCAGGTGCTGGCTCTAAATCTGGTCATGCAAAATCAGTGGGGTCAGACCTCAAATAGCAAGTAACACAAAGGAAGCACTAAATAAAGAAATAAAACCAGTTCTAAAGCATGAGATGCGTGAGCCAACAATCAATGGCATAGGTCCCATCCATGACATGATACGATATTCCTTCACCAAATAAGGACAAAAAGTGCCCTATCACATCAAGATAGAATACGTCCCTTGATTAAGGTCAAGCTAAAATAATTCTGCTTCGTAGTTTCAGTCTACAGCCTATCATAACACAACAACGCAACCCAACAACCAAACAAGGAATGAGTTAAACTATCATGCCACAACAGCCTGTATCCCTAATTCCACTCAACATAAGGCACACTATGCAAGCAGAGATACAATATAAGAAATAATATAGCTTTGGTCCATGGATTATAGTAACATAATGATGTAACCCAACAACCAAATAAGGATATGAGTTGAATCATCATACCACGATAGCCTACTTTCCTGACTAGACACACAATATAAGCAAATTAAACTGCCAATCATGTATTACGGCTTGATATGCGATCTTTGGGTTGTTCCAGTAATACAATATATGGGTATCCTCATATCGTGCCATAATCGAGCATGACTGGCTGATCCAAAGATATACGACCAAATATATATGTAAAATGATGTACAGTCCCTTACAAGGGCACAAAGATAATTATTAATCAGTAACAGTTCCATGCTTTCTATAGAAAATATTCTGGCTTGGTCTTATAATTAAATCAGATACTGTACTCCACTAGTATGGATGATATACAGTATTCGTGGTGGCCAGCCTTTACTCTTAGCTAATTTAGGGTGGTTCGACTTGCACAATCTTGAGATACCGTTCCCTCCCAATGCTCTACAAATTTAGTTGCCTAATTAATCCTATGTTGATTAGAATCCCATGTCATGGTCACATGAACATTCCTTCTTAGATGTCGTACTTTAAGTACGCTCACTCTTGATACGAATCCAAATTGTCACTCGAAAGTTAAATCTGGATTCATCCAAGTGTGATGCAACAGTCAGTACTATCTAGCCATGGCTAAAGTCACTGTCCAACTATCATAACTGTGTATTAAAATAATTATATATATCATGTAGCAAGAGTGTGTGGCACGATGGATCACCATAATTATATCTATCAAGTAGCACTCTCGGTTCATTCAAGTGTATCAGCACGGATACAATAGTCAGGACAGGAACAAGTTATAAAATGATCATGGACAAGTTATCACGTAGCAAGTTATTTAGGACAAGTCAGTCCATCACTGGTTACATTATTTGTCACTTTATTATATCGATAGATGAGGATAAGAGTAGTACGAGAACCCCTCGAGATTAGATTCACAATCCTTAAACCAAATAAGGACCAGGATTACAGACCCTCCCCCGAGTTGAACTACGCCCCTTATTAAATCTAACATATAATAAGGTGGTCAAGTAAAAATATTTAATTAGCAAGTTAGTACATATAATGCTACATCTACAGGGCTTATGTCAGGTGCTTAGTTAAATTCAGCATATTGTCACATCTGGGTCATACAAGTCATTTTAGATTTAACTCATATCATCACAATCAATCAATCAATTAAAAATATTAAATTAAGTGAGTGTCCACGTGTACATGAAATATGGTGCCGTATAGGAATAATAGGCGCATAGGCAAGATGTCACATGAAGAAGGGTGCCGCATGAAGTTACAGCTACATGAAATCGAGGCTGTATGAGACAGGGTACCGCATGGTTGGCTTGGACGCATGGGCAAAGCAAAGTCCACTCTTTGGGAAACGTGCAATATGACCATCAATAAATACAAGTCAGAAGAAGTGACATGAAGTGACTGATATGATAAGTAATAAAGTATGTCAAAAGAAAATATAAAATCATACAAAATCGTGCCAAGTCGGTGAGAAGTTATGCGTCCAGAAGAAGAGAGACGCATAGCTCATGGCCGCATGGTCGACGAGGCCGCATACTCCTTTTGGCTTCGTACAAACTTGGCTGCTTGAAATCTTTTGGGACTTAGTGAAATTTCTTCAACTTGTGAAGCTTCATGCGTCCAAGTTCATGCATTTGGTCAAGGGGTGCATGTGCAGATTTAGTAATACATCCAACAAGGTTGGTCGCATGCTAACTCGAGATGAGAAGTCCAGGCCGCATAGCACAAGGTACCGTATAACACTTCTTCGTCTCGTCCAACAACATCTTTTCGGCCATGGCTAAAAGCTCAAAAATGAGAAGTTATTTCTTCCATTGAAACCTCAAATGATTCCCAAATGCACCAAAGTAAAGTTCTAAACTACTCAAAATTAAGTGTTCATTAACATAGAACAACATATTTTTGAAAACATAAAGTTTTAGGAGATCAAAACCCAAAAAAATTCAAGAATACATGAAAAGCTTCTAAACTAAAAGTCTAGATCTACACTAATCCATCCACCAAAATCGAAAATAACAAGTTCTAAATGTATGGAGAAATAAATAATAAACATAATAGAACAATAAAATAGATAATTTTTTATTCCTCATGCAAGGTGTACTTGCCTATGGAGGGAGAGAAAAAACCTAAGAGAGAGAATGAAAGAAGAATAATGAGAAGAGAGAGAATAAAGTTGGGTTATATATAGAGGGTTTGAGGTTTGGACCATGGGCTCAACTCATGATCAAACCAAACCAACAAAATAAACCAAGAACCAAGTGAACCAAAGAATGTGTATAGTCTCTCTACAATAGCAATAATGCTAGCAAAAAAAAATGCTCCAAATACGAATATCATGAACGGGGAGTGACAGGCCTGATGCTAGTTTGAGCCACAAATCATGCACAATCCTAGTCTCCTCCGACATTCCTTCTGGATATACCCCTTCCAGCCACAGTGATAGTAGGTCAGAAGCTCTCTGCTGGTATGATACGATTCTCTGCTACTGTTGCACTCCTAAATGACATATCGGTCCTCCTACTCTGGGCTGTGCTCTGGCTGGTATGACTATACTGGGATGCCTCTGAATTATTGGTCCCCTGCCACTAAGATAACTAGACTAGAACATCAGCTAACTAGGTAAAGATGCTCCAGTCTTAGGCGAAAGGCCTACCAATGATCAGAAAAACTCCGAAGGTAGCACCTCAAGCTCCTCCTCGGTCGCGTACCTCATATCCGGTCTGGGCACGTACACGGTCGGATAGTACGTCTCGTTAAGATCTGGAAGGAAATTAGGTCCTCAGAGAAATGTAACAAGATACAAATGATAGATGCTGAATATAAGTACTGAATAACTAAAGAGGGTGTACTAACCATCTAAGTGAATACAATCTGAGGACAACCATGGTACGTATGGGTAGGTGTAGGCTAAATAGGATATGGTATAGCTTAAGGCCAGCAGCCATATATATATATATATATATATATATATATATATATATATATATATATATATATGCTTACATATCTCATTTGTTTCAATCAATAGGAGGTGAACACCTAGCTATTTATTTACACATGAGTCCCTAATAGTTTGATTTGCACAAAAAGGGGAATTTGGTCTAGCTTTGGGCTAGTTTGAGTCATTTTTTCCAAAATAAATAGAAATTGTGTCATTGGTTTAATAAATTGGAAGTACATATGATCTCAATCGGGGGTGACACAAGTGTCATGGATGTAGTAGATTCAGAGTAGATTATCGTCATATATTGGGTTGCAAGAAATGAGTCAAAGTTGCGTCTCCAATTTCGAATGGAATGAGCATTGGTGCAAAGTTTAGGTTAAATTAGATATTGTTTGACGAATGTTGTGCGATGAGAATGAAGCACAAGGGAGAGTATTTATGAGTGACACAAAGGTCGGAATGACAGACTGGCACGTGTAGGTCAATGGTGTAAAATTTGTTTGAAGACAAAAGCTAGAATAGAGCTCCAAATATAGAAGCAATGACAAGGTGCACCAAGTAATACAAAATTTGTATGGTTATTTAAAACACCATGTTACTAATTTTAAATGACTCTAAACTAACCCTAATCTCTCTCTAAGCCAAGTATACCTAAATTTTGGTCTAGAGGGTTTACAATATATATATATATATATATATATATATATATATATATATATATATATATATATATATATATATATATATATATATATATATATATATATATATATATTTTCAGGGATTTTTTTCTTTGTAAATCTTTACACTTAACTCCCTGTAAAACTATAATATGCAGTTCTACTATTTTTCAATTAATATTGGTTATACATATATATAGACAATGGCGAGAATAATTGAGTAGATCTCATTATATCAAAGCATTTAAAAGAGGTGAAGAATATATCTAAAAATTAATCTTCATTGATGGCAAATTTTTTTGCTACATGTTTTTCGATATTTCAAACTTAAAACACCATATGAAGAAATTGAAATAAGAATTTGTCTTTTTTGAAGACAAGCAAAGGACTTTCCCATCACCACCATAATATATATATATATATATATATATATATATATATATATATATATATATATATATATATATATATATATATGGATTTGTTTTTTGTAAATCTTTACACTTAACTCCATGTAAAACTATAATTTATAGTTCTACTATTTTTTAAATAATATTGGTTATTCACATATATGGAATATAATGGTGAGAATAATTGAGAAGATATTGTTATATCAAATTATTTAAAAGAGGTGAAGAATATATCTTCGTTGATGATAAATTATTTTGCTATATCTTTCTAGATATTTCAAACGTAAAACACCATATGAAGAAATTAAAATTAGAATTTACCCTTTTTGAAGACAAGCAAAGAAGAGCCCCATCACACACACACACACACACACACACACACACACACACACACACATATATATATATATATATATATATATATATATATATATATATGTGTGTGTGTGTGTGTGTGTGTGTGTGTGTGTGTGTGCGTGCGTTTGATAAAGGTATTAAATATAAATAATGTATATCATAAATATACCTTAGAATTGCATATTTAGTAAATATTTAGTAAAGTGAATACATATAAAATTAGACCGAGTTATGTTATTATAAATATGTGGCTAGCATATATAATAATCATATTTGTAAATAAATAAATATATATATATATATATATTTATATATATATATATATATATATATATATATATATATATAAACTACTTACAAACATATATCATATATTGATAGTCTTATATGTGTCACGACCCGCACCCGGATATTCAAACACGAGTATTTGGGTACGTCCATCCTACGCAGCAACATCGATGATAGAACGATTATAGGTCATCAATATATCTAATCACAACCCATGAAATAATATCTCAACTTTATAAGGAGGACAATGATATAAATAGCAGTGGCAATACTCAATCATAATATCTAAAAGAACGATATGATATAGCACGATAGGATAACAAAAGAAAGAAATCAAAAGTCACAACTAGCTAGTCAAGACAATCATAATAAGTCTAAAATCCAAATAATATCCAAGTAATCCCAATAGTTGTCGGAGACAAATCCGGTACCAAAATACTATTAAAGGAACTAAGATAACTAAGTACTTCGACTAGACCTCCCAAAAATCACTCTAAGCTACTCCTAAGCTACATGGTCCAACTCTACTGCTACATACTCCTAGGGTCCATAATGTAGGAACCCTGGGGTGGGGTGAATAAGGTCAAGCTAATAAATCAAGTACGAATGATTAATAATAGGCAATTTAAAAATTGAGTGTGCAAGAAGTAAAGAAATAAGAATACCAACACCCGATATATCCTGGTATCCTTCTAGAGGCACTTCAGTCCCGGAAACTCTTGTCCGGCTTAAATCCACTATTGTCAAAATAGTTACACCACGAGCTTTGATCCGAAGGCTAGTTGACTTCTTACACAAGAGCTTTGATCCAAAGGCTCTCTAAGTTCACACAAGATTTGATCCAAAGGCTTGTACACTTCAACCTTTTACAAGATGGTTTTGATCTTCTTACAACAAAATAAAGATCTAACTTTTATAACTCATGAACACACTAACACAATTTGTGGATAGGCAAATAAAAGCTTTGATGTAGTATTTGTGGATGGCCTTTGGTAGATTAGAAATTTTAGGCTCAAAGGGATCAATCTTGAATGAAGGGGTTCAAGGCTTTATATAGGACACCATAAAGAAAGAGCATTAAAGCAGCTTTCAGCCCACGGTCGGAAGATCCGTCGATATTATGTAGAATACCGTCGGATGATTCGACCCCGAGCAGTAACGACTATAAAATAGCCGTTGTGATCATTGATAGGAATGAAGCAGACCGTTGGATTTCTAATGGTCATAATTCGGATTATCCGACGGTGATCCATGGATATCCGATGGGTGATCCGAATGTTCATAGAAATACTTGTTATGACAAAACTGATGATCTGATGGTGATCCGTGTATATCCGAATTCTTTCCAAAATTGATCCTGGGTTATTTTTTTTCTTCGCTTTCAATTTTGTCATCCATATCTTGTGTTTACAATTATTTCTAAGACTTATTACAGACTCTAGACAGACTAAGGAAGGTGCATGCTTCTTCAGTCAAAAAATGATGATAGCAAACCTTAGCTTCTTTAGTTGATGGATGCTGGCTTTTTTTCTTGATGGTAGTTGTCCTGAGATACCCAGATTATGAAATTTGAATACCTTTCGAGGGCTTCGCCCTCGAACCCCCACGAGGGGCGCTGCTCCCTTGACCCATGTCCGCTGACCCGCTAGTAGAACCCCCGAGTGCGTGGCTCCGGATGTCGTAGATGGTTCAAAAAAATCTTCTGGGATGATGTCGTCTTTGGCCTATCATGATTTCTTTATTGCATATGTCCATGTGTGATCTTGCTTATTACTTTTCTGCAAATACAAGTTAGCCAAATAAAGCAATATACATAGTAGCAAGTATGATAATATTTAATGCATATTTGGACTATGCTAAGTTTAAGTATTCAAAATAGTGATAGCATGAATATTAATGATGTCATAATGTTAAATTTAATCGATTAACCATATTAAAAAATATAGTTAGATCATTGGGCTAACAATTTTTCCATTTTTGATTATGGCAACTCGGTTAAATTTAAGATGGCTTTAATAGAAGCTCATATCACTAATATGTAAAACAATAAGCATATATCACTAAAGGTGGAAGAAGAGTATAAATGCTATAGTGATTTCATGATTGTTTAGTGATATTAAAAGGCTAAATTAATCGATTAACCACATTCAAAAATATGATACAATTATTAGGCTAACAATCTTTCCCTTTTTGATTATGACAAATCGGTTAAGTTTAAGATGGATACAATAGATGCATATATCACTAATATGTAAAATATATACGCATACATCACTAAAATCATATTACTTAAACTACTTCTACCACTTTTTAAACATAATAAATGCACATACTTAATTCCCCCCCCCCCCTTTTATATGATCAAAAATAAGCTTCCCCTATTAGAGGATGCATGGAATTCAATCTTAAATAAATAAATCAGAGCAGGATGAAGGCATAGACAATCATGACCAAGATAAGTTTTGAAAGCAATAGGAGAAGTGTGTAAAGACAAGTTTTAGAAAATACACAATTAATGTATAATACCAATTAAAATATAGCTTATCAAAACACAAGGTAGTTGGTAATAACAATTTGGAAAAAATGAATAATCCAATAAGTGGTTTACCAACTATAAATCAAAGGAAGAAATCCAAAACATAATATGATATAAAATACTACTTAAGTTTAGAAATAATGGATTTCAAACAAAAGCCATGAGGATTAGATATTTGCAACAAAATGATAGATACTAATTAGAATAATGGAAGAAACAACAAGGGCTCTTAACAATGTTCAAGAAAACAAATATGATTCATAATTTGCCCATTCAAATTAGTGGATCAATGCCATAAATGAGTATAATCATGAAAATAAATCAAATAGATATACAAGAATCTTCCTATTTGCAAAGTCTATCCACTTATCCAAGTTCATGCATTTGAACTCAATTACCATAATATGCTATATGAATAACCTTTAGATAAACATGATGGTAAATGAGAAAAGTACTTGAGAATGAAAGATTTAGTCGACTTGAATGCTCCCTCTCAAAGCATGACCAATATATAATCATGAATTTTGGGTAAGTTCAAGCAAAGAAAGACAAAATAATTAGCATACAAGGAAAGCCAAAGCAATGAAAGCTAAATAGAATCATCAAAAAAGATAAACAAGTTATTTTAGGAAAATTATATTTATTGACCCATAAATGAGAGAGAAACAAGATAATTAAGACAATTGCATACACTCTCATAAACCCTTCACATATCATGAACATAATTAAAAGAATATTTAAAAAGAATGAAGATGAGTTCATGATGAACTATGTATACAACATATTTAAAGATGTAAATGAATTGACATAATTAATTTGCTCCCCCTCAAAATATGAAATCTAGTTCTAAAGCAATTATATGCATAAACATATGAAAACAAGATCTAGGGGATATATCAACTAAAGATTTTCTCTCCCTTGTTCAATGCAAACAAGATTAATAGAATCGTCACAAAAAACGAAAACTATCATGTTTAGAAAAAGAAGAGATATCCAAACAATATGCACTAAAGATGAACACATAAAAGAATATTCCAATTAAGCATATAAATAAAAAGATAAGAAACACTGACCTAAGTAGGATAAGTTCATAAAGATACAATTTATGTCAATATATATTACCTTTTGAGAAAAAATCATCATGACGCTAAACGTATAATCAATCAAACAAATAAAGCATGATGAAAGTCATAATATAGCTCAAAAACACAAAAAAGAAAAACATGTCCTTGATTAACTAATTAAGAAAGAATCAATCAATTGATTACTTTATATGGACCTAATGGGCTTTACCACCTACATATAAAGCATGATGAAAGTCATAATATAGCTCAAAAACACAAAAAAGAAAAACATGTCCTTGATTAACTAATTAAGAAAGAATCAATCAATTGATTACTTTACATGGACCTAATGGGCTTTATCATATACATATACCAAACATAAGGTGAGGACCAAACTTGCTAATACTTAGATAAAAATGAATTAAGTTCAAATAGCAAAGGCTCATAAGTGGTAACCCATGAGTAGTCAAAGTAGAGTAAAATATTTTATTTGAAGCTTGCATAAGTAGATAATCTTGAACTACCCAATCATTAGGATCATTTTTCAAGAGAGACAAATAAAACATACATGATCCTAAGAATCTAATCAATAATCTTCAATAGAAATTCCAAGTCTATATCTATAATAAAAACTCATAAAATGATGGAAAACATGAGAAATAGTCAATCTTATTTAAATGATTACGAATATGAACACAATGAGATGGAAAAGATAATTTGATGAAATCATGAATCAAAAAATGAGATAAGTCTAAAAGATGCTTGCTAATGACTTAATATGAGAAGAGATTAATCATAAAGAATCACATACTTCAATATGTAAAAAATAAGATTAAATCAACGATTTGTCAAACTAATATTATAGAATAAATATATATATTTAATATAGAAAGTAAATCACATCAAGATAATTTACAGAACTTATTTTTATAAAACTAGCATATCTTATATAGATTAAAAATAATAATAACTAGAAGAGTAAAAATGAACTAAGATTATATAGCTTAACACAATATCATAACAGAGAAAGCTATATAACCAATTTAGGATTAATGAGATAAACCATTAACAAGATAAATATGCTCATTAAAACTTACTAATACACATGATACTTGCTTAAGCTTAGAGTATCCAATAAGGGCATACATTTTGAACGATCAAAATAATTTATAGACTCTTCACTAAGCAAAGATAAGAGCATATAAAGAACTCAAAAATAGCTCTTATCAAAACAAAGGCTAAAAGATATACAAGAAGATAACAATAAAATAAATCTTTTTGCCAAGTATTGAGAATAATCCAAAAATAAGGTTATAGATCAATCTAGAGAATGCAAAATATTATTACCATGAAGAAGTAAATGTATTATCTAGATTGGATAGATCTCAAAACATGTGCTCAAACATATAGTAGTAAAAGCCATAAGGTATTTGATGTATCAATTACATATATCCTTATGTGCTACAACATCATTGGGTAACAATAAATACAACAAAAATATGAAACCAATGAATGAGCAAAGAAGGATCATCTAGATTAAGAAAGCAAGAGATGGCTAAAATATTTTTCAAGTAGCTTTCATAGTGCACCAAGAGATAAATGTTTGAAAGTGTGCACTAATTAAGGAAGAAAAATAAGACATTTCAAGTAAAACCACAAGAACATATGATTCTTAAATAAACATCCATATTATAGTCATAAGCAAAGAATTAATAAATATTTTCTCTCAACATCCTAACTTATAGTGGTGCCAACTCGGTAAGAACTGGCTACTGGACAAGCTTCAAACTCGTTCGATGATGCTTGACCAGCGAACCCACGGGGCGGTGCTTGCCTTAGTGGTAAGGACATCCTCCCCTGTCTCCAAGGTGCCATAGAGTGGGGAATATCCCCAGTATCAAGTTAGACAACAAAATGCACCTCGAGGTGCAGCCTAGGAACTGGGGACCTTCTCGAGCACAGGATAGGCAATTGAGAGATAGAGTTAGCCTATTTGTTATGGGGAATCAATGCTCCAGACCGAATGGAGCTTACCTCCGTAAGCATTCTCCTAAGCATAGACGCTTAGCGACGCTTAGAAATAAGTCCAACAAATTACAAAAGTTAGGAATCATCAATACACACACACACACACACACACACACACACACACACACGAAAAGATTCAGACAAATAAAAGCATGTATACTCAATGTTAACCAAAACGCCAAGAATATATAATCAAAAAAATGACTTTAAGGAAGAAGCTAATCGATTAATTAGTGAAATTCACAAATATATCATAAGAATCAATAGCAAAGATATGAGGTAAACACAAGTTTGAAGATACAAGTATAGAATACTCTTCAAATTAAAGTAAGACTTGAGCTTAACCCATATGCCCATATCAAGATTTTTATATAAGAATATATATACATATATATCAATATAAGAGATACATAAACAACATAAAGATATAAATTTAATTATATATTCATGTATCCTTAATGAATAGTTGATATGTAATCACAAATTTAAACAAGTATAAATAAGCTTTATTAGGCAAAAGACTTAATTAATTCACAAGAGATTTGTCAAAAAGAAGCACATGAATCAATAGTGAATATATTATGCAAGCACAAGTTTAAATTAAATTATAAGTACATACTTTTCAAGTAAAAATAAACTAGTGCTAAACACATACATTCACAACAACCGATTGTATAAAATATGTCATACAAAACACAATGGTGAGGAGTAACTATCTCAAAGATATAAAGATGTGGAGAGTCAAAAATATTAACTCAAAATCATAAAGAACCTATAGACTAAAGATATATACATGCTTTATAAATAAGGACAAAGAAAGATATTATGCATATATAAGTGTGTCACACTAATAGAAAATGAGTAATAGACTACATAGTGTGAACTAATCATTTAAGCTAAACAACTAGTCATGCTAGATAAATGATAATTACAAGAGAATTGACTAAGCATGCTAGTATCATATCTCTCATTGATTTAGATAGAAGCAACTAAAAGATATCAATGAGAGTAGTATCAAGACAAAAATGAAACATGCTAGATTCTATAAATATACACTATTTAGGAAGAATCGTTTAGCATGTTACCAAAGTGGCTATAGTGGCCACATTTGTGTTAGTACAATTGCTTGAAAGATGACCATTGTAGCTTTGCAATCAACAGCACGCTCCACGGTGCTATGTCCGGGCACAAGAAGCTCCACCTACAATATGAGGTAAAGACTTTGGTATCCAAATAAATTTGGATCCATATTTGTTAACTTTGGGAACCCAAGTAGCATTTACTTTTGCATTGGTAGTAAAAATCCTATGAATAGGACAAGTAAAACTCACGTGTCCAATATGAGAGCAATATAAGCACTAATACTAGTGTGTGTAAATGTATCAGAATGAGCATGGTTGTGATCATGTGATATACTAGAATGGTGAATATCTCTAGTGTGAGCATGAAAATATTTGTTTTAAGAATATTATGTTCTAACAATAAATCATCATGCATACAAGTAATAGAATTAAATTTAGCATTTAAAACATTATTCTCTTCTTCAAATAAAGCAATTCTAGAGATACAAATATTATTTTGTTTCTTTAAAGCATCAATAGAAGAATCATGCAAGTGTGATAACCCATGTGTTTGTCTCTTAAAATCTTCTATTGATGAAGAAAGAGTTTTTATTTTTAAAATTAAAGCATCATTCAAACTCTTTAAAGAAACATAATATGAGTTTTGAGAATCAAGTCTAAATAATAAATTATTGTTTTTATTTCTCAACAACTTATTTTCTTCTTCTAAATAAATAACCTTTTCTGTAAGTTCTTCATTTATAGAATAAAGGTTATCAAGAATCTCTAAGGATTGGTTAGCCATAGATGTCCACATAGAGTATTTTTTTCATTTAGAAGAAACATGATTGTCCATGCTACTAGAAATATAACCCTCTTTATTGGAGGGGGAATAGGATGTCCTAGATGATAAGGATCTACTCTAAGGATGTTAAGCCAAAAGAAATAGTCCTTGCTCTGATACCAATTGTAGGAACCTTAGAGGGGGGGTGAATAGGGTCAAGCTAATAAATCAAGCACAAATAATTAATTATAGGCAATTTAAAATTTGAGTGTGCAAGAAGTAAAGCAATAAGAATACCGACACCCGATGTATCCTGGTATCCTCCTAGAGGCACTCCAGTTCCGAAAATACTTGTCCGACTTGAATTCACTATTGTCAAAATAGTTACACTACGAGCTTTGATCCGAAGGCTCTCTAACTTCACACAAGCTTTAATCCGAAGGCTTGTACACTTCAACCTTTTACAAGATAGTTTCATTGTCTTACAATAAATATAAAGATCTAAATTGTACAACTCAAGAATACTCTTACACAATTTTTGGATAGGCAAATGAAAGCTTTGGTATAGTATTTGTGGATGACCTTTTGTAGATTACAAATTTTAGGCTCAAAGGAATCAATCTTGAATGAAGGGGTTCAAGGCTTTATATATGCCACCCCAAAGAAAGAATATTAATGCACCTTTCAGCCCACGGTCGAAAGATCCGTCGGTATTTCAAAAAATACCGTCGGATGATCCGACCCCTAGCAGTAACGGCTATAAAATAGTCGTTAGGATCATTGATGGGACAAAATTAGACCATTAGATTTCTAATGATCATAATTCAGATTATTCGACGGTGATCCACAAATATCTGACGGATGATCCGAATATTAAATACTTGTTGTGACAAAATAGATGATCCAACGGTGATCCGCGAAGATTCGACGGATGATCTGAATTCTTCCCAAAATTGATTCTGGATTATATTCTTTCTTAGTTTTCGATTTTGCTGTCCATCTATTATATTTACAATTATTTCTATGACTCATTACAGACTCTAGAAAGACTAAGTAAGGTACATGCTTCTTCACAGTCTGAAAATGATGATAGTAAAGCTTACCTTCTTTACTTGATGGATGATGGCTTTTTCTCTTGACGACGATTTTCTTTTGATACCCAAATTGTAAAATTTGAATACCTTTCAAGGGCTTCGGTCCTGAACCCCCATGGAAGGCACTGCACCATCGACCCTTGTCCACTGACCGGGCAGCGGAACCCCCGAGTGCGTGGCTCCAGAGATGTCTTAGGCGGTTCAGAGAAATCTTTTGGGTTGAAGTCTTCTTTGGCCCATTATGATTTCTTCATTGCATATATCTATGTGTGATCTTGCTTATTACTTTTCTGCAAATATAATTTAGGCAAACAAAGCAATATACATAGTAGCAAGTATGATAACATTTAATGCATATTTGGACTATGCTAAGTTTAAGTATTCAAAGTAGTGATATCAAGAATATTAATGATGTCATAATGTTAAATTTAATCGATTAACCATATTTAAAAATATAGTTAGATCATTGGTCTAGCAATCTTCCCCTTTTTGATTATAGTAACTCGGTTAAATTTAAGATGGCTTTAATAGAAGCTCATATCACTAATATGTAAAACAATAAGCATATATCACTAAAGGTGGAAGAAGATTATAAATGCTATAGTGATTTCATAATTGGTTAGTGATATTAAAAGGCTGAACTTAATCGATTAACTATATTAAAAAATATAATACAATCATTGGGCTAACACATAAAAGGTGGGACACCAGTCCTCCAGGAAATCCCCTAAAATTGTTATCTAGTCAGGATGGAACGAGTACAACCCAATAGTAGTTTTAATACATAATAAAGGCTATAAAATAGTAAGAGTAATGTATTACCTGATGAAAAGATAAGCATAGGAACATAGTACAACAAAATAGGGAAAAACTGATAAGTATAGCAGCAAGAGTAAGTAAATAGAGTGAACAGATAAGTTTGATAGTAAAGACATGTCAAACATGTAAAATCCAGTAAGCATATCAATGTATGAATATAGCCAGCAAGTATAGAGTGAAACCAGTAAGACTGTACATAACTGGTGTGTTGAAATACGACTTTCAACATATAATCTAGGGGTAATGTACGATAACTCGCACGTGAAGTGTGCGAGTGCTATCGTTCCAGATTGAACCTGAGGGAGTAGTTCCAGATTTTAAAAATATTTACATGTCTACTAAGATATTCTCTTGCCCCACTAGTACTAATGGATCCAGATCTTGACACGTAGATCAAATATAAGACCAGCCAGATTAATAAAAGTGGTGGCAGTAAGAGTCATGATATAAGTGATGTTAGTATGTTATGCCCCAGTCCCAAAATACCGAGGGACTAACAATGTGGCAATGGCCAACATCATAACTCTAATGGACAAACTCAATTTAATGGACCCGTTAGAGTGCACTTAAGTTGTAACAAATATAAATACAGTCTACAACATCTATCACAGCATAATTATAATCTCATCCACAGAAATTAAATACAAGTCAATATGATAGACCAGTCAAGATAATAGATAAAGAAAATATAATCCATCAACAAGTCCAGATAAATAGTGTCTCGGGGAATAACCTAACACAATAAAGGAAAGAGAATATCACCAATACATATCTCCAGATATGGAATAACGATGCGCATAAATAACTGAGTATGAAACTGAATACTCGGGAGAAATTCTCCGGCACAACCTCGTCCTCTGGTGCCAGTACTGCTCCAACGTCAGCTCATGTCCCGTATATCTCGGAGTAATCCTCCTCTACTGTACTTGGGGACATAATTCGGATCCAGGTCCTCAGGGGACATAGCAAGGTACAATAAACACTCAAGCCAAATAAAATATCATAAATATAAAATAGATCCTCAGGACAAGCTATGTAACCAGCTATGTAAAATACAAATGAGAGCATCACTAGTACTCAGGCTGAGACCACTACAAGCTCTATGTCGGGGAGCCCATAGCAGCAAGTAATATCACGAAGGGCCAGTACATGTGCCAAAGCTCTGGTATAGAGACTAAGTCACTCTCCAGTAACATAAGTATATATATATATATAATCAGCCTGTAGCCTGTGTGTCTGTCCCCACCCAATGTAACCTCACGTCTCATATCCATAACACGCAAGATCATGAACTCTAGCTAGTACAATGAGTGATAATGATATCTATGTATATGCAAGTCTCATGTCACGAATCCTGTAAGCCTATACATAATCACCATGGATAACTCAAGAAATATTCTGTCACATAAATAGTATCAAGTATCCTATGGTATGATGTACTTGGTAAAGCAAGCACGCAAAGAATATGATCGTGGAATCAACTTTCTAAGTGACGTTATACGACTCCGCGTACGGCGTCGACACCCAAATTTTGTTCGGATGCTAAGCAATATCTCACGGCCCTAGGTTGAACAGGTACATCACAAAAGTATATGAAAAGAATACAAGAAAATAATAATATATGATCTTTATAGATTTGGCAAGGTACACTTGCCTGTCTTTTGATCTTCGTCAGTTGCTCCGATATAAGTAGAATATCCAGGTACGCCTCCGGATGCTAAAAAAATATCACCATTACTCTCAGAAAACTTAAAATATCTAGGATTGACTACCCATAAGTCCAATTTGAACACAGGGACAAAATTAACAGTTTTTGGTTATAGCGGGGTCCACATGTGGTCCACTTCGCATCGAACAACGTGCCAATGACAAAGTTCTCCAAATTCATCAAACTTACTATCTACGAGTCCAGAACGATAATACGAACCCAACAAAATATCCAGAACTGGATTCCGATGAGCCGGTCACAAAATTGCTCGTCAAGTAGAACCGTGGGGCCCACAAAACGGTATTTCATCGACGTTCTCAGAATTGAACCAAACTTGGGTCACAAGTCCAGCATAACACTGCGAATCCGATGGTCCAAGTTTTGTTATGAAACGATAAGCACACACAAAATTATGACGAGTGTCAGAACAGGCTGATACGGGACTTTTTGACAAATATGCGTTAATTTCGGTCACGCACATCCAAATCAACTTTCGTAAAATTTTACACGTCCGCGTTGACAATACGCACCTTTCGGTGCAATTCACACACAATAAAGTCACCTCGTTTAGTGGGACATACCCCGTTTTAAGAAAATTTGGGTTTAAAAAACCAAGTTTTTGACAAAATATAACAGCAAATAAAATACAACATACAACGAATTAAAATAAACTAATTGAAGAGATTAAATCTCGGTTATATTGTCTAAATTACTGTTTAAGTAGAATTTAAAAATATTAACTAGGTTGGAAGAAAATTAGACATGAACATGGTTGGTTGGAACAGTTTTTAAACTACAAACTGGGTTTTTTTTTGTTTTGCATCACAAATTGCGATCGACAAAGGACACGATAGGTTAAACTAATTACACAGGGTTCAAGGGGGTCATGTGGTCTTCGTATAGGATTCGATAGGTCATTAATTGGTCTACTGTGTAGGAAGATACAGGGACGAGAAGATGGGTACCATGTGATCGCTATTGCTCGAGATTTTGGTGGGATGTGCTGCGACGTCATGCGGCGTGCGGAGGCGACGGTCCAGCGGTCGTCGGCGGTCGGGGATGGTCGGGGTGGTAGAGGAGATTATGGTGGTTGCTCTGAGGGTGGTAGGGTTATATATAGGGGTGAAAGAGGGAGGTTACGGGAAGACGAAGAGGAGGGGGTGCGGCTGTTGACGGGGAGGGGAAGCGGGGGGTCGCGGGTTACGGGGGGGGAGGGCGGGGGGGGGGGAGGGGTGTGGAGGTTACTGTAGCGTGGGTTCAGGTCGGGTTAGCAGGTCTGGGTTATCAGGTTATGGGTATGGGATTCAGTTAGGGTTGGTTTGGTTTGGTATGTTTTGGTTTAGGTTGGTTTGGTTTAAAAAATAAATCCATATATATATGTATGTATATGGTCATTAAAAATAGTTTTAGACCTCAATAAATTCTAGAAAAATTATACAATACTCTATTAATAGTTTTACACCCAAAAATATTTTTTTGTACTATATTAATAATTAATTAAATACACATAATTATAAATCTATGAATGAATATTTATTATAATTAGCTAAAAATTACAGAAAAATCTTCCTTAATCTCAAAAATTCATAATTCCAATAATTAAAATTCTAAAAATAAATTCTAAAAAATTTAGGTGTTTACATAGTAAAACGGTTTTGATATGCCAGTCTAGTATGAAATAATGTATCCAAAGATTAATCCATATAATACAACTCCGTCTAACCATCGTGTCGAGAATCAAGTAAAATAATACTATAAAATATGAATTATAGTAACTATCAAGTAAAGAAAACTATCAGAGAATGTACTCGCCTGTGGTCCTAAGCAGTAAGCACAAATCAGTATCCGAACTGGAGTCTAAGTGACCTATATATGAATTTCTATGTCAACAAGTATTTTTGAACCATAAACATACTTAATTAGTCATAATTTAGGTTTTTATGTTAATTCTAGGTCAATCAGGTAAAACTAGATCAATAACTATTTTTGGGTTCACAAATACCTATTTGGTTAGTCTATAGAGTCATTCTAGTCAATACTAGCTAATTCTATGTTTCCTAGGTGAATACCATATATGTATAAGTGTACTAGGTCATACTACTATATATATATTTATCTAACTCATATATACCTTCGCTATATAACCAATACCTTAGCTATTACCTTGACTAATACTCATTACCTAGTACCTATACTTAATACCTTACCCATACTGTAGTATCAATACATTAATACCAATACTCACTCAAGTATCTTAATACTAAGATACTAAGATACTTCTCTTGTATCTTGGTGCCCTGCTACCCAATACTTACTAACCCTTGGTATCAATATGATACCAATACTTAATACTCAACTTATCCTAATACTTTACCCCTACTAAGTATCTTAGTACATCATTATTACCTATTACCTTACTTATACTCTATGATACTTGGTTATCAAGGTAACCTAGTATCAAACTTGACACCTGCACTAAGATACTCTACCCCACACACATTCAACTATGAAACACAAGAACCCACACTCTTGTACTCATGCACTATAGATACTGTGTACTGTTCTGCAAATACTTGTGCACTTGCATTTGTGCACAAACCTCACTGATACCTAGCTAAACTACTACACTTGAACACTAATACATACTCAAACTGAACACTCTCGCACATAATTGCACTTGCAAAACTGCACTCATACACTACCACCTGTGCACCAAGTGCATATTACAGTCCAAATATGAACCTAACACTTCATTGCACTTCCCTCAACACATGTAGCTGCCTGCACCCTATCTCCTTATCTCAGCTGGACAGTGGACAATACTTGTACAGTGTGCAAAGCTGCACTAAGTCAGCAAGTGGTTCTGCATGTTCCTCTCTGTAGGTAGCAGATCTCTCTGCTGCAAAGCCTCATATCCTTACTGTAGTTGCTACAATACGAGCACACTGTTGCTCAACTCCCCCACATCTAGCCAAACTGTACTATAGTGTGCTCGAGTTCAGGATGAACCTGCACACTGCATAGTGCATAAATATGCACTGTCAGTGCACATAAAGATCCCCCCTCTTGCTACTGCACAAGACACGCTTCTCCCTCTCATCTTCACTGCAATATAGCAAGTACAGTCCACTCCTACCTACACCTACACTCATGTAACATACTCTCAAGATAATCCTATAGATAATCATAGGAATTTGCCATTGATACAACCTCATCTTACCTCAATAACCACACTCTACATGCATACCCTCATCAAGCACACCACACTCCTTAAACCCAATACTTCACACACAATCACCAACACAAATACACCAAATACCAAATACCTCTTGTACACACTAGTGTCACAACACCATGGCACCAAGATACTCTATGATACACCATTCCTACACCAACACCACATGATACCAACCCAAAATCATGTAAAACATAATATATACATAGAATCTAACATGAATAGAATCTAACATGAATAACCAAGTATAGTGCACATAAAGAGAAATTAATACCAATTAGTCCAAATACCCCCAAATTACTAAATTTACATATACGTATCATGGCGTATCATAATAAGGGCTCTACGTATCCAATTGTGAACATAAGGACACAATTACAAACCCAAATAGACACCAATATCCTCATAGGGACACCACACAAACACTTGATGAACACAAATTCGTAAGTCCACCAAATGGCCTAGAAAATTACATGTAGCAACTAGAAATAGGCACTCTACCATCTAATTCTCCATCTATGGGGCTGAGTATCACTATGGGTAGGTTCCTATAGGTTCAATATAGAATTCTAACATAAAAATTGATAGGGAAAGAAAATTTTACCTATTGGGTGTTGTATCCCAATAAAACTCCACCAAATGGACACAATGAGGTTGAATTAGACACGGTCTCCTAGCTAGCTTCTCTCCAATGCTTCTTCTTGTGCTCCAATGGTCTAGGCCTTAATGGAGATGATAATGAGGAGGAATTGAGTGGTTTGGAGTTGAAATTGGTACAAAATTGGAATGACTTGGGGAAGAAGAAGCTTGGGGAGGAAGAAGTGACGAATGAATGTGACAAATAAATTGTTCCACTATTACTACTAGGGTTGGCCATATTAAGGTTGTATGGAGGATGGTACAATATCAAGTTTTCCCCTCTCCACTCCTAATTTAGTTTCTGTAATTGTCATAAATGGAATCTTTTTGGTTAGAAAGGAATCTATTTAGTTATATGAGAGTATCTAATCATTCCAGAGAGGAATATTCTATCCGTGATAACTAACACTAATTAATTATAACTAACTAGTATTCTAACTAATACTAATTAATTATAGCTATACAATTAACAACCAATATAAAATAATAAAAATATTCCTACAAGTGGAAGTGGTAGTTACAAATACTACCTTCCTAGAAATATTGTCCTCAAAATTTAAAGATGGAAGTAGGTACGAAATAAAAGAATATCTCATGTGTCAAAAGATAGGGTATCCCTTACACATCTCGTCCTCTCTTACCTAGATAGTCATAACATATTCATCATAATCTTTTCTATGTTCACAACCCCAATCTAAGAAAATTTTATCTAAAATTATGCAAACATACAATTCTATTGAAAAGAAATCATTCATTATTATAAAACATGCATGTTTATGGTCTATACCAGTCATGATAATAAGTCTCTATCAAGGGTTTAACTATACACTAGCATAACGATCACTAATGCAACTATAAGGTACTAAGAAATCAAACATATCAATATATGAAAATAAAAGGAAAGGAAAGGAAAGGAAAGGAAAGGAAATAAGAAGAATAGAACCTGCTAACCCATACATGTAGCATCGTCCACTAGATCGCCATTGCAAAAGCCCTACCCTGTTGGGGTGTCTCCTTCTGCTGGTGCTGGCCAATTTATTATGCCATATGTGGCCTAGCTGGACCCCTCTGATCTGGTACCCATCGATAGCAGGCACAGTGGGACAGTCTAGTATTTGGTGCACAGCTGACCCACAAAATAGACACACGTTCAATATCCTACTATAAATATTCCAAGTATTCCCAGACATCTTGCAGTAGGCATATGCGGGTGCTCGTTGCATTTGCCTCTGTGGCTGCTGCTGAACCAGAGCTCGAGCTGGTGGTTTGTACTCCTACTGGTACTGGAAAGCTCCCTTCTGAATATAAAGACGCTTTGTCGTCCTGAGCTATCATCACCTCCAGCTGAATTATGGGCTCTTTTAAGCCTAAGGTCCAAGTCTTCCTCTGCCACATAAGCTGCAGCCACAATATTAGCATAAGTCGTGTCTCGGATCGTAGTGACATGCACTCAGATCTCTTTGGATAAGCTCTTCCAGAATCTACGAGCTCGGTCCACATGATCCCTGACCATGTACTCTGCGAAGTGGCTCAATCTGCTGAACTCTGCAGCATAATCGTCTATATTAAATGTCACTCCCCAGTACCAGAATACGGAAACGAATATAGCCAGCTACCCTGTACAAGGTACTATAAGTCGTAAGGCGATCACAACTGTAACTAGACAAGGGGTGTATGTGTAGTGCCCCGCTCCACGTTGGCACTATGTACAAGAGATATCGGTTTGCTGACTCAAAGAGAAAACCTTCTTGAAGAGCTCCTTGTTGAACCAGAAGATGTCTGATCTAAGTGAGTGGACAGAACTTTATTCTCTGATTCTTGTATGCCTTAATAATGAATCTGAGTTTTATAATGCATGTTGCTAGGAAGATTATTATTTTCGTTGCATGAATAATAGAACTACATGCTTAGCTAGAACTTGAACGCTTTTCAATAGAAGAACCTTGCCATTATAATAAGAAGAGTAAAATATAGCTTAAACATATTTTCTTATCGCTTGTGTATTGATAAAACTACTTCATGCTTGAACTTGATCAGAAAGATGGCGGCTTGACTGCACAAATATGGATAGACAGTCTGCTTGACCTTGATCGTCTGCATCATAGAGTTTATCTGATAGTTTTAATTAGTCCCCTTCGGCCCACAGATCTCCGCCCGCGACCTACTCAGGGTTGTCGCAACGGCCCCAATGCCGACGCGGTTGCCAGTACCAGGTGCACCGCTCTGATATTGGCCTCCATTGCCACGATCACCTCTCATCTCATCGAGAATACCTTTCCCTTTATCCGCTTATGTTGACTTCGACCGCCATCGGAAGGCCGGGGTTGGGGTACCCCCCGTCGTAGGTGTGGTGCCCCGTTCTCCCTATTCGGGGAGCGCGGCTAAGAAATACAAGACGGTATCGTTCAATCAGGATAGATTGAATCAAGAACTCATCCTTGTTATGGATTTGTTTCTTCGAAATCGATTCTCATATTCAGTGGACCGTGCCCGCATGATCGACTTAGCGGCAGAGTCAGGAGGGACCTCTTCGCTGTATCTTTTGTTGCCTCAGTTTTCGCTGTCGCTTGTTGCTTTCGTGCTTTGAGTTGGTTTTCGAATTTGCTTGAGTTTCTTGAACGGTTTCGATGGATTTCATTATTTTCGTTCGTTGAGCTGCACTTCAATTCCGATATTAGAAAGAGTGAAAAAGGTATTGATCAGTTGTTTGTGGCAATGCAGGTGAACCAGCAGTAGGCAATGCTCGAACGGACTCCTGAAGCACCGCTTTCCTTCTTCCTTCCAACAAACTTGTGAGTGGCTTATATTCGATTCAGTTGGCCCTTCTTCCAAGCCTTCACACCTAAAATCTTGCATTCTTGTTGCCCCGATCAAACGATACCAAGTAATAACTAAAAGATATCAAGATAAAAAAGAATAGACTTGGTTTATATTGCTTGTCAATGAAACTTGTGAACGGTTACTCATTTGCATGCTTGTTCCCTTAAAATGTTCATCATATGCATAAATACAAGCTAGAATATTTATTTCTTCTTTAAATTATACTATGCGTAGAACTCATCTTGAATGCAATAAACTGAACAGGAAGACTATGCAAAAATAGATCTTGCCCTGTTACTATCCCGTGCCTGAAATTGCCCTGAATTGCCTCTACTGCTAACTTAGTATACTACGTTGATCACAGACAACTTGTGCACAAGGTCTTAGTTCCTGTGGACAGTCGCTTGGGCACTGGCACTGATCCGATACGGACGGAACTCCTGATAGTCGCCTGCTTAGGATGGAGTGGCTTATGGCGCCTCCTGTCCTCTGCGTCGCATATCATTTCGTCCTGAGACTAGCCCGTCCATTATGGCAACGTGCCAGTGATCCTCTCGTATATTTAAACCTGTTGCAAACTAACTCGTGTCTTCGTGGCAGGGAAAGACATGATAAGTTTTGTGCAGGTGGTTCAGACGGGCAGGTAAACGTCACCGAATGGTGACAAGTTATTTCATTGATTTCTATATCTATTGCTTGCTGTAAAATAAACTAAGGCAAGATAGAAAGGCCACAAATAATATGCATGCTTCATCTAAACAACGTATTGATTGGTATAGTTGGGTTAACTTGCCTTCACCAGTACGTTTTGATGTACTGACCCTTGTTGAAACAGGTTCCCCGCGCTAAGGAGAACCGAGCGAGGAGCCAAAGTCATCCCCCAATCCAGTCCAGCTGTAAGCATATCTTGTTCGTGCTAACTTTTAAAGTATTCTGAAGCAAGGAGCTAGCTACTCAAAACATAATGCAGCTCCGTGGAAAGGCCATTATTCCACCAGGAGGTCTTATATTTTGAAGTTTAGTAAAGGATGTAATGTACATGACTACTATCTCATTTCGTGTCAATATTTTGTAAGCCCGTGCGGCAACCTTATGACTCAGTTCAAGAGTTTGTAACAGATGTTCATGTTATCAATAAAAGAGAACTTTTCCATGTCTCAAATCTGTGTTTTAATTTATCTGCGTACTCTGAATATGTGCTCGCTATGAGAAATAAAATACTTAGCCTTGTGCGGTGTGCAACCTAGGCCCGTACGGCGATCATGCCCGGGGGACGACTATCGATTCCATGGAATCGGGGCATGACAGTAGGTGCATCGTCTTCACCGTATGAATTAGATCAAGCACCCGTGTTTGTCCTCCTCGTCATCGTATCGTAAATCATTGTCTTCCTCAGCGTTGTTGGCCTTCCTTCCTGAGATCCATCCCCATCAGCCTCGATTACATCAATGGCCATCCGACGTTGAGCCCCGCTCGGACCGGTCGAACGTCAGCCAAACAGCTCCGCCGCCCGCGATTGGATCTCCACCTATCAACGGTCGTCTACTGTCATGCCCCAGTCCCAAAATACGTAGGACTAGGAACACGTAAGCATGCCAGCCGTATGGATATGGCAACTCCAATATATGGAAACCAAAATCTACACGTACGCTGTAATATGAATATCAATCCACAAGTGGTATAAATCTATCACAAGTCACAGGGTATAATCTAAATCTCATCCACATAAAATCAATATAAATAAATAACCAGTATCTATGAAACTAGATCTCAATATAAGTATCTAAAGATGATAGTTGGATGGAAACAAATCCACTACCAACTCGAATGGAAAAGTACAACACAATAAACACAATATAGGAATACCAGCTAACAATCATGGGCTCGGAGAGAAGACATCCTCGAAACATATGTAACCATCTGAATCTGCGCTCCTGCAAATACTCAAGAACAGATACACCTGGCAGAGGACCAGGTCCTCAGAGGGACGTAACAAGATACAGAAAAGTGAGCCAATTTGAATACAGTAAACATGCATATAATTTGAAAATAAATAAGTACGCTGTACAAGATAATCTATATGAATGCAAATGAGGACAACTTTTCGACGTATGGGCAAGGGTAGGCTACTCGATCTAATCCTCACAACTTATACGTTCGTCAGTGGACATCATCAGCCGACATACCTCTGGGGTAGCGACCCTCGGACTCCATCAATCGACATACCTCGGGGGTAGCGACCATCGGACACGACCACCATAGTGCGTGCTAGTTACTACGGTTTACCAGAGTGGTTAAAAGCCCATACGCCTAATGATTGTCCTCTATGATACTAAGTGTCAAGTGTGTGTCAACATATCTAATATATAGTAATGACTGAAAAAAACTACACATGCAATAAATAGAAATGCAATAAATATACAGAAATATACTAAGTATACAAAATACTGTAAGCAATTTGGCAAGGTATCTTGCCTGGTCTGAAAAGGATGAAGTTCCAACTCAAGGCGTCGTCCGATCTACCCGTCACATAAATTAAACAAGTTAGGTTACAAAAGTGGGTGAATAGTTTTCGCTATTTTAATCTATTTTAACTCTGAATAAAATAACCTAAATTAGTATTTTAATCTTATTATAATCTAATTTATTGTTAAGCTCTAATTTTTGGTCCAAAGAAAGTCAACTTTAAGGATTTGTGATCCGTGGCACGCAAATCGAGGCAATCCGTTGACCAAAAAGTCAACTGACTCAAATCCTAAATTTTTATGTGAAATCCTATATATTTCAATGCTATGTGAACACTGGAATCGACAATCATAAGTCGGTAAAGAGTTATGTCCACAAGGGCGCACAGATGATAGTTTTTTTTTATGGTTTTCTATTTACGTCTATGTTGCACTAATTTTACAGTAGAATAAACTTATATTTTAAATTCTGGAAAAATACTTTTCTGTAATTTCATCATGTCAGCTTTTCAAAACTTTAAACGGTTCGTAATTCCGAGTTCGGGATCTCCCGAAATCTCTTAAATACCAAAACGCATCTGATTTCGGACAACTGGCACTTTTAGAATTTTTTGGAAAAATAGGTTCATAAATTATTAAAATAAATTATATAATCAGAAAACTAACCTTGATATAGTTCTAACAAAAAAAACTGGAGCGCGTTTGGAGTCCTGAGCTAGGAGATATCGTCTTTTTAATTCGTCATAACTAGTAGAAAATGAGGCTGAATTTATGACGAATTTTGACTATTTTGGGACGAAAAAGAGAGGAATTTGGGGAAGAAAAAATATGAAGGATGGGGTATTTATAATTGTGGACAATACTTAATTAAATACGACTAGGATTGGTTAATTTGGATAGGATTATGATGAATTTAAATAAGGATAGGATATGCATGAAGTTGCTTTCCTAGTAGGTTCAGGATTTGAATTAATTTAAAATAGAGTTTGAATTTATCTCAATAATTTATAATCTTAAATATAAATAAAGATAATACAAATAATTTATAAAATCTTATTAATATCTATTAACACTAAATTAGCATCTATCTAATATTAAGACTATATATATCCAAATAAATCCTAAATAATTTTAAAAAATCTAAATAAATTTCTTAAAATTCTAAATAAATTACAGAAAATATAATTAAATATTTTAAACTAAAATAAATATTTGGTAGAAACAACATGCAAGTATGGTCGTATAGTAAATCATAGAAGTCCTAAAAATTTATGTTTCCTAAGTTTTAATTACCAAAAATTCTAGAAAAATCTCCAAAAATCTAAAATAACCTAAAATAATTCTAAATAAATATTTATATAAGTAAATATATCAAGAAATTTATTTTCTAATTAACTAAGAGAATACTCTAAAGAAATTTAATATCTATAATAAATATAATAATATAAAATACACACAAAATATCTATTTTTGGTGAGGGGGTTTACATCTACCCCCCTCCGTCCTCCTGTCCTCCGATCATATCTCCGTCAGAAGAGTTGTGGCGCCCACCCCCTCCCACGATCCCCGGATCCCATGCCCCGGCGAATGCAAAGGAGTTTACGGGATCACCATCGCTAGAGTTAGGGTTTATCGCTGCCATTTCCTTTATATATATATATATATATATATATATATATATATATATATATATATATATATATATATATATATAAGGATAAAATATGTAAATTACATACCTCCCCACTAACATAATTACTAACCACTAATAATTACACACTTACAATTAAAATAAAAGTTTAATATCTTAAAGAAATTTTACTTCAAAATATTTTATACTATTTCAAAATGGGTTGTCATACAAGTATAAATTTAAAAAGTAAAAAAAATTGACAAATGACACGTGCAATGCGCATACGTGAGTTCTAGTTAATATAAATAGCTTATTAAACAAATATGTGGTGAGACCAATAACTATAGTAGATTTTGTTTCAAAATGGGTCCAAAAGAGTACATTTTGTCTAAAATCTTTACATTTGTAAGGATTTTATTTATAAAACTTGCTTACATTTTTAGCTGACGTGTAAGGAAGGAGAACTATACCATGTCTTTACCATGTCTTCATCTATTTGAAAATTTAAATTTTGGAATATGATCTATTAAATAAATTTTGGTTATTTAAATTTTAGAGGGATTATGATAAAAGTGGACTTGCATTTTAATTTTTAAATTTTTTAAAAGAATATTGTTAAACCCAATTTCGAGAACTAATATTTTTTTAGGTGGGTGGATTGTATACCTCCTTGCCCATTTTTTTTTTACAAAATTTATAATATTGAGATTTTGAGTACGAAATTATTTTAAGTTGGATAGATTGTAAATCCCTGTCCGAAATCATTTTAAGTTGGGTGGACCACCGTGCTCGTCGAGTTCTGGTCGTCGTCCCCCAACCGAAGACGAGCTCGAGATTGTGGTAGAGGAAAGGGTCTTTGAGGTGGTGCTTCGGCTCAGCTCTTTGCAGAAAAGGAAGAAGAAGGGATGATGAAGAGGTTTTGGCAGAGCTTCTCCTTCAAGGTGGTCACAGAGAATCAGGGGAGTCGATTGTCTATTTATAGACGTCGGGGGATCCTAAGTCAGTAGAAAGAAGCTCGGAGAAGTTTTAGGAGTTGTCGTCGTGAGGCGGTGGCTATGAGGCAGTGGTGGAGTTTCGTGGGTGATCGGGAAACTCCTGGAAGGTTCGTGAATCACCTGGACTCGTTGGCGGTCCAAGGTGAGGTGGTGGGGAATCCGGCTTCGTGAAGCTTCTGGGATTCGTCGGGCAGTTAGGAGGGAAGTCGAGGAGGTCGGTCGGTTTGTCAAGCTGTTGGTTTGAGGTGATGAAGAGAAGCTTGATGGACGAAGATGGACACAGCAAGGAATGGTTGGGTGGTCACTTAACGTTTGGGTTTGAAGCTTCTAATGGGTTGGTTTAGAATGAGTTTAGCTTGAAAGTTAATGGGCCGGGTCGGGTATTTTAAAGAATGGGCTGGTTCTATCCATTCAAATTGGTCTAATTGGTCTTGGGCTAATACAGTGAATGGGCTTGGCTGAGAAATATACCAAAAATAATGTATATACATTAGCAATTAAAATAATGCACTTAGTAAAATACTCATGAAGAAAATTATTGTAAAATATTATTTACTTGACAAAAATTTTATCACAAAAATTAGTACTAAAACAAATCGTTTATTGAATTTCGGGAAAGAGGAGTTACAGTGTCCCATGACATTATGGTAGCAGAGATTGTCTTCCATCTCTAGGACTTGGAGTGTCCCATGGCATTACGGTATTAGAGACTTGTTATTCCGTCGGTTTTAGAGATTGTTCTTCTATCTCAAGATTGGGAGTGTCCTATGGCATTACAGTATTGAGATATATTCTTACCAGGTGCATCCTATGGTGTGATGGTATATTGATTCCTTATTGATTGTACATTAGTTTCTAGTTGTTACATGTATTCCTTGTCTCCCTATTTGCATGTTCATTTACTGTACTTTTAGAATGTTTATATGTATCTTGCTACGCCCCATTGAGGACCTGGTTCCTTTCCAGGTTATTATTGAGCTCGCTTGGTAGAGTAGATAGATGATTTTTAATTGCGTCTCCAAGATTCAGATATCTCTAATGGTACTTTTATCATTCTTCCATCTTCTATATTTTACGATGAAATATTATATTGTATAGCCTAGTTTTGCAAGATGTATTCTTATTCTCGAGCTTGTTCAGACATGTGTATTACAGGGAGGCCAATTGTCTTACATATTGTTCATTCTTGATATATTTATTCTTTATGTGTATTGAGATATAGCTGACCTGCCATATTAGACATGATATCATAGTATAGATATCGTATACGTATTCGAGTTGGGCTGCAGTCCGCTTGATGCGTAGCTGGCCATTGCCACGTACTCTGGTCCTACATATTTTGGGAATGTGGCGTGACAAATAATATTTCTCTATTGAAAAGAAAACAAAGACTTTGCTAGTGTATCTACAGAACAACTTTAATTGAGTCGAATGAAGAAAATGGATTGGATTATGTTTAAGCTGCACTATACTTGGTTTAAATTAAGATAATAATTATATTTGGATATGGAAGAAAAGATAATGCCATTATTTGATAATTTTTCATATATAAACCTCTGCTTTTTGTTATCAAAACTCTGCATAGGCAACTGTGTACATATTCAAGCTTATATACTTATATGATCCAAGCAAACCCTTAGTGTTAACATATATTTAACATACTTAAGGTAATTTTTGCCAACACTTATTTTGGTATGCCTTACCGTGCTCATAGGATAACTTAAGGAAGCCATTATCCTCAGTTATTGTAATAAAAAAAGATAACTTCCTTATTTAGCAGCCATTATCCTCAGTTACATGTCAATTATCACAGGTTAATTACAACCAACGACTAATCCAGTGTGTTAGCCCATTGATCTGTTTCTTAAAAATTGGGATATAAAAAACCCAGATAATGAAAGGGTTTTTGGTTTTCACATACCCACTTTGCAAATTATTCAACAGTGACCCAACTTTAGTTAGGGAATGCCAAGGGGCCTTTATTTGGTAATTTCCTTGCAAATTATTTTGTTTTTGTGGTACAAAAATGTAATACGATCATGTCGTTTCATTTTTGTGTAGTTTTTATTTTTAAAGTGATACAAATTGCTTGAGTTTTGTACCAACCCAAATGAGTGCATACATGACAGGTGTTGCGCTGCATGTCCGGGGGAAACTAATCGCCCGCGAACTAATTTTTTTAGGTCGTAGCGGGTAGCTGGCCCTCAAAAGACAAAAAAATGACAATCACAAAATATGGTTGATAATACTTTAAAATTTCTAATAAACAAAATAGACTTGAAGTTCTATGTCTAGTTGTCCTACAAACACCAACCTGAATGTTTGTATCTCATAGTTGCATATATTTTAAAGTTGAAAATCTCATTTAAGTTTAAAATTTTAAAGTTTGTACGATATGTTTGTCCAACCCGTAGGGTTACTACAAATGACTAGTTGTCCTCCCAAATATCATATACCTGAAATTCTATAGACATATTTTAATTTAAAGTTTACAATGTTGCTACACAAAATCCTTAAAAATAGGATATTTTTCTCCAAAATAATATTAGATCAAATATAGTATCCATGATAGCTGGTCTTGCTCAAATTAATTAAAGGCTTTGGAAGAGCACATTTTACCTAACATAATGTCTCACACTCTCATAATTCCAGAAAATTTGAGTTTTTAGGTAAAGGTAAAATGGATATCATATTAAAACTCTTGAGAAAGTGAAATATGGAAGATAAAGTGAATAGTTTTATATAATCTCTAGTCTAGAGAACAAGAAGTTCGTCTAGAGAATCATAAATTTGTCTATAGAATGAGAAGTTCGTCTAGAATTTTTTTTAGCTATTCACTAGGGATATATGTCATTCACATTGGGGATATCGAATCACATACTACGTTGAGCCATAATCTCAATCCTAAGGGTCCATTGTGAGTCAGAAATCGAATTATCCCATAACTTGTGAACTATGACATGATGAAGACACCCCGGGATAATGATGATGAGAATTATCAAAACTAATTTGTGTGGTCATCTCTTAGCGAATGGCAGCAAAACTAATGGTCAACTAGGTTTCCTTAACCTCAAAAAATTTGTTTCAAAATCATCAATCCTGAAGATTGTATATGAATAATAAGTAGCGTAGTTTCATTTAGATTTGCATCATTTTCATATTTTATGGCTTATGTTGGTAATATTTAAAACTGTAATCTTGGCATATATGTTTTGTGGATTATAGTAAAGAGAATTTATATGTTCATCTCATAAGATTATTAAATATTTCATATATGAGATATATTTAAAATTTATAATATGTCACTTTGATAGAGATAGGAGGAAGATAAATGCCTTGTTCCAGAAGAACGTCATAAATTATCGTTCTAGAAGAACTTCATGAATCACCGTTCTAGAAGAACGCCGTAAAGCATCGTTCCAGAAGAACATATCATGGCATACATCCACTTTATCTAATCTTGACTAAATTAGGAGAAATTATCCCTTGTATTTTATTGCAAATGAATTATTAGATGCTTACTTGATGACTCTAATAATGCTGCATAAATAGCTATACAAATTATGAATGTACATTTTAGAATAGAAGTAAATATCAAAAACCAAATAAAGGCAACAAATGAATAAGTTCTATATTAAGAATGTGTAATAGCTAAAGGTTCTAAAGATTCATCTTTCCAGAAGAAGAGACTGAATAATATAACGCACCCTAAATGCTTTTGAAGAAGCATCTCCTGTAGAGAAAAGTTCATGATGGTCCGGAAGATGTCATGAACCAAAGATCCAATTTCTCAAAGTATATCGCTCTGGTCGAGGATATACCTCAGTTCCCAGAAGAGACCGAGAAAGAGGTAACGATACCCAAAAAATCTATATTTTATAAATATTCAAGAGAAATTTGGAATCAAGAAGAATTTGTCAAAGATAATATTATCAAATGAGACTAAAATGGGTGATAAAAATAAAGAATAACACTGAACCACGAATAATCCTTGAATGCTGAAAAGGATAGTGGAAAGATGTGATACCTCTCGCAAAATATGGAGTGTTCGGCCCTATAGTACGAAACCCAAAAAGAATAAATCTGGTAGGTTTAAATGGATGTTTGTAACCAAAAAGAGAGATTCAAATATATAAAGCAATGTTAGCTCAAGGATTCTCGAAATGACCATTAATAGAATTAATATATTCCCCGATCATGATAACCTAGACGATAAGATATACATAAAATCGTCGAAGGATTAAAAATTTTAGGTATATCCTTAAATAATTTAAAATTACCATGTTATTTCTGAAGGATTTGCAAAATGAGCCATATATGGACTAAAACCATATGAAAGAATGTGATAGGCTCATTGAGTATCAGTCTAGGAAAAAAAAATAATAATGATCCTAAATGTCTAGTAATTTTTTTTTCCTAAATGGATTCATCAAAGCGGTCGTCTATGTACATGACAATATCTCTTAAAGAGATTGGAAGTACCTCCTCAAGAGAAGATCTCTTGAAGATGTAAGAAATATGACAGTTGTCACGCCCCAGTCCCAAAATACCGAAGGACTAAACACGTGGCAATGGCCAGCAGCACACTCCAATGGGCAAACCCAATTTAATGGACCCATTATGGTGTACTTAAGCTATAAAATAACAATAAAGGTCTATGCTACTGATCTCATCCACAAAAATAAATACAATCTATATAAAATATAAAGCAACATCAAGTCTCAATAAAACATATCTCGGGGAACAATCCGATAATGAGTTTGATACAGCAATTCAATAGACAGGAAATAAGAGCCCAACAATAAAAATAACTGAGTATAATAACCAGATACTCAGGAGAAATCCTCAGCGATCACCTCGTCTTCTGGTACTGTCACTGCTCCAATGTATGCTCCCGTCCCGTATACCTCGGGGTAGATCTCCTCTGCTAAACCTGGGGACATAATCCGGATCCTCAGGGGACATAGCAAGGTACAAGAATAACTCGAGCCAAAGTAAATAAAGTACAATAATAAATGAATCAATAGGGTAAACTATGTAACCAGATAAGTGATATGCAAATGAGAGCATCACTAGACTCAGGCTGAGACCGCTACAAGCTCGGTGTCGGGCAGCCGGTAGTAGTAATATCATGTAATGTGCCTAGCTCTGATATAGAGTCTACGGCCTCACAATAATAAATATATATATAAAAGCAGCCTATAGCATGTGTGTCTCTCCCCACCCAATGTAATGACATGTCATATGTCCACGACATCTTATGTCCATGACACGCAAGATTATGACCTCTAACTAATGCAGCGAGTCATAATGATAGCTAAGCATATATAATATCTATGTCACGAATCCTGTAACCTATACAGAATCACCATGAATATCTCAGGAAGATTTTGTCTCATAAATAGTGTCAAGTGTCCTATGGTATAACGTACTTGATAATACAAGCACAAAAATGTATAGGGTCGCGATATCATCTTCTAGTGACGTTACACAACTCTGCGTGCGGCGTTGACATCCAAATATTATTCGGACGCTAAGCAATGTCACAGGGTCCTAGGTTAAGCATATATATCACATCAATAAATCAAGATAATATTATGAAGCAGGTACTGCAAGATTGGCAAGGTACACTTGCCTGGTGCTTGGATTCCAACAGTTGCTCTGGTATCAGTGGGATCTTCAAGTATTCCTCCAATTGCTGAAATAAACATTACCATCATGTTCAGAAGATATAAAATAGCTAGAATTGCCTGTCCATAAGTCTAATTTGGACACATGGACAAAATTGACAGTTTCTGGTCAAAGCGGGGTCCATATGTGGGCTCACTTCGCACCAAAAATTGTGCCAGAGAAAAAGTTCTCCAAATTCGTCAAACTTAGTGTCTACAAGTCCAGAACGACAATACGAACCCAACGGTATGTCCAAAACTGGATTCCGATGAGCCAATCACAAAAGCGCCCGTAAGTAGAGTCGTGGGGCCTACAATACGTGATTTCGTCAACGTTCTCAGAATCAAAACAAACTTGGGTCACATGACCAACAAAGTGCTACGAATCCGATGACATAAGTTTTATTTCAAAACGACGAGCACATGCGAAGTTACAATGAGTTTCAGAACAGGGCCGATACGGGGCATTGTCGACGGATACGCGTTGATTCCGGTGTGCACGCACATCCAAATCAACTTTCGCAAAATTCCACACATCCGTATTGACGGTGCGCACCTTTCAGTACAAGTCGCACACGACAAAGTCGCCTCATTTAGTGGAACGCACCCCGTTTTGAAAAATTTTGGGTTTTGGAAACCAAATTTTTGGTCGATTTTACCCGCGAATAATATACAGCACACAGCAAATTAAATAAACTAATTACAGGGTCTTAATCTTGGTTATGTTGTCTAATTAACTATTTAAACCGAATATAAAATTATTAAACAGGTTGGGAGAAAAATGGCCGTGAACATGGGGTTCCGGGGTAGCTTCTGAAGTACAGAATTCTGTAGTTTTTCCTGTTTTGCGTCGCGATTTGCGACTGACAAAGGACGCGATACCTCGAACCATTTATACAAGGTTTGAGAGGATCACGTGGTCTTCGCATAGGGTTTGACAAAACTAAATTTGGATCAACACACAGGAAGATACGAGAGCTAGAAGAGGGGTACTTACTGTTGTTCGTGACAGGGCAGTTTCGCAGCGATGTTGGCGGTCGATTTTCGGCGGCGTGCGGCGGCTTATGGCGGCGTGCGGCGATCGAAGGTGGACGTGGGAGGTTGGGGAAGCTGCGGGGTGGTCGTGGGATGTGTACGAGTGAGGGTTGGGGGTGGTTTATTAGTCGAACAGGGGTGGTCGCGGAAGCCACGAAAATGGGGGTTCATGGGGTGTCTGTGGGTGGGGTTTGGGTTAGCGGGCGGCGGGTCGGGTCGGTGGGTCAGGTCCAGACCTGACCCGTTAGGGCGGTTGGGTTGGTTTGGATTAGTTTAATCCGGTTCAGGTTGGGTTGGGTTGGGGTCAGTTCGGTTCGGTTTAATCCGGTTTAAATAAATCATAGGTTTTTAGCTATTTAAAAATAGTTTTTGAGCCAAATAAATTCCAGAAAATTTACAACATCCAATAATTAATTATACACCAAAAATTATAATTTTATAATAATTTAATAATTAATATAATGCACAAAAATATTAATCCTTTAAAGAACAGTTATAATAAATAAATAAAAATTTCCAGAAAAATCCCAAAAATTATTTTTTAAAATTTTAGAAAAACTGGGTGTTTACAATCTACCCACCTTAAAAGGATTGCGTCCTCGCAATCAAGAATTAACTACTAAGGAAAAATAAAACATGGTACCTATAAGTAGTTCTTAGGTCATATATGCATCTTCGAATAGGTGAGGATAACGCTGGCGTATGACATTCTCTCATTCCCAAGTAGACTCGCCGGGGGAGTGATGTTTCCAAGCTACCCGGACCAATCTAATCGTCTGACCCCATAATATCTTATCACTAACGTCAAGTATCCCAACTACCTGTTCTTCATACCTCAAGCTAGGTCCTACTGAAATCTCAAAATGGTCGACTACGTGACTTGGGTCAGTCACGTACCTCCTCAGCTGTGAGACATGGAATAAATTATGCACTCCCTCTAAAGATAGGGGTAAGCAAGACGATACGCCACCTTACCAATACGCTCCAGAATATCAAATGACCCAATGTACCTCGGGCTCAGCTTGCCTCTGCTCCCAAATTGAATAGTACCTCGAGTGGGTGAGATCCTCAAGAATATATGTTCTCCTTCCTTGAACTCCAAAGGTCGGCGGTGTGCGTCAGCCCAATGCCTTTGTCTTTCCTGAGCTACACGAAGACGACTCTGAATTTGCTTCACCTTCTCAACTGTCTGCATCACTAACTCCAGACCAAGTATCTGACGCTCGCCAACGTCACTCCAACATATCGGTGATCTGCACTTCCTGCCATACAATGCCTCGAAAGATGCCATCTGGATGCTCGCCTGGTAGATGTTATTGTAAGAGAACTCTACCAAGTAAAAATGGTCTTCCCAAGACCCTCCAAAGTCTAACATACACGACCTCAGCATATCCTCAAGGATCTGAATTGTGCGCTCTGACTGACCGTCTGTCTGTGGATGGTATGCAGTGCTGAACTTGAGTCGGGTGCCAAGACTCTCCTGCATGCTTCGCCAAAAAATGGGATATGAATCTTGAGTCTCGATCTGACACAATACTAACCGGCACTCCATGTAATCTTACGATCTGTCGTATATACATGTCAGCTAGCAACTCCATGGACTATCCAACTCTGAACGATAAAAAATGTGCCGACTTAGTGAGTCGATCCACAATAACCCAGACTGCATCCTTCCCACTGGGGCTCCATGGAAATCCTATAACGAAATCCATAGTGATATATTCCCACTTCCATTCGGGTATGGGAAGCGGCTGTAACATACCAACAGTTCTCTGATGCTCGGCCTTAACTTGCTGATAGACCAAATATTTTACCACAAATCGTGCAATCTCTCTTTTCATCCTATGCCACCAATAGTACTGCCTCAAATCTTGGTAAATCTTCGTACCTCCCGGAAAAATAGAATACATGGAGCTATGTGCTTCAGATATCAACTCATGTCTCAACTCCCCATTCGGAACATATAGGTGATCTCCGTACCTTAACGTCCCGTCCTCATTGATTTGAATCCCCGTCTGCATGACGGCTTCCGTCTTCTCTTTAAGTCTCCGGAACCTAGCATCTGTGGGCAATGCTGCCTTAATCCTCTCCACTAGTGATGGCTTAACTTCAATATTCGCCAATAATCCACTCTGCCTTGGCAAAATAACCTCTATCTTGAGCTAATATAGATCCTCTAATAGCTGGGGCTGCATCGTCAAGAAATAAGTTGTGGGCTTCCTGCTGAGTGCGTCTGCTACAACATTCATCTTGCCCGGATGGTACTGCAAATCTATCTCAAAATCGACCATCAACTCCAACCAACGTCTCTGTCTTATATTGAGCTCTTTCTGAGTATAGACATACTTCAGACTCTTATGATCAGTAAAGATTTCCACCCTCTCTCCATAAAGATAGTGCCTCCATATCTTTAAAGCAAATATTACTGCAGCTAGCTCAAGATCGTGCGTCAGGTAGTTCTTCTCATGAACCTTTAGTTGTCTCGATGCATAAGCTATAACTTTGCCATGTTGCATCAAAACACATCCTAGTCCACTGCCTGACGCATCACTATAAACAACGAAGCCTCCCGATCCTGAACGAAGAGTCAAGACCGGTGCTGTCGTCAATCGCCTCTTCAACTCCTTAAAGGCCTTATAACAATCTTTCGTCCATGCAAACTCCTGGTCCTTACGCGTCAACCGCGTCATAGGCTCTACAATCCTTGAGAAATTCTCCACAAACCTTCGATAGTATCCAGCAAGTCAGAGAAAACTTCTCACTTCCGCAACTGATGTAGGGGTAGGCCAAGTTTCTATTGTAGCAACCTTCTCCGGATCAACTAAAAGTCCTTCTCCCGAGATGATATGTCCTAGGAAAGGCACTCTATCCATACAAAACTCATATTTACTGAGTTTGGCATACAGTTTCTCATATCTCAGTGTCTCTAGCACGATTCTGATATGCTCCTCGTGCTCTTCGTGGCTCTTGGAATATATCAAGATGTCATCAATAAACACAACCACGAACTTGTCCAAGTACTGATAAAAAACTTCGTTCATCAAACTCATGAACACAGCTGGCACGTTGGTTAAACCAAACGGCATAACTAAAAACTCATAGTGCCCATACTTGGTTCTGAAGGCTGTTTTCGGTATATCCTCTCTACGAACTCTAATCTGTTGATAACCGGATCTAAGATCGATCTTCAAGAATACACTCGCACCACTCAACTGATCGAATAGATCGTCAATGCGTGGCAAGGGATACCGGTTCTTGATGGTTACAGCGTTCAGTGCTCTGTAGTCAATACACAATCGTACCGTCCCATCCTTCTTCGGCACAAATAGTATGGATGCTCCCCATGGTGAAACACTAGGCCGAATGAAACCCTTCTCCAGAAGATCATCAACTTGCTCCTTCAATTCCACCAACTCCTTAGGTGCTAGCTGGTACACTGATGAAGTGATAGGCTTCGCTCCTGGAGTCAAGTCTATTGTGAATTCTATTTTCCGATCAGGTGGTAAGCCTGGAAGATCATCGGAAAATACATCCACAAATTCTGATACAACCTTTGGGTACTCGGACTCTCCTTCTGCAGAGAGTACCCTAAGTGTAGGCTGAACACCTTGCTCTATGGCTCCCCGAAGAAACTCAAACTCTGGATGCCCAGGTGGTCTAAATATAACCCGTCCAAGCCGACAATCTAGGGTCGCATGGTACTGACTCAACCAGTCCATACCAAGTACCACATCATAATCCGACATAGAAAATATCAGAAATTGAGCTCGCATCTCTTTCTCACAGACTACTACCGAACAAGATCTACAAATGTCACTAAATAGGATAATTTTACCTCCTATAAGAATTCTCTTAGTCTTCGAAAGGGGTGCAGTAGCTACCCTATGTGTGGCTACGAAGCTAGCAGCTATGAATGAATACGATGCTCCAGAATCGAATAAAGCTACATCGGGCAAAAAAGCTACTAATATAGTACCTGCTATGACCTCTCCCGTAATAGCTTCCTCTTCAATAGCCAATGCAAGTGCCTGGCCTCGTCCCTGAGCTGGTCCTCTCTGCTGCCGAGCCTGCTGAAATAGTGTTACCTGTGGTGCCAAGGGTGGCCTCGGCTGATACCCTCCTGGAGCTGGTGGTCTGAGTCCTCCAACTCCTGTATGTGGTGCTCCCAATGCTAGATAAGCTGTCCTTGGTGCTGGTAAAGCTGGTCGATCTACCATTGGCACTCCTCCTCGACGCTCAGAGCAGTCCTTGGCTGGGTATTAGTTGGATCCGCAAATTAAGCATAGTCCCAACTTGCGTTTGCACTCCTTCTCAATATGGCCTACCTTGCCACAGTAGTGACAAGTAGGAAGGGACATGGCCCTTGGTGCTGCACTCTGTGGATTCCTCTGGTGTCGCTTTGCAGACTCTCCTTGTGGTGTTATGACTTATGCTGATATGAATGGCCGCTTCAGGCTGGACTCTCTCTTGGTGACGCACTCCATACGTAGTGCTGCAACAAGGACGTCCGTGTATGAAGTAGGTACAACAGATCCGATCAATCTCTGTAGCTCAAAGCTAAGTCCGTCGAAGAACTTCTCCGTCTTCTCCTCTTTTGTTAGAATCAGAGTAGGGGCGAAGCGACCCAAACGGATGAACTCTGTATTGTACTCTTCTACCGTCATGTTGCCTTGAATGAGGCGGTTGAACTTATCTCTTAGCTCTGCTCTGGCATTAGCTGGAATATACATCTCCCGGAAGAGTCTAGAGAACTCCTCCCAAGTGACTCGATCCGAGCCGAGCCGTCTCTCCTCAAATAGCCACCAATGATGTGCATTTCCCGTCAGCTGCATCCTGACGGCAGTCATCCATCGCTCTCTCAAAAGCTCAGCTGCTTCCAACTGGTGTTGAGTGTTTGTGAGCCACTCATGAACTTCAGTGGGCTCCTCCTTGCCAGAAAAGGTACGGGACTTCAGCTAGCAGAAATTAGTGATAGATCCCGTCGATGGTCGTCTAGCTGGTGGGTTCGCTTGCTCCAGTGCGGTTACTAGGCTGTTCCTCAAGTTCTCCGTCTTGTGACGCTGAGCCTCTTGTTGAACCTGTTGTTGGGCTTGCATCATTGCATAGAATATTTGAAATATCTGATGTCCGTCCATAGCCCGTCCTGGCAGAAAAATGGACATTGGTGGAGTAAACTACGGCGGTGGTAGAATGTCGTCTCGCCGGAATCTTGAGGTATGCAGGCCTGCTTGACTGCTTTGTTGAGCTGATTGACCTCTGCCTACTGGTGTCACCCCATCGTCATAGGTGACCACAGCACCTTGTGGTGTACCTACGGGAGTCTTGTTGTCGGTTTGTGGGTCCACTACTCTGTATTGAAAGTAAACTATAAGAAACGCACAGAGGTATCAAGACATAATGTAAATCAAGAATTTAATTCGAATCCGATGTGGAGGTCAAGAACGTGTCAATATGTGGATGAGATCCTATAACTTATCCTATCATAATCGCAGGCTTGCTCAGTTCCTTAGTTGAAACCAAAGCAATATAGTCGTAGACTTGCATGGACCACCACAAAAAACTATGTCATGCCCCAGTCCCAAAATACCGAGGGACTAAACACGTGGCAATGGCCAGCAGCACACTCCAATGAGCAAACCCAATTTAATGGACCCATTAGGGTGTACTTAAGCTGTAAAATAGCAATAAAGGTCTATGCTACTAATCTCATCCACAGAAATAAATACAATATATATGAAATATAAAGCAACATCAAGTCTCAATAAAACATATCTCAGGGAACAATCCGATAATGAGTTTGATACAACAATTCAATAGACAGGAAATAAGAGTCCAACAATAGAAATAACTGAGTATAATAACCAGTTACTCAGGAGAAATCCTCAGCGATCACCTTGTCTTCTGGTACTAGTACTGGTCCAATGTATACTCATGTCCCGTACACCTCGGGGTAGATCTCCTCTGCTAAACCCGGGGACATAATCCGGATCCAGGTCCTCAGGGGACATAGCAAGGTACAAAAATAACTCAAGCCAAAGTAAATGCAGCACAATAATAAATGAATCAATAGGGTAAACCATGTAACCAGATAAGTGATATGCAAATGAGAGCATCACTAGACTCAGGCTGAGACTGCTACAAGCTCGGTGTCAGGGAGCCGGTAGCAGTAATATCACGTAATGTGCCTAGCTCTGATGTAGAGTCTACGACCTCACAATAATAAATATATATATAAAATCAGCCTATAGCTTGTGTGTCTCTCCCCACCCAATGTAATCACACGTCTCATGTCCAGGACGTCTTATATCCATGACACGCAAGATTATGACCTCTAACTAATGTAGCGAGTGATAATGATAGCTAAGCATATGTAATGTCTATGTCACGAATCCTGTAACCTATACATAATCATCATGAATATCTCAAGAAGATTCTGTCTAGTGAATATTGTCAAGTGTCCTATGGTATGACGTACTTGATAATGCAAGCACGAAAATGTATAGGGTCGCGATATCATCTTCTAGTGACGTTACACAACTCCACGTGCGGTGTTGACATCCGAATATTATTCGAATGTTAAGCAATGTCACACGGTCCTAGGTTAAGCATATAAATCACATAAATAAATTAAGATAATATTATGAAGCAGCTACTGCAAGATTGGCAAGGTACACTTGCCTGGTGCTTGGATTCCAACAATTGCTCTGGTATCAGCGGGATCTTTAAGTATTCCTTCGGTTGTTGAAATAAACATTACCATCATGTTCAGAAGATATGAAATAGCTAGAATTGCCTGTCCATAAGTCTAATTTGGACACAGGAGCAAAATTGATAGTTTCTGGTCAAAGCGGGGTCTACATGTAGCCCACTTCGCATCGAAAATCGTGCCAGAGACAAAGTTCTCCAAATTCATCAAACTTAGTGTCTAAAAGTCCAGAATGACGATACGAACCCAGCGATATGTCCAGAACTAAATTTCGATGAGCCGATCACAAAAGCGTCCGTCAAGTGGAGCCGTGGGGCCCACGATACGTGATTTTGTCAAAATTCTCAGAATCGAACCAAACTTGGGTCACAAGACGTACAAAATGCTATGAAGCCGATGGCGCAAGTTTCATTTCAAAACGACGAGCACACACAAAGTTATAATGAGTTTCAGAACAGGGTCGATACGGGGCGTTGTCGACGGATACGCGTTGATTCCGGTGTGCACGCACATCCAAATCAACTTCCGCGAAATTCCACACATCCGTATTGACGGTGCGCACCTTTTGGTACAAATCGTATATGACGAAGTCGCCTCGTTTAGTGGGACGCACCCCATTTCGAGAAATTTTGGATTTTGGAAACAAGGTTTTGGTCGATTTTACCCGCGAATAAAATACAACACACAACAAATTAAAATAAACTAATTACAGGATCTTAATCTCGGTTATATTGTCTAATTAACTATTTAAAGTGAATCTAAAATTATTAAACAGGTTGGGAGAAAATTGGCCATGAACAAGGGGCTCCGGGACAGTTTTTGAAGTACAATTTTGCGTCGCAATTTGCGACCAACACAGGACGCGATACCTCGAACCATTTATACAGGGTTTGAGAGGGTCATATGGTCTTCGCATAGGGTTCGACATAACTAAATTTGGATCAACACATAAGAAGATACGAGAGCTAGAAGAGGGGTACCTTACTATTGTTCGTGACGGGGCAGTTTCGCGGCGATGTTGGCTGTCAATTTTCGGCGGCGTGCGGCGGCCGGAGATGGACGTAGGAGGTTGGGGAAGCTGCAGGGTGGTCATGGGATGTGTACGAGTGAGGGTTGGGGTGGTTTTGTAGTCGAACGGGGGTGGTCGCGGAAGCCGCGGAAACGGGGGTTCGTGGGGTGTCTGCGGGTGGGGTTTGGGTTAGCGGACGGAGGGTCGGGTTGGCGGGTCGGGTCCAGACCCGACCCGTTAGGGCGGTTGGATCGGTTTGGGTTAGTTTGATCCAGTTCGGGTTGGGTTGGGGTCGGTTCGGTTAGGCTTAATCAGGTTTAAATAAAATAAGGATTTTTAGTTATTTATAGTTTTTGAGTCCAATAAATTCTAGAAAAATTACACAACATCCAATAATTAAGTATACACCTAAAAATATAATTTTATAATAATTTAATAATTAATATAATGCACAATATTAATCCTTTGAAGAACAGTTATAATAAATAATTAAAAATTTCTAAAAAAATCCCAAAAATTATTTTTTAAAATTTTAGAAAAATTGGGTATTTACAACAATATCTCATGAAAAGATTGAAAATACCTCCTGAAGTGAGAATCTCCCGAAGAGATAAATCTCCATAAGATATCTCATACAATCTCCTAAAGCTCCAAAATAGATAAATCTTCAAAATATATCTACTATAATCTCCCGAAGAGATAATATTAATCTCCTGAATAGATAATCTCCCGTAGAGATAAATCTTCTGAAGAGATATCCCGAAGAGAATATCTCTTGAAGAGATTTAATATGAGTAGTTTATTCAGTAAACCTATAATGGCTAGGTCAATGAGATCTGTTACGACCGAAAGATTGAAAGAACATGTTCTGGGTATTGAAGTACCATATTTAAAGAAGATAAATGCAAAAAAATTTATTGTCATTTACTCAACACAATATATTTATGTGAACCTGTCGATAAGCACTTACACATAGACACTGGAATGACAAGGCACGAAAATTATTCTTGATTTAATTTATATGAATGTTTTGATTTTATGAGATATGCAGATGCATGATATTTATCTGATCTCCCTTAAGGGAATATTTGTCATGCCCCAGTCCCAAAATACGTAGGACCAGGAATACGTAATACGTCCAGCCGTATGTATATGAATTCCAGTATATGAAAAACCATATACATACGTACGCTGTAAATGAATATGCAATCCATCAGTGGTAATATACTGTCATAACAAGTCACATACCATCTATATCTCATCCACAGCACAAAATACTCAGTGGGAGCAAAACTGACATATAACTGGATATCAAAGTATATAGAGTCTATAGTCTGGTAGAAACAAAACGACTATACTAAAGTAGACACAAAAATCCCTAAAACAGTTATCATAATCACAGAAACTCTGTTGGTAGGAGCTCCTCAGTCTCGTAAGTAGCATCCGGTCCAGGTCCATACTCTTGTGGAAACTCCTGATCGTCCATATCTGAAAAGGGACCAGGTCCTCAGAGGGAGATAACAAGATACATAGAAGCATGCCAATAAGTACTGAAATATAAACATCCATCGGGTCACCTAGCCATCTAAGTGAATGCAGTTTGAGGACAACTTTGAGTGTAAGAGAAAGTGTAGGCTAGACATATGCTGACGTAATTCACCAATCGTGACAACTGGCTAGTATATGCCACATATGCCCCCCATCCCAGGGGCGCACGGTAAACAAGATTAATAACTACATAAGAAAGTGGGTGTCCCGTACACTTATGAGTTGTCCTTCCTATCCCAATGATCTATGCATGTTGCCTCCACCACATGCTAATACCCTAAATAACTGCCAGGTCTTCTAGTATACAAATTTCTATCAGCAGTCACTCTTAACGCATGGCCATGCATACAGGAGGCCATCCCTGTCACGTCGTCCGTGATCTATATGAGACACACACTCGTGTAAACCATTGTGTCATGGTTAATGAACCTAATGATGCTCTTTAATACTGGGTGGTCTCATAATTAGGTCATAAATCTATAAAATATACATCTATATAGGCAGAATAAAATATGCATGTACCAATTTGAAAGGTAAAATAACAGTATTATGGCAAGGTATACTTGCCAAGTAAAGTGCACGTCCAAAGTTGTTGCTGTGATCAGAGGAAGGAGTTATTGCTTTGTAATTAATTATATATAGGAATAGGGGGCGGTGGAATTTACTTAATGGTTAAGAAAACTCTTGCTGTTGTTCTCTTCTTATTGGTTTAGGTGTGCGGCTGTAGATATTTTCTAAAGAGTGGTAGAATGAGAAACTTATACGTATAAAAGAACAAAGCAAAGCAAAGTTGAGTTTTGCTTCTGATACAGATATTTCTTTCTTAATGATTTGTGGTTGGATTCTACGCAGAGGAAAGAAAAGAAGAGTTTACGCTGGATAAATAAGCGATGGTTTAGTTACTGCTGCTGCGGCAGTGGTTTATGCTGGGTAGTTTGCTATTGCTTTTGATATTTACGCACAGAGAAAATATACGCGGTATGGTGAGGAGTTTGCTATTTGACTGTTTTACGCGAGGTAAACTGTTGATGTTAATTCCTTACTTTACGTGCGAAATTGGTTTTGTGCGTAGAGAAAGGGATTTGGACAGGTTGGGTTTTTATGCATGAAAGAGTTCTGTAGGGTTTTCGCTAAGTAAGGTTTACGCTGGGATGATTAACGGGTTATGGTTTTAGTATAATAGGAATTATACTTTAATAAATAGTTTAAATAATTAATTAAATAATAACTAATACGGTTTTCAGGAATGTGGGTTTACATTCTATCCAACTTATAAAAATTTTGTCCTCGAAATTAGAACTAAGCATGGTAGAAAGTCAAGAATGGTACAAGATATAAATTAACAAAGTAATTCATACCTTGGTCTAAAAATAGGTTCGGGAAACGTTCTCGCATGTCATCCTCGCGTTCCCAAGTAGATTCTCCTGGCGAGCCATGTTTCCATGCCACGCAGACTAAGGGAATAGACTGGTTTCTCAATACCTTCTCTCGACGATCAAGGATTCCGACGGGTTGCTCATGATATGTCAAGCTTGGTCCAACAGTGATCTCCGAGTAGTCAAGAATATGACTACTATCTGCCACATATCGCCTGAGCTGTGATACATAGAATACATTATGCACTCCCTCAAGTGAAGGTGGTAGCGCAAGTCGATATGCTACTTCTCCCACTCTTTCTAGTACATCAAATGGTCCAATATACCTTGGACTCAATTTGTCGTGCCCTCCAAACCAGATGATGCCTCTGGTAGGTGATATCCTTAAGAAGACATGATCGCCCTCTTTAAATTCTAAGGAACGACGATGAAGGTCTACCCATTGCTTCTGCCTATCTTGCGCTGCTTGCAAGTGTCCTTGAATTTTCTTGACTGTCTTAATAGTATTGACTACTAACTCTGGTCCCAGAAGTTGACGTTCTCCTACGTCACTCCAACATACAGGAGATCTATATTTTCTTCCATACAATGCTTCAAATGTAGCCATCTGGATGCTTGCCTGATAACTATTATTGTAAGAAAATTACACAAGATGTAGGTGGTCCTCCCATGATCCTCCAAAGTCTAACATACAGGCCCTCAACATATCTTCCAATGTCTGAATAGTGCGTTCTGACTGCCCATCTGTTTGCGGATGATAAGACGTACCAAATTTTAGACGAGTTCCAAGACTTTCTTGCATGCTCCTCCAGAAATATGATGTAAAATGCGAAACCCTGTCGGATACAATGCTGACTGGTACGCCATACAATCTCACAATCTGCCTCATGTATAAGTCAGCCAAAGCTTATGTAGTTTGGCCAACTCTAAAATACAAGAAATAAGCTGACTTGGTGAGTCGGTCCACTATTACCCATACTGCATCTCTTCCACTTGGACTTTTAGGAAAACCCGTGACGAAGTCCATAGTGATATGTTCCCACTTCCACTCTGGAATCGGGAGTGGTTGCAATAAACCTGCTGTCCTCTGGTGCTCTACCTTTACTTGTTGATATACCAGACATTTATCTATAAAGCGTGCTATCTCTCTTTTCATTCCATGCCACCAAAAGTGCTGTCGTAAATCACGATACATTTTGGTGCCTCCAGGATGAATAGAATATGTCGAACTATAAGCTTCTGTCATCAGCTCCTATCGAATCTCTCCATTAGGAACATAAAGATGATTACCACATCGTAGTGTCCCGTCATCATGAATGTGCAGTCCGGTCTATTCTCCGGCCTCTGTCCTTTCCTTTAATCTTCTGAATCTGGCGTCTGTAGGCAAAGCCGCCTTGATCCTCTCTACTAGTGATGATTGTACTTGTAAATTGGCTAGTATCTCATCTACTCCGGGTAATATCACTTTAATGCCAAGATTTTGCAAGTCTTCCAATAATTCTCTCTGCATTGTTAAGAAGTAAGCTGCTGGCTTCCGGCTTAGCGCGTCTGCTACGACGTTAGCCTTGCTTGGATGATAATGTAGCTCTATTTCAAAATCTTTCATCAATTCGAGCCATCTACGTTGCCTCATATTTAACTCTTTTTGTGTGAAGACATACTTGAGGCTTTTGGTGTCTGTATAGATTTCCACTCGTTCCCCATATAAGTAACGTCTCCATAGCTTCAAAGCAAATACAACTGCTGTAAGTTCCAAGTCATGAGTTGGATAATTCTTCTCATGTGCTCGTAATTGCCTAGATGCATATACAATTACCTTGCCATGCTGCATCAATACGCATCCCAAACCTTTTCCTGATGCATCACTGTAGATCACATAGCCTCCTGATCCTGATGGAATAGCCAATATTGGTGCTGAAGTCAGTCGCTTCTTTAACTCCTCAAAAGCGGCTTGACACTCGTTGGTCCATATGAACTCTTGATCTTTGCAAGTCAACCGAGTCATAGGTGTTGCTATCTTTGAGAAATTCTCCACAAACCGTCGATAATATCCCGCAAGTCCAAGAAAACTTCTCACCTTTGCTGCTGATTTAGGAACAGGCCATGTCTCGATTGCCGAGATCTTTCCTAGATCAACAGAAATACCATCTCCCGTGATAACATGTCCAAGAAATGAGACTCTTTCCAAAAAAAACTCGCATTTACTGAGCTTCACAAATAATTGTTCTCTTCTTAAAGTCTCTAGAATAATCCGCAGGTGTTTCTCGTGCTCCTTGTGGTTCTTTGAATAGATAAGTATATCATCTATGAAGACAACCACGAATTGGCCACCACCAAAAATGTGTCACGCCCCAGTCCCAAAATACGTAGGACCAGGAATACGTAATACACCCAGCCGTATGTATATGAATACCAGTATATGGAAAACCATATACATACGTACGCTGTAAATGAATATACAATCCATCAGTGGTAATATACTGTCATAACAAGTCACACACCATCTATATCTCATCCACAGAACAAAATACTCAGTGGGAGCAAAACTGACATATAACTGGATATCAAAGTGTATAGAGTCTATAGTCTGGTGGAAACAAATCCACTACAAAATGACTATACTAAAGTAGACACAAAAATCCCTAAAACAGTGATCATAATCACAGAAACTCTGTTGGTAGGAGCTCCTCAGTCTCATAAGTAGCATCCGGTCCAGGTCCATACTCTTGTGGAAACTCATGATCGTCCATATCTGAAAAGGGACCAGGTCCTCAGAGGGACATAACAAGATACATAGAAGCATGCCAATAAGTACTGAAATATAAACATCCATCGGGTCGCCTAGCCATCTAAGTGAATGCAGTTTGAGGACAACTTTGAGTGTAAGAGAAAGTGTAGGCTAGACATATACTGACGTAATTCACCAATCGTGACAACTGGCTAGTATATGCCACATATGCCCCCCATCCCAGGGGTGCAAGGTAAACAAGATTAATAACTACATAAGAAAGTGGGTGTCCCGTACACTTATGAGTTGTCCTCCCTGTCCCAATGATCTATGCATGTTGCCTCCACCATATGCTAATACCCTAAATAACTGCCAGGTCTTCTAGCATACAAAGTTTCTATCAGCAGTCATTCTTAACGCACGGCCATGCGTACAGGAGGTCATCCCCGTCACGCCGTCCGTGATCTATATGAGACACACACTCGTGTAAACCATTGTGTCATGGTTAATGAACCTAATGATGCTCTTTAATACTGGGTGGTCTCATAATTAGGTCATAAATCTACAAAATATACATCTATATAGGCAGAATAAAACATGCATGTACCAATTTGAAAGGTAAAATAACAGTATTATGGCAAGGTATACTTGCCAAGTAAAGTGCACGTCCAAAGTTGTTGCTGTGATCAGAGGAAGGAGTTATTGCTTTGTAATTAATTATATATAGGAATAGGGGGCGGTGGAATTTACTTAATGGTTAAGAAAACTCTTGCTGTTGTTCTCTTCTTATTGGTTTAGGTGTGCGACTGTAGATATTTTCTAAAGAGTGGTGGAATGAGAAACTTACACGTATAAAAGAACAAAGCAAAGCAAAGTTGAGTTTTGCTTCTGATACAGATATTTCTTTCTTAATGATTTGTGGTTGGATTCTACGCAGAGGAAAGAAAAGAAGAGTTTACGCTGGATAAATAAGCGATGGTTTAGTTACTGCTGCTGCGGCAGTGGTTTATGCTGGGTAGTTTGCTATTGCTTTTGATATTTACGCACAGAGAAAATATACGCGGTATGGTGAGGAGTTTGCTATTTGACTGTTTTACGCGAGGTGAACTGTTGATGTTAATTCCTTACTTTACGTACGGAATTGGTTTTGTGCGTAGAGAAAGGGATTTGGGCAGTTTGGATTTTTATGCATGAAAGAGTTCTGTAGGGTTTTCGCTAAGTGAGGTTTACGCTGGGATGATTAACGGGTTATGGTTTTAGTATAATAGGAATTATACTTTAATAAATAGTTTAAATAATTAATTAAATAATAACTAATACGGTTTTCAGGAATGGGGGTTTACATTCTACCCAACTTATAAAAATTTTGTCCTCGAAATTAGAACTAAGCATGGTAGAAAGTCAAGAATGGTACAAGATATAAATTAACAAAGTAATTCATACCTTGGTCTCAAAATAGGTTCGGGAAACGTTCTCGCATGTCATCCTCGCGTTCCCAAGTAGATTCTCCTGGCGAGCCATATTTCCATGCCACGCGGACTAAGGGAATAGACTGGTTTTTCAATACCTTCTCTCGACGATCAAGGATTCCGACGGGTTGCTCTTGATATGTCAAGCTTGCTCCAACAGTGATCTCCGAGTGGTCAAGAATATGACTGCTATATGCCATATATCGCCTGAGCTGTGATACATGAAATACATTATGCACTCCCTCAAGTGAAGGTGGTAGCGCAAGTCGATATGCCACTTCTCCCACTCTTTCTAGTACATCAAATGGTCCAATATACCTTGGACTCAATTTGCCGCGCCCTCCAAACCGGATGATGCCTCTGGTAGGTGATATCCTTAAGAAGACATGATCACCCTCTTTAAATTCTAAGAGACGACGATGAAGGTCTGCCCATTGCTTCTGCCTATCTTGCGCTGCTCGCAAGTGTCCTTGTATTTTCTTGACTGTCTCAATAGTATTGACTACTAACTCTGGTCTCAGAAGTTGACGTTCTCCTACGTCACTCCAACATATAGGAGATCTATATTTCCTTCCATACAATGCTTCAAATGGAGCCATCTGAATACTTTCCTGATAACTATTATTGTAAAAAAATTCCACAAGATGTAGGTGGTCCTCCCATGATCCTCCAAAGTCTAACAGACAGGCCCTCAACATATCTTCCAATGTCTGAATAGTGCGTTCTGACTGCCCATCTGTTTGCGGGTGATAAGACGTACCGAATTTTAGACGAGTTCCAAGACTTTCTTGTATGCTCCTCCAGAAATGTGATATAAATACGAATCCCTGTCGGATATAATGCTGACTGGTACGCCATGCAATCTCACGATCTGCCTCATGTATAAGTCAGCCAAAGCTTCTGTAGTTTGGCCAACTCTAAAAGGCAAGAAATAGGCTGACTTGGTGAGTCGGTCCACTATTATCCATACTGCATTTCTTCCACTTGGACTTTTGGGAAAACCCGTGACGAAGTCCATAGTGATATGTTCCCACTTTCACTCTGGAATCGGGAGTGGTTGCAATAAACCTGTTGTCCTCTGGTGCTCTGCCTTTACTTGTTGACATACCAGACATTTAGCTATAAAGCGTGCTATCTCTCTTTTCATTCCATGCCACCAAAAGTGCTGTCGTAAATCACGATACATTTTGGTGCCTCCAGGATGAATAGAATATATCGAACTATGAGCTTCTGTCATCAGCTCCTGTCGAATCTCTACATTGGGAACATAAAGACGATTACCATATCGTAGTGTCCCGTCATCATGAATGTGCAGTCCGGTCTATTCTTCGGCCTTTGTCCTTTCCTTTAATCTTCTGAATCTGGCGTCTGTAGGCAAAGCCGCCTTGATCCTCTCTACTAGTGATGATTGTACTTGTAAATTGGCTAGTATCCCATCTGCTCCGGGTAATATCACTTTAATGCCAAGATTTTGCAAGTCTTCCAATAATTCTCTCTACGTTGTTAAGAAGTAAGTTGCTGGTTTCCGGCTTAACGCGTCTGCTACGACGTTAGCCTTGACTGGATGATAATGTAGCTCTATCTCAAAATCTTTCATCAATTCGAGCCATCTACGTTGCCTCATATTTAACTCTTTTTGTGTGAAGACATACTTGAGGCTTTTGTGGTCTGTATAGATTTCCACTCGTTCCCCATATAAGTAATGTCTCCATAGCTTCAAAGCAAATACAACTGCTGCAAGTTCCAAGTCATGAGTTGGATAATTCTTCTCATGTGCTCGTAATTGCCTAGATGTATATGAAATTACCTTGCCATGCTGCATCAATACGCATCCCAAATCTTTTTCTGATGTATCACTGTAGATCACATAGCCTCTTGATCCTGATGGAATAGCCAATATTGGTGCTAAAGTCAGTCGCTTCTTTAACTCCTCAAAAGCGGCTTGACACTCGTTGGTCCATATGAACTCTTGATCTTTGCAAGTCAACCGAGTCATATGTGTTGCTATCTTTGAGAAATTCTCCACAAACCGTCGGTAATATCTCGCAAGTCCAAGGAAACTTCTCACCTCTGCTGCTGATTTAGGAACATGCCATGTCTTGATTGCCGAGATCTTTTCTGGATCAACAGAAATACCATCTCCCGTGATAACATGTCCAAGAAATGAGACTCTTTCTAAAAAGAACTCGCATTTACTGAGCTTCGCAAATAATTGTTCTCTTCTTAAAGTCTCTAGAACAATCCATAGGTGTTTCTCGTGCTCCTTGTGATTCTTCGAATAGATAAGTATATCATCTATGAAGACAACCATGAATTGGTCCAAATACTGGTGGAAGACTCGATGCATTAAGTCCATAAAGATAGCTGGAGCATTGGTCAATCCAAATGGCATGACCAAAAACTCGTAATGCCCGTATCTTGTCCGGAATACGATCTTAGGAATGTCCTCCTTCCGTACCTTCACCTGGTGATATCCTGATCTCAAATCTATCTTTGAGAACACCTTGGCTCTACTAAGCTGATCAAATAGGTCATCAATGCGTGGTAATGGATATTTATTCTTTACTGTTACGGCATTCAAGGCTCAATAGTCAATGCACATACGTACTGACCCATCCTTCTTTGGTACAAACAACACTGGTGCTCCCCAGGGTGATGCACTTGGTCGGATGTAACCTTTCTCTTCTAGTTCCTTTAATTGTGTCTTTAATTCATCCATCTCCTTCTTTGCCAGTCTATAAACATATGATGCTATAGGTGTTGCTCCTGGTGTTAAGTCAATTAAGAATTCTACGTCTCTATCTGGGGGTAGTCCTGGTAATTCCTTTGGAAAAACGTCTTGAAATTCTGAAATAATGGAATGATAGACAACGTCATCCATTGCGAGCTGCATACCATCTGGATTGACCAAAGAACTCGCATTTACTGAGCTTCGTAAATAATTGTTCTCTTCTTAAAGTCTCTAGAACAATCCGCAGGTGTTTCTCGTGCTCCTTGTGGTTCTTTGAATAGATAAGTATATCATCTATGAAGACAACCACGAATTGGTCCAAATACTAGTGGAAGACTCGATGCATTAAGTCCATAAAGATAGCTGGAGCATTGGTCAATCCAAATGGCATGACCAAAAACTCGTAATGTCCGTATCTTGTCCGGAATGCGGTCTTAGGAATGTCCTCCTTCCGTATCTTCACCTGGTGATATCCTGATCTCAAATCTATCTTTGAGAACACCTTGGTTCCACTAAGCTGATCAAATAGGTCATCAATACGTGGTAATGGATATTTATTCTTTACTGTTACGGCATTCAAGGCTCTATAGTCAATGCACATACGTACTGACCCATCCTTCTTTGGTACAAACAATACTGGTGCTCCCCAGGGTGATGCACTTGGTCGGATGTAACATTTCTCTTCTAGTTCCTTCAATTGTGTCTTTAATTCATCCATCTCCTTCTTTGCCAGTCTATAAACATGTGATGCTATAGGTGTTGCTCCTGGTGTTAATTCAATTGAGAATTCTACGTCTCTATCTGGGGGTAGTCCTGGTAATTCCTCTGGAAAAACGTCTTAAAATTCTGAAATAATGGAATGATAGACAACGTCATCCATTGTGAGCTGCATACCATCAAAGATTTCTGTGGATCCTCGTGCAAACTCAAGTTCAGGCTGGCCTGGTATCTTGAAAAGAATGCTTCATCCAAAGCAATCGAAGAAAGCGTGGTACTTGCTCAGCCAGTCAATCCCAAGTACAGTATCAAAAGTAGGCATAGGAAGAACTAAGAGTCGGGTATTCATCTCTCTGCCACGTATTGCTATAGGACACGCCCTACAAATTCTACTAATAAGTACTACTCCTCCTCCGGTAAGAATTCTAACACAACTAGGTAAAGGTGTAGTGGTAATGTTGTATTTGGCAGTAAAACTAGATGATATGAATGAGTGAGTGGCTCCCGTATCAAATAATGTCACAGCAGGAAAGGTAAAAGTAATAGTGATACCTGCTATAACATCAATTTCCTGATCCATGTCATCTATTTCCATAGCAAAAGCTTGTCCATTCCTCTGTGGTTGTCCATGATTAGCTCTCAGGTACTGATCCTCCTGGGTAGGTAGCGGTGGCCTTTGCTGAAATCCTCCTGCTGCTGGAGGTCGAGGTGCTCCTGGTCTAGCCATCTGTTGAACTGGTCTTGGTGCTGGAAGTGCTAGCCTATGTGCTGGTGGTGGAAGTGTTGATGCTTGTTGTATAGGACAATCATTCAAGATATGCTGTCCAGAACCACATCTCATACACTGTCCGAGGCGAGCTCGACAGTCTCTTCTGATATGTCCATGTTTGCCACAATGATAGCAGAGGGGCTTCTCTGGGATCTGGTATGGTCCCGCTCTTTGCTGGTACTGCTGTTGCTGAGCTAAAGGACGTCTGATAGGTCCTCCTTGTTGTGTCCTGACCGATCCCTGCTGTATTCTTGCTGGTCCTTGTCGTATTCTCAATTGTTCTCCCTTTCCTCTGCTGATAGTTTCTTGCACTCTGGCTTCGGTTAGTAGTTCAGTGTAAGAGATTCGGGATTGGGAGCTTGTATAGTATTGGAGCTCCTGAGTCAGTCCATGATGAAACCTCTTAGCTTTGGCTAAGTCATCTGGTATCAAAGCAACGTCATATTTGCTAAGGCGGCTAAATTCAGCATCATACTCGTCTACTGTTCGGTTCCTGCTCTAGATGGAGAAATTTATCGTATAATGCATCTCTGACAGTGTCCGGAAAATACTTTCTTTCAAAGCATTCCAGAAATTGCTCCCATGTCTGGTATGTACCCAGCTGGCGCTCCATGGATTCCTACCAGTGATGGGCATTATCATCTAGAAGCATTCTTATACCCGTCATCCACAGCTCTGTAGGTAGCTGTGATGCTTCTAATAACTTCTGAGTGTGAGTAATCCAATTGGTAGTTTCTTCTGGACTCTCAGTACCTTTGTACGTCCTTGGACTCATTTGTACAAAGTCCTTTACTGAACCAACTCTAGCTCGAGGTTCTGATGCTAGTGCTTGAGCTGGTACAACAGCCTGAGCAGCCATCCTTTCAAGTGCTGCCAGAAATTCTTGTCGTTGCTTGGCTGCCTGTTGTCTCTGTTCCTGCATCATCATCTGGAAGAATTGGAACAATTGGGCCTGGCCGTCCTACGGTATTGATGAGACTGGAAGGGTCCCATTAGGTAGAATAGGAAAGTCAGATGGAGCTGGATTATGAGTCTGTCCATCTGATCCGGAAGGTCTAGGGTTTGTTGAAGTCCCCCTTGAGTCTGACCATTGACTCGAGGAGTTGTGTCATTATTAGTGATAGTACATTCTTTCTACATATCCATCTTTCTGCAGTTAATGTATACAATCATTTAGGCAAAGTATAGGAATCAAACAGGGTATGAGTTTGTATTACGCTGGAGAGTTATCTGCGTAAAATGTAACTTCTGAGCTAGTTGCGTAGAGCAGGGTTGGCGTAAAGTAAAGATTTTAATTCGCCAGCGTAAAACATAGTTCAAAACTTATCTGTATAAAGGTCTATGCGTAAAATCTGCATATAATATGCTTAAAAGATCTGCGCATAATTCTGAGCTCGAAATATGTCTACGTAAAGTATAGCATACTTGGCAGCGTAAAGTCGTATGAAAAACTTTTCATTTTCCTTGGATGGATTTGTCAGAAAACCTGACATCTGACAAAAGTACCGTACGATAATCGAGAGGACGGTTGTGATAATGATTTGCACAGAAACCTGAGTTTGTTGTTTATTGACAGAGTCAGACGCCACGCCAAAGACTGCTACTACACAGGGCTCGGAGCATATCTCTGTATTTAATGCAAAGATTGATTTCTTAATGGCTAAGATAATGACAAATACGCTTATCCCCCTGATCAACTAGTACGCTAGGTTCAGGGATCATCAGGTTTATACTGGCTATTTACCTATGTCATGGTATACGCAGATTTTTAGAAAAACTAAGGGATCGTGGAAAAACAGTTTGTTATAACTGCAACGTAGAGTGAACCTAACTATGGCGTAAAAATAGGTAATCTCCTGGAGCATAAAATATACGCTAACAAGAGTAAAGGGTTGATGGCGTAAAATAAAATATAGGATAGGTGGAAGGATGAATGAGATTTTAGTCAAGTGTGGATGAGATCCTTAAAATTTTTTCCTATATGCAGGCTTGTTTGGCACAGTTACATAACCAAGACAATATATTCTGACCTGCATGGGCCACCACCAAAAATGTGTCACGTCCCAGTCCCAAAATACGTAGGACCAGGAATACGTAATACGCCCAGCCGTATGTATATGAATTCCAGTATATGGAAAACCATATACATACGTACGCTGTAAATGAATATGCAATCCATCAGTGGTAATATACTGTCTTAACAAGTCACACACCATCTATATCTTATCCACAGCACAAAATACTCAGTGGGAGCAAAACTGACATATAATTGGATATCAAAGTGTATAGAGTCTATAGTCTGGTGGAAACAAATCCACTACAAAACGACTATACTAAAGTAGACACAAAAATCCCTAAAACAGTGATCATAATCACAGAAACTTTGTTGGTAGGAGCTCCTCAGTCTCGTAAGTAGCATCCGGTCCAGGTCCATACTCTTGTGGAAACTCCTGATCGTCCATATCTGGAAAGAGACCAGGTCCTTAGAGGGACATAACAAGATACATAGAAGCATGCCAATAAGTACTGAAATATAAACATCCATCGGGTCGCCTAGCCATCTAAGTGAATGCAGTTTGAGGACAACTTTGAGTATAAGAGAAAGTGTAGGCTAGACATATGCTGATGTAATTCACCAATCGTGACAATTGGCTAGTATATGCCACATATGCCCCCCATCTCAGGGGCGCACGGTAAACAAGATTAATAACTACATAAGAAAGTGGGTGTCCCGTACACTTATGAGTTGTCCTCCCTGTCCCAATGATCTATGCATGTTGCCTCCACCACATGCTAATACCCTAAATAACTGCCAGGTCTTCTAGCATACAAAGTTTCTATCAGCAGTCATTCTTAACGCACGGCCATGCGTATAGGAGGCCATCCCTGTCACGCCGTCCGTGATCTATATGAGACACACACTTGCGTAAACCACTGTGTCATGGTTAATGAACCTAATGATGCTCTTTAATACTGGGTGGTCTCATAATTAAGTCATAAATCTATAAAATATACATCTATATAGGCAGAATAAAACATGCATGTACCAATTTGAAAGGTAAAATAACAGTATTATGGCAAGGTATACTTGCCAAGTAAAGTGCACGTCCAAAGTTGTTGCTGTGATCAGAGGAAGGAGTTATTGCTTTGTAATTAATTATATATAGGAATAGGGGGCGGTGGAATTTACTTAATGGTTAAGAAAACTCTTGCTGTTGTTCTCTTCTTATTGGTTTAGGTGTGCGGCTGTAGATATTTTCTAAAGAGTGGTGGAATGAGAAACTTACACGTATAAAAGAACAAAGCAAAGCAAAGTTGAGTTTTGCTTCTGATACAGATATTTCTTTCTTAATAATTTGTGGTTGGATTCTACGCAGAGGAAAGAAAAGAAGAGTTTACGCTGGATAAATAAGCGATGGTTTAGTTACTGCTGCTGCGGCAGTGGTTTATGCTGGGTAGTTTGCTATTGCTTTTGATATTTACGCACAGAGAAAATATACGCGGTATGGTGAGGAGTTTGCTATTTGACTGTTTTACGCGAGGTAAACTGTTGATGTTAATTCCTTACTTTACGTGCGGAATTGGTTTTGTGCGTAGAGAAAGGGATTTGGGCAGGTTGAGTTTTTATGCATGAAAGAGTTTTGTAGGGTTTTCGCTAAGTAAGGTTTATGCTGGGATGATTAACGGGTTATGGTTTTAGTATAATAGGAATTATACTTTAATAAATAGTTTAAATAATAACTAATACGGTTTTCAGGAATGGGGGTTTACAATATCACAAACAATGTATGTTTTATAAATAGTGTTACAATTATTTCGATGATAAATAAAGTAAATCACTGTGACAACATCATCAAAATATTTTTACACTTAATGAAGCAAACAAAGATTGTCCATGGCTATGATTTCAACAGTTCAACAATCAAGGAGAGTTACAAGCTTCCAAGAATAACCAATAAGCCTACAACTATCCGTTAGGATATGAGAATAATGTATATAAATGTATAGGCAAAGGAAAGTATTGGGGTGAGATGTAATATTCAATGTATTGGGGGTTGATTTTTCATTTATATTGATGTAAGAACTAGATGTAATTTTTATAATTTTGAGGGGGAGCATCCAGAATATGCTAATGGAGATCTCGAAGTATGTCTTTGCGTATTGTACTCTTTTCCTTCAATGATATTTTTTTTTACTTGATTTTTTTTAAAGATTTTTAACGAGGCAGTATAAGTCGCACCCACTTGAATTCATGAAAATCATATTCTTGAAGAATATTATTGTATTTTTTTTTCTTGTACTATGATTTTTTTTTTTCAAAGATGAAATTTTTCATTGAATAGTTTTTAATGAGACAATAATTAAGGTGGGTATCCAAGTGGAAGTATTATAATTTGTGGATAAGACCAAATGTGGATGCCCTTATCCCTATCTATAATCATCTCTATCATATTCCCTCTTATACATTTTATCAATGAAAAAAGTTCCAGATGATTGATTCGGGTACCAATTTTTCTCTCTCTCTCTCATTTTCACAATATTTTTATCCTACTTGACATTGTACTTTAAAAAAAAATTTCTAACATAGAAAAAAAAAAAAAAACTCTCAAATAGTTCTTCATTTCTATCCTATGTGGCAAAAAAAATAAAATGATCAATTTAATGATGTAAGGTCCAATATTGATTACTATGAGAGGTAAAAAAATTATGAGAGTTTTTACACGTAAAAATTCTTATAGAAATTCTCTATCATATTTCATAGTCACATAGGATGAAAATGATGATATAAATTATGGTTGAGATTAGTATTTTTTTTATAAAAAATTGTACCATAGAATCATTAGCCAGGATGGTAGTATTGCTCGTTCTAAAATGGGACCATTTGGTATGTCAAAACCCTAGTTCCGGCCCACACCAAAGTAAACGGACCACATCACCCCAACATAATCCAACGGTTGAGATCCCTCAACATCCCTACTCCCCACAGCTTATAAACAGCGTCCTCCTCCCACAAGCCGCCTCTGCTCCCAGCAAACCCTAACCAGAACAAGAAGAAGAAGAAGAAGCGATCGCCCATGGGTAAGAGCTAGGGTTTCCTTCGATCTAAATTTTGGGTTGGTTAATTTTTTTTTTGATTCATCCATGGTGATGGTGATAGTGGTGGTTTGTTTTTGCTGTTGTTGTTGTTTGCAGGGGCTTACAAGTACGTGTCGGAGCTATGGAGGAAGAAGCAGTCGGACGTGATGAGGTTCCTGCAGAGGGTCCGCTGCTGGGAGTACCGCCAGCACCCCTCCATCGTCCGGGTTACCCACCCCACCCGCCCCGACAAGGCCCGCCGCCTCGGCTACAAGGCCAAACAGGTGCTTTTCCCATCACCATCGCCAACTGTCTAGTTACGTTCCCTTATCATTTTTCTCCATTATTTCTGTCGTGTCCGTGTTGCCGTGTCCGTATCGCGTTGTAATTGCGCCCGTGCAAGATAGGGAAAAAATGTATTAACTTTGCTAGCTGATTGTACGGAATGGATGTTGGCGGCGTCGCTTGGCGCTTATGTCCTTGAGAATGCAGGTTTGAGTCTCGTAAATTCCGTATATTGTAGAGAAGTATGTGTCTGTGTATCATGAACCACCCCAGCCCCCCCCCCCCCCCCCCCCCCCCCCCCACACCACCACCACCACCACATGTCGGTGGGAGGTTCGTGTCACTGGGATGGACGTTATGTAACTATTATATAAATGTTAACCGGGGTTCGGTTTATGTCTGGTTTCCTGTAGCGGGATCTCAAAATCATAAAAAACCAACTAGACCTAGTTGTTTGTTAGGTTATCTTGTTTGAACTATGGGCTATGTGCACAGACAAGGATTAGACACCACATCTTTCAAACACTGTGACAGATTCGGCAGTGTGTGTCCAATATGTGTCTCCGACATGACACAGACATGACATAAATTTTGGAGTGTCTGCTTCTTAGATTAATTGGGATAGGGAGAGTTTGACAAGTTTTGTCAATATTCCGCTTTCAAGCAACATCTTAAATCTAATGGTTTTTTTTTTCCAGAAGACATGATATACTACTCTTTAAGTAGATTATGAAAATAGAGGGTTTAGTTCAAAATGTTTGTTGTAGCGAGAAATGTCTCTTTTCCCATTTGTGATTACAAATATTGAACCAATACCTGATTGTTGGTGGTTGTCACGGTATCTTGTTTCTTACTGTGGTTTGTTTAATGTTGATTTTTGTTCTAAATGATTTATGTCAAGTGTGCATTTTTTTCTTCTCATATGACATGCTTACTTTTTCTATGTTATATTTTTCTTTTATTTTCTTTTTAAATATAGAAAAATTATGTTCGAGTTTTCATGTTATGGTACCTCAAACTAAAAGTTCAACTAAAGGAGCTTTGTAGCATATATTTAAGTTTTCTTTTGTTGTTTTAACACATGCTATTGTTTGAACCTCCCATAAAATGCTCATTATATGTTTCTTCCCCTTAGCTCTGCGTCCTGCTTTATTTGTCTTCTGCATTATATATTACGGAACTTGTTTTCAGTGGCCATTTTTAGTAATTTTGAAACTTCTTGTTATGTTGTGGTTTACTTTATGGGCACCTCCATCAGTAGTACCTTCTTGGTGAAGATGGTATTTTCTTACCTTGCAGATGCATCCAGATGTGCAAGAATGAAATTCTAAAACCTGTTTTCTGTTCACAGTTTACCAGAATAATGTTTATGTTGTTAAGGCATGCAATAGTGTAGTTACAAAAATTGTGATCCCTATTTTCTTGTTTCTAGCAGTACAATGGGTGTGGTATATTAGACTGGTGAATGAAGAGAGTGGATCTTAGAGGCAAAAGTTTGGATTTTACTTTTCATGGATTTAAATGGTCATACCTTTTCTTTTAGATGTAGATTTGGAGTGCTTCCAATGATGATCCAGAAATACTTTCGTTCTTCCGAGGATGAGATCTCATCCATGTGGAAAAATTTATGGAGACCTGATCTGAGGATACTTCAATATGTTTGGCCATTTAACTTTTTTTATACAATCTCAACAAGCAGTTTGTTGTAGATATTGTCAGTCGTTGTCATTGTCTAGCCTTTTTATAAAGACATACACGAGTATATAAAACTCTGTTCTACTATTTGTGTTCTTTTATTTCGTATCTTTTGTCTTTTTAGCTAATAAGCATCTTTTAGTTGTTTGACATCGGTCTTTTACCTGGTGATTGATTAATATTCCTACTGTGTGCGGTATTGAATATGGAGATTTGTTGAGATAGTGTCCCTTCAATAATATCCACTTGTTTCATATACTATTTTTCTTACCATTCATTGTGCAAGTGTCTAGTCTCTGGCTTTCTGGATACGATATTAGCATTATGGATATACACTCTTTTTACCTTGGGTTTATGTTTTTCTTTGCATTATGGATATACACTATTTTTCTTACCATTGATTAATATTCCTACTTGGTTCTTTCTTTTTTATTTCCATCTTTCCGCACTGTTAAAATAGAGAAAATATTTTTCTTTGCTAAATTTTATTATATTTGGTTTTGTTATTTTAAAATCTGTGTTTATCTTGCAATTTACAGGCACCCTTTGTTTATATTGAAACTAGTACTATTTTGCTTAGTATATTTCCAGATACTCACGAAAGACATTTTTGGAATTTAAATTTTCGTGCTCATGTTACCAGCTTAGTTGTTTATATGTTAAAAGGAAGACGTCCAATATTGTAGTTACAGATGGTGGAATCCTATGATTGTATTTTCTTTTTAGTAGTAGTTTAATGGTCGTAATAAACTAATGAACGAGGAGTATGTGTGAGAGGCAAATTTAATGCATTTACTTGCATAATTCAAATGGTCAAAACCTTTTTTTTTTCCATCTCCTTTTAGTTGGAGTTTTCATGTGTTTCCTGTGATGATCCAAAAAACTTTCGTTCTTCCGAGGATGGTAATCTCATCCATGCGGAAAAAGATATGGAGACCTGATCTGAGGAGACTACCACTCACACCCCGGAAAAATGGCCGCCATAAAATCTTGTTTTTTACTCAACAAGCAATTTGTTGTCAATGTTAATATGTTATATTAAGTGGTTCGACTATGTGCTTGGTTCATGGCTGGTTACTGATTCATCAGAGTATATGGCCACTTTGAAGTTTTGCTTCACATGCCATGGATTAAGAGGCTGATTACAGGCACCCCATCTCTAGTTTGTTTATATTGAAAGTTTGAAACTAGTACTATTTTGCTTACTATATTCCCAGATACTCAATAAAGACGTTTCTGATTTAAATTTCTGTGCTCATGTTGCTAGCTTAGTTGTTTATATGTTAAAAGGAACACATCAAAAATTGTAGTTACAGATGGTTGAATCCTATGATTGTATTTTCTCTTTAGTTGTAGTTTAATGGTCATAATAAAGAGGCAAATTTAGTGCATTTACTTGCATAATTTAAATGGTCAAAACCTTTTTTTTTTCCATCTTTTAGTTGGAGTTTTCATGTGTTTCCTGTGATGATCCAAAAACTTTCGTTCTTCCGAGGATGGTAATCTCATCCATGCGGAAAAAGATATGGAGACCTGATCTGAGGAGACTACCATTCACACCCCAGAAAAATGGCCATAAAAGCTTGTTTTTTACTCAACAAGCAATTTGTTGTCAATGTTAATATGTTATATTAAGTGGTTCGACTATGTGCTTGGTTCTTGGCTGGTTACTGATTCATCAGAGTATATGGCTACTTAGAAGTTTTGCTTCACATGCCATGGATTAAGAGGCTGATTACAGGCACCCCATCTCTAGTTTGTTTATATTGAAAGTTTGAAACTAGTACTATTTTGCTTAGTATATTCCCAGATACTCGCGGAAGACATTTCTGAAATTTAAATTTCTGTGCTCATGTTGCTAGTTTAGTTGTTTATATGTTAAAAGGAAGACATCAAAAATTGTAGTTACAGATGGTTGAATCCTATGATTGTATTTTCTTTTTAGTTGTAGTTTAATGGTCATAATAAAGAGGCAAATTTAGTGCATTTACTTGCATAATTTAAATGGCCAAAACTTTTTTTCCATCTCCTTTTAGTTGGAGTTTTCATGTGTTTCCTGTGATGATCCAAAAACTTTCGTTCTTCCGAGGATGGTAATCTCATCCATGCGGAAAAAGATATGGAGACCTGATCTGAGGAGACTACCATTCACACCCCGAAAAAATGGCCGCCATAAAATCTTGTTTTTTACTCAACAAGCAATTTGTTGTCAATGTTAATATGTTATATTAAGTGGTTCTACTATGTGCTTGGTTCTTGGCTGGTTTCTGATTCATCAGAGTATATGGCCACTTTGAAGTTTTGCTTCACATGCCATGGATTAAGAGGCTGATTACAGGCACCCCATCTCTAGTTTGTTTATATTGAAAGTTTGAAACTAGTACTATTTTGCTTAGTATATTCCCAGATACTCACGAAAGACATTTCTGAAATTTAAATTTCTGTGCTCATGTTGCTAGCTTAGTTGTTTATATGTTAAAAGGAAGACATCAAAAAATTGTAGTTACAGATGGTTGAATCCTATGATTGTCTTTTCTTTTTAGTTGTAGTTTAATGGTCATAATAAAGAGGCAAATTTAGTGCATTTACTTGCATAATTTAAATGGTCAAAACTTTTTTTTCCATCTCCTTTTAGTTGGAGTTTTCATGTGTTTCCTGTGATGATCCAAAAAACTTTCGTTCTTCCTAGGATGGTAATCTCATCCATGCGGAAAAAGATATGGAGACCTGATCTGAGGAGACTACCATTCACACCCCAGGAAAATGGCCATAAAAGCTTGTTTTTTACTCAACAAGCAATTTGTTGTCAATGTTAATATGTTATATTAAGTGGTTCGACTATGTGCTTGGTTCATGGCTGGTTACTGATTCATCAGAGTATATGGCCACTTTGAAGTTTTGCTTCACATGCCATGGATTAAGAGGCTGATTACAGGCACCCCATCTCTAGTTTGTTTATATTGAAAGTTTGAAACTAGTACTATTTTGCTTAGTATATTCCCAGATACTCAATAAAGACATTTCTGAAATTTAAATTTCTGTGCTCATGTTGCTAGTTTAGTTGTTTATATGTTAAAAGGAACACATCAAAAATTGTAGTTACAGATGGTTGAATCCTATGATTGTATTTTCTTTTCAGTTGTAGTTTAATGGTCATAATAAAGAGGCAAATTTAGTGCATTTACTTGCATAATTTAAATGGTCAAAACTTTTTTTTTTCCATCTCCTTTTAGTTGTTGTTTTCATGTGTTTCCTGTGATGATCCAAAAAACTTTCGTTCTTCCGAGGATGGTAATCTCATCCATGCGGAAAAAGATATGGAGACCTGATCTGAGGAGACTACCATTCACACCCCGGAAAAATGGCCGCCATAAAATCTTGTTTTTTACTCAACAAGCAATTTGTTGTCAATGTTAATATGTTATATTAAGTGGTTCGACTATGTGCTTGGTTCATGACTGGTTACTGATTCATCAGAGTATATGGCCACTTTGAAGTTTTGCTTCACATGCCATGGATTAAGAGGCTGATTACAGGCACCCCATCTCTAGTTTGTTTATATTGAAAGTTTGAAACTAGTACTATTTTGCTTACTATATTCCCAGATACTCAATAAAGACATTTCTGAAATTTAAATTTCTGTGCTCATGTTGCTAGCTTAGTTGTTTATATGTTAAAAGGAACACATCAAAAATTGTAGTTACAGATGGTTGAATCCTATGATTGTATTTTCTCTTTAGTTGTAGACTTGTAGTTTAATGGTCATAATAAAGAGGCAAATTTAGTGCATTTGCTTGCATAATTTAAATGGTCAAAACTTTTTTTTTTCCATCTCCTTTTAGTTGGAGTTTTGTTTCCTGTGATGATCCAAAAAACTTTCGTTCTTCCGAGGATGGTAATCTCATCCATGCGGAAAAAGATATGGAGACCTGATCTGAGGAGACTACCATTCACACCCCGGAAAAATGGCCGCCATAAAATCTTGTTTTTTACTCAACAAGCAATTTGTTGTCAATGTTATATTAAGTGGTTCGACTATGTGCTTGGTTCATGGCTGGTTACTGATTCATCAGAGTATATGGCCACTTTGAAGTTTTGCTTCACATGCCATGGATTAAGAGGCTGATTACAGGCACCCCATCTCTAGTTTGTTTATATTGAAAGTTTGAAACTAGTACTATTTTGCTTACTATATTCCCAGATACTCAATAAAGACATTTCTGAAATTTAAATTTCTGTGCTCATGTTTTTAGCTTAGTTGTTTATATGTTAAAAGGAAGACATCAAAAATTGTAGTTACAGATGGTTGAATCCTATGATTGTATTTTCTCTTTAGTTGTAGTTTAATGGTTGTCATAATAAAGAGGCAAATTTAGTGCATTTACTTGCATAATTTAAATGGTCAAAACTTTTTTTCCATCTCCTTTTAGTTGGAGTTTTCATGTGTTTCCTGTGATGATCCAAAAACTTTCGTTCTTACGAGGATGGTAATCTCATCCATGCGGAAAAAGATATGGAGACCTGATCTGAGGAGACTACCATGCACACCCCGGAAAAATGGCCATAAAACCTTTTTTGTACTCAGCAAGCAATTTGTTGTCAATGTTAATATGTTATATTAAGTGATTCAATTATGTGCTTGGTTCATGGCTGGTTACTGATTAATCAGAGTATACGGCCACTTTAAAGTTTTGCTTCAAAGGCCATGGATTAAGAGGCTGATTACTCAGCTTATTAGTTTCCAATTAATCATTTTTTAGAACAATTGTGTTGTTGTAATTGTTTGTGGGTTTGGGTAGCCCAATCTTTAGTTTCTTTGTGGTGAAACCAGTACTATTTTGCCTAGTATATTCTTAAATACTCAAGATAGATGCTCAATCTGCCAACCTAGTTGTTTATTGGCTGTTAAGGAAGACATACAATATAGTGTAGTTACAGAAGCTTGAATAGTATAATTGTTTCTCCTTTTTCTAGTAGGTGTAATAGTCATACAAAATTAATGAATGAAAAAGTATGCATGTTAGATACAAATTTAATGCATTTAATTTGCATAATCTAAGTGTTCAGAGCTTTTTTTCATCTCCTTTTAGTTGTACTTTTAATGTTTCCATTGATTTTCAAAAAAAATCGTTCTTCTGAGGATTGTATTTCATGTGGAAAAAGATTAGGGAGACCTGAGCTGAGGAGATTACATACGTCCCGATAAAAATTGCCGTAGAATTTCAATCTCAATAAACAATTTGTTCTTCAATGATGAGCAATTATATACTAAGCAGTTTTCATTGTGTGCTCCGTCCACATCTGGTTATCAATTAGACGGGTTACTTGTCTGTTTTCCCAATTATGTGGTCACTTGAAGTTTTTGTTTGCATCTTTTAATTGGATTAAGCTGCTGATTACTTGGCTTATTGATCACATATTATTCCTTTTTTGGAACAATTGTGCTGATTACTTGGCTTATTGATCACAAGTATGCAAATTTCCGTTTAATATTTCTTGTGTTCTTTTGTTTGATCTGTTGCCTTCTATAACTTAATAACCATAATTTTAGTTATTGTATATTGGTCATTTGTCTGGTAATTGATTAAATTTCCTGCCATGGAATTGCATTTTATGATTACTGAAATTTGTCGCAGACCCCCCCCCCCCCCTTTCCATTCATTGTGTTGTTTTTTATTCTCTTGTATTCTGGATACCCTATTGGCAATATGGGTATGAACTTTAGTTGACACCTGCTTTTGTCAGTTTTAGATTAATAAATCTATTTTATTTTCATTTTAGGAAAGGTTCATGTTTGTCCTGTTATTGTTCTTCTCCTTATTATATCCTTGTTTATAAAGGATTTTGTGTTCTTTCAGAATTAAGGTTTTTCTGTTATAATAGCATTTCCCTGAAATGTCTACCATTGTGTGATCAATACAGGGATATGTGGTTTATCGTGTCCGTGTTAGGCGTGGTGGTAGGAAGAGGCCGGTACCCAAAGGTATTGTTTATGGTAAGCCAAAGAACCAGGGTATTACTCAATTGAAGTTCCAGAGGAACAAGAGGTCAGTTGCCGAAGAGAGGGCTGGAAGGAAGCTAGGGGGTCTCAAGGTCCTCAACTCTTACTGGATTAACGAGGTTAGGACACTTTCCAACTTTTACACATTTCTCTTTATTTTTATTTTATTAACTCTTTATGTTTATGACAATGTCACAATTTTTGCAGGACTCAACTTACAAATATTTTGAAGTCATCCTTGTTGATGCCGCACATAATGCCATTCGCAACGATCCCAGGATCAACTGGATCTGCAAGGGTGTCCACAAGCATCGTGAGCTTCGTGGTCTTACCTCTGCTGGCAAGAAGTATCGTGGTCTCCGGGGCAAAGGTCATCTGCATCACAAGAACAGGCCTTCCCGCAGGGCAACATGGAAGAGAAACCAGACCAAGTCCCTCCGTCGTTACCGTTAAGTTCTTGTCTGCGATATATATGCTTTTGGTGTTTGTCGTCGGTGGTGTATTTCAATCAATGGTTTATTTGACTGCCAATTTTGTAGGCTTTGTTCGAACTTTTTCCTTAATTGTCTGAGTTTTGTTCTCTATGAATATTTGAAACCTACATATGCTTTGCTCCAAACTTGATTACAAATGTTGTTTTACTTTTGAAGAAAGCTTAATTCTGTCTAATTTTTTGCTGCAACCCTGCCCTTTGTATTTGCTGTACCTAGTAATCTTCTTAGGTTCAGCTGCGGTTTCATTATGCTTTTGAAATGTTTAGGCACCACCGAGCTTTTTATATTTTCCATCCGCCAATGGATGAAAGCACGCAAACTTGTTTTCAGTTTTCTTGGTGGTACATATTTTTGATATTCTTGGGACTTTTTTTTTGTTCTTTTTTCGTCCGTGGGGTTGAGGCCTGTTGGTTACGATGGAGGACTCCTGTGGAGATTGGATACGGTTCGAATTTTCTTTTGAGGACTTAGTTTCTGATTTGGTGGAAAGGACATAAATTTTTTTCTTTTTCTTTTTTCAGTAACGGGTACCGCCATATCGTCATTTTGTCAAATAGATTCAATACCATCAGAAAAGATGTTTGCAATATTGGATTTGTTTCTGAATTTGGTTCAGGAAGCTGTTGATAAACTAACTGCAGGCTGGCTGAAAAATATTTGTCAGCAGGTCCTGCATTTTGTCTGCCTGGACGTGTTTATTTGTCACATCTTTCACTCTGTATACACATGTTTGCAGCATCCAATCCTTGCCAGTTCTCTTCTGTCTAATACCTCAAAAATTAGTCTCCACTCTTATACATATGAAAACCTACACAACCCAGAAGATTCCTCAAATAACTTAGCTGAATCCTTGCCATAGGTCTTAGAGGAGTGTTTCATTCGTTCAAGATCGTTTTGTTAAGGCAAGCAAAGGACAGCCAATGGAGTCCATTTGGCACGTTCAAGTTCGGTTCCCATACAAAGCTAGTTACGCTTAGTTGAGTAGACTCAAAATCTTTAGCAAAAAAATACCCTTAACATTGAAATTACCAAGTAAATATTACCATGAACCTTGTGCTAAGAGCACTACAAAGAGTATTAGTGAGTATCATCATTTTTTTTTGCAGCTATCATACTGTATTCATGGCATAGTCCATTTTGTATCGTACTGTTGTTTGACCTATGCGGAAAAATTTAAGTCATAAGCGACACTTATCTTAATGTATGATGTACAGTCACCGTGGAGAACGTTCAATCCATATATTGAAATGTTTGAAAAATTGTTATGATTTTTAGCCTTTGATTCTAGAAATATAGTTCCACATTGCCTAGACCCAAGTGTTTATTTCAATATAAGACTATATTTTATATTGACATGTGCACTTGGGGTGTGATAGCCCATGTGGTTGAGATTGTGGGATATTTTTCTAGAGGTGCAAGGTTCGAATCCACATGGAAATGGAAATGTAGAAGCATGAAAAATCGAGGACTATGCGCCAAACACTCAGGCCGCATGAACTCTAACACCATGCAGAATGAAGCTTAGGGCGCATACAGCCCAAAGGTAGCAAAATACCCGTCTATGCGACACATGCATTGGCCCTGAGAGCATGCGACAAGGGCAGCTATGCGACAGAGGGTCCAGGCGCACTTTTGTCAGTCACAACATTAATGACACTAATACAACATTAATTACTCCAGAGCGCTTTATAATCGGTGCAGACGACTGACGTCAGTGCTTACGTCACAATCATAATTACTTTTTGTCAGCCCATTTTCAGTCACATCCGTGTAGTGCAATGTTCCTCTGAAAACGACAAGCCTTCATGCGGCAGCGTTCCCATAAGCCTTCATGCAACAGAGTCTTCATGCGGCAGTGTTCCCTTGAACCTTCGTGCGGCGGAGTCTTCATGGGACAACGTTCCCTTGAGCCTTACTGCGACAGAATCTTTGCTGTTGTAACCAACGAGAGATCCTCAACAACCAACGCATGCCACGTCTCAAGTCGACCAGGTCATGCGTGCAACGGGTGTAAACAACCCAGATAGTGTGGGCACAACCCAAGATCTCAGCAGCAACTTCTCCTAACTAATGCCACGTGGCAGTTGGACCGCGACATGCGCACACGATTATAACTACATTCTGTTGAGAATACCATGTGGCAGCCCAAAATCTGTGCGTATAGGCTGAAAACAGTAATTTTTCAGGACATGCGCTCATATGGCCATCCCAATGTAGATGACTATAAATAACAGGAACTTGTACGTCCCAAGACACACACGAAGAGTATATGTGAGCCCAATTGTTGTCCTTCTTGCCAGTGAGCCAGAGACATTACAATTCTCTTTCGTCGTTGGATCGTCAATGGAGTAAATGAGTCAGCTGCAGAACTCGATCTCCATCGTCATACTTTCCCAGAATATATTCTTTTGTACTTAGAATCACCAGTGTTAGGATTATTTTATACTTTCTTTGTTGTAACTCGCTTAATACAAAAGTTAGCAAAACTTTAGATTATGTGATGGAAACAAATCTGACGACTCTGCTAGGGATGTCATTCTCCACCGATGAGAAGATCGTGATGCAGTCTGATGCGACGAAGTTGGGTTCAACCCAGAAGATGTTGGTTGTTCGCTTTGACCAACATGCTTTCGAGATTATGCTCTCCGGGGACAACATGAGCCCCTCATCGAGACTAGCAAATCCTAAGAAGACCCGTAGGACTTGGGTCGCCAAGGCCAGTGTGCCACACGCAAAGAATACGGAGGACAAAGACTACGGAGGACGCACTCCCTGCGCCTGATACTGAAGACGTGTGTCAAGCGTCTGCGCAGGCTGTCCTTGCTCATGCGGCGACCACTCCTGAGAGGAAGGGTGCTCAACACTTAGGTTATGGGAGAGAAAAATACTACGATGCCAAGAACCTAGGAGCCAGAGCCTTCTCTCAATCTGGATGCGCCTATGAGAAGAACAGTGTCAATTCTCAGGTCGTGTGCTCACAGCAAGGAGCACATAAGAAGAAGAAGCGCTCCGCGCCCAACATTAGGCGCATGCGAGCTCTTACATGCGACAAAGACAGAAGAAAAGAGTCTGTCTTTAACAGGATCTCCTGCGGCACCAACTCTATGCGCCAACTTCCTGAAGATACAAATAATCTGGACCCTTTGGACTATGCACCAATGCGTGCTAGTTCGAAGAAGTCTGAGGCAGTGCGAGCCATGCGTTCTCAAGAAACTGCCCAAATAACTGACCAAAAGCATGCACCATTAACTGTTATGCACGCGGCTGATAGAAAGTTATACATAACTAACCCATGCACCCATACCATCTGTGCACATGAAATGGGTTAGCTTCAAAAGCCTTCCACAAACGACTTGGGTGCGGCCTCGGCACGCAGACCAAGTCAGGGAGCAAAAACTTTATCGCACATCCATGCGCTCAGCTTGGCCATGCGCATAAGGAGGGTGTAAAGGTGAGATTTTCCTCGTCCGATTTGCGTGACATGATAAGTCACAAACGCAAGACGAGAGAAATAACCACTACACAGGAAATGTCCCCTCTGGGGCATCAATGTGCTAGTATTATCATCAACTGTTGCTGTGCCAACGTAGTAGTTCCTCCAGCTAGGCAATCAATATTCCAATGACTACGACTAGTTGCACCAATCCGACAGCGTCTCAGAAAACAGGTACAAACTAAAGAAAAGAAAAAGGAGTTATCATTTGCCTCATGTTGCTCAACCTGGAGGCCCCCCTCCACCAGGAAGAATTCAAAAGCAAGCTCATCCAACCCTCCAGTCTCGGCCAGTGCGATGAGGAACCGACAGCGAGGCAACAAGCTAGCAGTACCAAGGCACCCGCCTAAGATCAAGGAAAACTCTGCAAACTGGGGGTAGTAACCTCCCGGTGCTCCACAACAACCCGTCGTTCCATGAAGACAGTGATTCTCAGAGAACTGACAATAACATGCCTGGGGATACTTACCCTCAGCAAGTCAACGTAGCATCAAGGGCCGAGGGTGGAAATCCCCTTGATTCCGAAGACGGTACGATGATGCCCGCCTTACCCGAGGATAGCGTGACTCAGGGATCAGAGACGGAAAGTGAAGGGTCCACGGCTCCGTCTACCTCTTCCCATGTAATGCCAGTATATATGACATGAGGCGATAATGGAGAGGGGTCCAGTGACCGCCAGCGCCTCGAGGCACTCGAACTAATGATGCAGACTATGAGTCCTTCAATACAAACCCTCACTCAAGTGATACTGGATATCTGGGCAAACATGGTCCTGACACAACCAAGAACTCAGGGAACTAATAGGGAGTCTAATGCACCCGCTTCTGGTCCCCCAGCCACTGGTGTCTCTCTTTTACCGTACTTCTCTGCTCCTACGACCTCGGACAATACTCAGGAGGCTATCCGACAATTGCAAGCTCGCGTGGACTCCATGAATAACCGAGGAAAGCTACAGAGCCTCGGGATAAGGCAACCATGTCCAACTGAATGGAATAATGATGTCTTTCCCCTGAAGTACAAGCCTCAGTCTCTAATCCTATTTGATGGGAATATGTCGCTCGTCAGTACATGAACTACTTCGAGTCCATGATGGGGCACTTACCGCGAGACGATACTTTGCTCGCTAAGTTGTTCATCGGGGCCTTAGTCGATGTAGCTTATTGGGGTGAGCGTCGGTATAATCGGTCGGTATTCGGTCAAATTTTTAGTATTTTTTAATCGATATTTAAAAAGTCAATACCAATATCGTTCCATTTAGGATCAGGTTTTTTGGTTTCGGTTAAACGGTATTCGGTCAGTTTTTTTCAGTAGCAGTATTTTACCAATTAAAATTCGATCAATCAACACACTTATTATTAGGAAACCTCTTATCATATATATATATATATATATATATATATATATATATATATTTCAAAGCCAAGCCTCTACCAACCAAGAAATTAAACAAATTTATTAGAGCAATACGTAACAAGTCACAATTATTTAAAAATGATCTTAAAAGATCTAGCACAATCACTAAGTTTAACCCATAGCATAAGTTCAAGTATACTAAAATTCACTTCTAAGTTCTAAGAGAACACAAAAAATAAGCCCAAAATATCAAAATTTTAATTATTAGTGTTCTTAACATAACTTCAAGTTCACCAAAATCTATTGTATGTTCTAAGAACATGATTCTCAACTAAAACAAAGATAAAAATAAAAATGAGTAGCATAAAATTAATCATGAGCAACATTACGAGGAAGAAAAATGTATACAAATTTATGTACTACTTTATTATTTTTTATGTACTACTATATATATATATATATATATATATATATATATATATATATATATATATATATATATATATATATATATATATATATATATATATATAATCGGTTCGGTTCAGTATTTTTGGTATGGTATTACACTCAAACAGCTACCACTACCAATATACCATATTTTAATCGGTTCGAAAATTCGGTATTAGTTCAAAATTTTGGTTCAATTTTTCGAAATATTTTTAATCCGTATTCAATCGATTTTTCGGTAGCGGTCTGTATTTGCTCACCCCTAGTAGCTTTTGAGTGGTACTGCAGTCTTCTAGACAACTGTATCACGTTATTTGACGACCTCCGACGACTTTTCCTCGCCCGATTCTATGAAGGCGGGATGGATATGACCATGTCATCCCTTATCGACGTGGCCCAGAGAAAGAAAAAAAATCTGTACGTGCCTACATAGAACGCTTCAGACAGACAACCCTGAAGATGCCTTCCGGTATTCCTGATCCCATGTTTATAGACACTTGCAGGAATAATCTATTACTGACGGTAAAATTTTGCATGGGTACTACATAACATGCAGACTGGTTTGCCTTCATCGTGAGCGCAAAAATGGCTGAATAGAATACCAAGGAGGTCCATCTGCTCGAAATCTAGATCCCTGGCATTGACAATCGAGGAAAGCTCCCTCAGAATAACGACATCGGTCGCGACGGTAAAGGGAAGCAACCCTTACTGTCAATGTATCCAAAGACTCATCATCATCTGTCACACCCCGCTCCCAAATAATCAGGTACGGGTTGAGCATGCCCAGCCTACGATGTCGCAAATAGTGGTAGTCAGTTTTCTAGACCTTACGAATCATCTAATAACATATCAATTACTCATTACAACTTCTAAGTACGGTCCCATGAATACGATCACCACACATCACCATATTTCATTACTATATTATTACACCTTTTACAATGAGTGTCCGGGAATAAACCCGGTGAATGATAATGGTAATATCTCATACTCTCCATATATATACAGTCATCCTATCTGAATCCCGCACAATACAACCACAAGTACAACTAAAAGTAAACCTAACATATACTGTATCTCTGCATCAGTGTCCATATCCTGGCCAGCATCTCCAACAATCTCTAAAGTGTCCTCCGTGCCATAGAAAGAAGGACAAAAGTTCTCTAACTCACCTGCCGCTTATTTAGTCAAAAAGCAGAGCAAAGTAACAATCTATAACTTATGAATCAATATGACATATGCAAAATAAATGTAACCTGTAAATGAACTAACATGATGAACCAGCAACTATGCAAGTACTGAAATAGGAACAAGGAACAATATGACTTGTGATTGAAATGCTAGGTTCAATATGTGACTAGCTGGTAAAAGTACATGAATAATAAGGTACGACTTAACCACACGTGTCGTATGTGGTTAGGCTCGGCACATAACCTAGATAGCATGGGGTGTGGTCACATATTTGCTTAGCATTTTCTCTCCCCAAGTACCAGAACCAGAACCATAATAATGAGCTCATGAAGTACGAGTCAACTCGTGTCTGAGTCGTGTCCTACATGAGTACTATGCTACATGAAAGAAGTAAAAAAACATAGTTGTAGAATACTTGCCTGGATGTCGGGGTCGATAAGTCGAGTCCTCGCTAGCTGTGACGAAAGACACAAATATGTCTTTTAGATTCTAATTTCTAAATATTTATTTATTGATTAACTAACCACTTCTAATAACTTCTTGATTAACATCTAACCTTTGATAACTAACTAATTAACAGCTTTATTAAACTGTACATAATACTGGTCCTGGCCCAAGTCTACTAGCTCATAACCCACTGGTCCCAAGACCTGAGCTCGGCCTACAAACTTACTAAACTTTGAGTCCAAAAGCCCGTGGCTGAACCCACGAACCCAGTAGCCCATGGATCCAACCCGTTGGCTCCAGTCCAAACCCACTCTTATGTTTGAATTCAAACTTCTACAACTACAGTAACCTATGTAGCTGTTAGATTTGAATTCACTTATCCATACTAGTGTGTTTAATACCTCTGCTACTAGTGTCAACTAGACACAAGACTTGGTTTACTACACGAATTCGTATCACCGGCTCTGTGTCAAGACACTGACCTATGTGTCCTAACATGGACACAGAACTTGTTCTGATACCAATCCATGTCACATATACAAGTATCCGCACATGTCTATGCATTCAATCACCGATACAAAATTTAATCGAGGAATCGATAGATGAAACAAACCTGGATCCAGTTGATTTGATCACACATACTGGGACACGCGTTGACGAGTCAGACACAGGTCTTCACGTATCTAATTTTGATTCAGAATCTGATTCAGGCATTTGACCAAACATGATGAGTACAAAAATAGGAAGTAAGGAGAATATTCCTTTGCAGGGGCGGATCCAGGATTTAAAATTGGGATGGGCTACTACAGTACCACTAATCTCATGTAGAAAATTTGGTAGAGTTTTCCTATATTTTTAAGATTTGATACCTATCATAATGAATAAAAACCTTTGGGACTTGCATTATTTGTCTTTGGACCATTTATTTGGACAAATAATGACCTGGCCATCTCTCCCTTATTTTATGTGGTTTGTATCTTGAAGTAAAATAACAAGAGTTTACAAGACAAGCAGAAATTGGTTACTACAAGATCTACCTAAAGATGCAAAACCACTTACAATAAATTTCTAATCGAGATGACATAAAAATAATGTTATCCAAGAATATAATCAAAGACTAGAAAGAGCAGACTCATATACCCTTTACCTTTTGCGGATTTCATCAGAAGTCGAGATACAATCTTGTTTCATACACACTGATTATTTCATCAGCATCTTGTCTTAAAAGTTCATTACTGTCCTGTATCTGTCAAACCGAAATAAGAGTTGCACAAATATTACTACAACTATTTATTAATTGAACATTATCCTCCAAATAAATGTGAATGTAGCCATAAGAACATAGAAACTAAATTTAAAGACATTATTAACAAAATGGAATGAGCTAATTATAAGGATCTTTCTAAGAATTTCAAATAACATGTCTAGTTACTACGTATTTTCCTTGTTACTATGCCTATAAATGCAAACAACATGTCTAGTTACTACATCAAAAATAGAATTTCTCACATTACCTTAGTAAGAAATAAAAACTTCTCTTGGCCAGCTCTTTCCAAGGAAATCAATACCGAATTAAGAAGCTGGACTAGTAAGAGTAATGTGGATTGCTGCTGAGAAACGGATTCACTGAAATCACCAGAACTAAGCAAAATCTGCCACAATAAAAGTTGAATCATTATCTATTAGATAAAAAAATCCACCACAAGAGATATATCAAGCAGAGAGAGAACTTAAATTTATACAAGTGTTGACATGCTTCATATATAAAGAAAAAACTAACCGTAGAGCAGAGTAGATGGCAAGGAAGCTCACAAAAAAGTGAGGTCTGATGTTTGCCAGAGATAATAGAAATACTCCAGAGTTTTCAAACAATGGGAATACTCAAGAATTTGCCAGAGACAATGGGAATTCTCCATGTCTGATGCTGGGTTTGGTTGTTGCTCTGCAGTAGACTACAATTGCAACCATTCAAGTACTTAGTCATTGATTTGAGGTTGTCAGCATTTGATACCAAAAAAAACATAAGATACATATCCACTGATTTGATACAAATACATAAGTTACATATCCATTGCATTTGATATTGTCAGCTATTACATATATTCAAAAAAAAAAAAAACTATATCTAGTCAAGCAAGTATGACATATACAAAAAGTAGTTTGTAGTGACAAACTAGTAAAGTTGTGCCCTTCGCACTTTCAAACAATCGAACTCATCTATTATCGAATTCGCATCAATATCTTCAGAAAGTTCTTTTTCAATGTAGAGAGTCATGCAATCCGAAAGAAAATCATCTTCCATCTTGTTACGAAGTTGCGTTTTGATAAGCTTCATAGCTGACAAGGCCCGTTCCGTTGTTGCCGTTGAGACGGGAAGAGTCAATATAAGACGAATCAACCTGTCAATCAGATAAAAAATCTCTGACTTCCTTGTCTCGACTAATCTTTGACATAGTTAAACAATTATAGCTATATTCTGAAACTTTGAATGATGAGGAATATCAACATTATAATGTTGCAATTGGCATCTCAAAGTGAAAATCTCTTTCTCAGTGAAATCTTCAAGATGAAACTCCTCTGCGAGTTTACAAATATCATCAATTTTAAATGACTTGAAGTTATCCCTTGGATCCAATGCCGAACTAAGAGTAAGGAGTCTCATTGTTCCTTCATTGAATCTTTCTTCCAACTCCATATCTTGTTTATCTATTGCCTCATTAAAAATATCAAAGTAATAATGATGCTCTAGTGTAATGTGATCTCGTTGTTGACAAGAACGACCACTACCCTCAAGATAAGGAGCACTTAGATCGGGTATACTTATAATCTTATGCTTCCCACAAAATATTTTTACAACTTCAAAGAAAGTACTCTATCCATTTTGTCTCAACTCTTGTAGGAGTTTCCTCGTGGAAGAGACAAGGTTCATAGCATTTAATATGTCTTGAGAATTTTGTTGAATAGCTTGACAAAGTATATCTGTTATTCCCATGATTGAATTCACCATTGTAGAATGAAGACAAATTCAAAGGATTTCATCTCCCTAATAGCACCCCTAGCTTGCCCACGTAAGGATTGACTTGTTTCGTTCACCCTAATGCTCTTTAGAACTTTATAAGTTATATCAAACATGTGTAATAAACTGTTCACTGAAGCAAAATGATAACTCCAATGAGTATCTCCCGCTCGTTGTAAATTGCCAATATGATTAGCCCCTCTACCCATCTCGAGTTTACCAGCTTCTAACCTCATCACAATTTCTGAAACTTGAGCAGAATGTAACTCATTGTGACACTTAGAAGAAGTAGTGATAAGATTGACAATGGTGTTCAACATTGAATAAAATAACCAAATATCTTGGACATCGTTACAAGCAGCAACCAATGCTAACTGTAATCGATGGGCAAAACAATGCATATAGTATGCATATGGGCAATCTCGGAGAAATAGCGCTTGTAACCCTTTTCATGCACCACGCATATTGCTAGCACCATCGTACCCTTGACCTCTCATATTGGAAGTATCAAGATCGTAATGAGCAAGAGCATTGTCAATCTCAGTTTTTAATGTTAATGCGGTGGTGTCTGCAACACCCACAATAAAAAAAAATGCTCTCGTATAAACCCTACATCGTCCACAAATCTCAAAAATATAGCCATTTTCTCTTCATGAGCTTCATCTTGTGATTTGTCAACAAGAATACAAAATTTATGATTCCCAATGTGTTCACGAGTCTTCTTCTTCACTATATTTGCAAGAATGTGCAAATCTCCATTTGAATCGATGGTGCGATATACTTGGTATTTCCCGGAGCATTTTCTAAAACAACTTCCTTGACTTTCTTATCCCAATATGATGCATACTTTCAGTTGGATAAAATTGCCTCGATTTACCGAAAGTAATGACTCATCATGACCTCTAAATGCACATGCTTGATATGCAAGCCTTCGAACAGCTTGAATCGTTGCCTCGAGTCGCAACCTATTCTTCATCACCACTTCTTTAGATTGTGCATCCAATAAATTACGAATATGTAGAGATGATCTTGCTAAATTCTCTTGAGATGCTATAACACAAAAATATGGTGAGCGAGCACCTCCTATATGGTGCAAAAATGCACATCTCTGGCCATCATTAATTCTCTTTCAATTTTTAAATCCATCAACTGTAAATGCAGGATGCTTAGGTGGATGTGTCTCAAAAAGAAAGGATGGAAAGCAAAATGCTTTATCCTTTGATGGAGAATACTCTAGCCATGGAAATTTCTTGAACCAAGAAGCTTGAAACCGACGGTTTTGATCTCCCGATGACTTAAGAGGCTGGATATTCTGGGAGAATTATTTGATATGGCCCAACTTTGATATAAGACCGTCGAACATCATCACGTTGATTAACATTATATTGACATATCGGATGACGCATTTCGGGATCACGTTCAAAGCAAGTATGATCAAAGTTCAATGGCTCGACTCTTTGAACTACAATAGAAAGAGGTTATCCTTCAACTTCTTGAGAAGTATGTTGCCTATGAACTTCTTCAGTAGGACTTTGTCCATGAACTTCTTGAGAAATATGCTGCACTTGAACTTCTTGAAAATTGTCTTTTGGTTTAAAGAAAGAACGCAATAATTTTAAACGCTTGGGCGATTGACTCATATTCTTCTCAAGTTTGATTTCTAAATAAATAAAAAAAGTATGTATAAGCCTAACTATGATACCAATTTATAATATATTACTGATAAATAATCGAAATAACTAACCTTCAAATTGTAGCAACTATGAACAATGAACTATCAAGATAATTAATAGATAATCGTCGAATGAAAATCACCGGCCCAAATCTCTAGCCTTAACCAAAAGAAAAGAAACAATATTAATAAGTTATATATAACAATTGATAATTAACTCAATGTAAATCAAATAAAATTAGAAATATCCTTACCGAAGCAGCTACCTCACTGCACTATACTTGGGTGGCAACTGGCACTTCCAGACATGTAGCATGCTGCTCTTCTATGGAATATTTCATGAAAAATTAAAACTTGATGTCATTTCATAATTCTTAATCAATAAATTGAATTAATAAATTGAAACTTCAAAACCTACCCGATTCCAATAGCTCCTCCATAAACCTCAAACCGAAAATATCAAACAAACCCTAAAAAAAAGAAATTGCACTCGCATCCTCCTAGAGGATGCTTTTGGATGTCAAGATGTGTTGAACTTGAACAAACAAATCCCAAACCCTAATCTACCATCACAGATTCACAGAGATCTTCTCTCCTAACATTCTCCGAAGTCCAAGCCCTAAAATTTCAAATCTACTAATCTTTTCCATACCCTAAAAAAATCTCTTTTCAGAATAAATTGGAGCAAAAGAAGTACCGAGTAGGGATAAACCCTAAACAATTTTTCTCTTAAAAATGTAAATTAGAAAAAAATTGCAAGAAGAAACTTACATCCGCTGCTCCACAAAAGTCGGTTCCCCTCTGCCGATTGGCCCGAATCGCACCTCCTCCTCCACGCTCGGAGGCTCTAGACTCCTAGAGCTAAGAGCTCGCCTTCCTTCCTTCTCGAAGAGCTCAGAGTCCTCGCCTCGTTTGCTCCTCGGACAGTCACAGTCCATCGTGCTCGCTCGAATAACCGAAGAAGCCGACTTAGGTTACTTAGCCGAACGGAAAAAACCTTTTTCGGACTCACTGCTCAAGCTCTTTCTTCTCTCTCGTCTATTGTATTCAGCAGCCTCATTCAGTCATTTGGATTTTGGGATTGGGTCATTGACTCATTGCTTGGGTGGGCTGAATGTTTTTTTAGTGACACCGTAGGTTAACATACATACCTAGTAAAAAAAATGGGATAGGCTACAGCCCACCCAACCAAGTACTTGGATCCGCCCCTATCCGGAAGGTTCATGGTGGTTCTTCCCCACGAACCTTCTGGAACGGTAGGTTGGAGGCAGTGGGGATGATCCTCTGCGAAGCTACGATAAGGGTCAGAGAAGGACGATTGGTTGATGGAGACAAGGTAGTGGGAAAAACTTTCTGATCGAAGAAGATGAGACACAGTAGGGGTAGCGACTCGGTCATAAGTAGCTCTGATGGTTTTAGGCTCTACGAGCCAAATGGACGGGTGGCCCATTCGATTGGATTTGGGCTGAAACTGGATCTACTTGACCAAATACTTGGTTTGAAAATAGAGATTTGCTAAATAGCAGTAAATAAAATAGAGATTTGCGGTAGAATAATAAGAAGGCATCCAATAGTGATACATGAAATCCCGAAGAAACAATCATCCACCGAAAGTACAGTAAATAAACATGCAGATAGAAAGACAAGGAATACAAGAATAACATCTAAAAACTGATGTACAATCAATATACCATCACACCATAGGATGCACCTGGTACGATAATATCTCAATACCGTAATGCCATGTGACGCTTCCAATCTTGAGATAGAAGAACAATATCTAATACTGACAGAATAACGAATCTCTATCACCGTAATGCCATAGGACACTCCCAGTCCTAGAGATGGAATACAACTTTACTATCGATGAAATAACAAGTCTCTAATACTGTAATGCCATGGGACACTCCCAGTCCTAGAGATGGAAGACAAACTTTACTACCGCAATGCCATGGGACACCCTCGGTCATAGAGGGATATAGGTCAATAACTAGAACTCAATCTCGCCTAAGTGGTACGAGTCAAGTCAGGGAACGAACACGTAGGATAAACATATACCATCATAATGTGACCATAAAACAAGCAATGATACATGAAAAACAAATAACATAGGTGCACGTAAAATGAGAAAGTAAGACTAAAGCAGCAGGTAAAAAATCATATATGACAAAGAGCAGTAAGAACTATATATGACAAAGAAAATAGCAACTGAAAAGGAAATCATGCAATTAAATACTGTAAAAGTTGACAAGGTATCTTGCATGGGATTTGTCCAAAGTGGTGCTGAGACTGAGTAAAAATTTGGTCCCGTAAAACCACAAACAAACAAGCTATGCTCCATACCAATATCTTCCAACCCAAAACAAATAACCAAGCAAATGTTACACACAGTATATATCACAACCCTATCTAAAGCCAAGTCCTTATACATATAAATATTCCATATTAGATCATTATTATGAAAATAGTTTATAAACATTATTAGGGTTTTGTTTATGAAGATAGTTTAATAATATTATTTATAGAAAATATTCTTATGATAGTTTAAGAAAAATATGTTCTTTTATATAATACCTATATGGCCTTTAGGGGTGAGCGTCGGTATAATCGGTCGACTTTTTAGGTATTTTTTTAATCGGTATTTAAAAAATCAATACCAATATCGTACAATTTAGAATCAGTTTTTTTCAGTTTCGGTTAAACATTATTCGGTTGGATTTTTCGGGTAGCACTATATATATATATATATATATATATATATATATATATATATATATATATATATATATATATATATATATATATATATATATATATATATACTTTTTTTTGTAAGCATTAAATTTCAAAGCCAAGCCTCTTCCAACCAAGCAATTGAACAAATTTATTAGAGCAATATGTAACAAGTCGTAAATATCTAAAAATGAGCTTAAGAGACCTAGCACAATTACTAAGTTTAACCCTTAGCATAAGTTCAAATACACCAAATTTCACTTCTAAGTTCTAAGAGAACACAAAAACATAAGCTCAAAATATCAAAATTTCAATTATTAGTGTTCTTAACATAACTTCAAGTTCACCAAAATCCATTGTATATTCTAAGAACCTGATTCTCAACTGAAACAAAGATAAAAATAAAAATGAGTAGCATAAAATTAATCATGAGCAAAATTATGAGGAAGAAAAATGTATACAAATTTATGTACTACTCTCTCTCTCTCTCTCTCTCTCTATATATATATATATATATATATATATATATATATATATAATCGGTTCGGTATTTTCGGTATGGTATTACATTCAAACCGCTACCACTACCAATATACCATATTTTAATCGGTTCAGAAATTCGGTATCGGGTCAAAATTTTGGTTCAATTTTTCGGGATATTTTTATCGGTAATCGCTCGATTTTTTGGTAGCGGTCAGTATTTTCTCGCCCCTAATGGCCTTGAACAACGTGCCAAGATACACGTGCCATGCCATTCTTTAACACGTTGTAAGGGTCTCGTACATCGAGATACCACGTGTATGTATAAATATTTATATGTGTTCGACACGCTTAGTTCTATACGTACGTAGGCACATCAATGTCGCAAAACTCTCTACAATGCTAACCTACTAACCAAACTTGCATGTAACATTTCTAACACTCATCTAAACATCATATTATACTAATTTAAATAGATACTAAATTCTAGAATTATTCGTAATTAATTGAGAATTATCAAAATATCATCATTGCATGCAAAAAGTTTCTACGGACGACAACTAATAACCAGTTGGGAAGATAATGCTGAAAACTTTAAACTTTTATTAAACTGCCAAGATCTCTTCTTCAGAACTCTGATATTACAAAGAGGGGGTGGGAGTGATTTGGATGCCTTCTGAAGAAGAAGGGAAGCCCTCATATAGGGGCTTACAGGGAATCTTTCCAAAATATTGAAAGACTGAAATAACATAAAGCTAAAGTAGAAATGACACAAAGCTACTTTAGATAAAGTAGAAGTAACATAAAGTAAAGATTCTCTTTCTTAGCTGACATGACATAAAGAGAGAGTCTTCTTTATTAAAGCTGCTACGGGCCTACCACGTCTTTTCGTGTGCTGGATAGTCTTGCAGTCGGATGTCGTCTGGGTGGGAGTACGTCAGTACTCAAACATATTGTTGAGATTGTTCTCCTTAACAATGTCGAGCTCTTCATCTCCAAGAACTTAATGTCTTCAAGAACATCATTAATGTTTTCAAGAACTTCATCAAGCTCTTCATCTCCCAAGTCAGGATCTTCATCTCCTATCTAATTTTTAGGATCTTCATCATCAGATGGATCATCTTCTTTCGATTGTTCTTCATCGATTAGGAACAAATCGTTTGCTTCTAAAATTGTGTAGCTTGATGTCATTATTCTAAAACTTCTTTGGTCACGGGTCCAAATTTTGCGTTATAAAGAATTCTTTGATATTCGCCCTCTCAATACTAAAATCAGCATTCAGGTGCAAGTCTCTGCAAACTAAACGAAGTCCATCTGTGTACATATGGATGGGTTTATTTTCACTGAAGTGTCTATACTGCATATAGAATTATTTGGCTTGTTTGCGACACTGGGCTTCTTTATCCCACTGTTCTTTATCAAATTCTTTGGTATCATATCCGTCGTCCCCGACAAGATCAGTGAATACCCAGATTTGGACTGCTGGAAAGAATTCAATTTTGCTTCTTTCTGCCAGGGTGGCATAGAATAGGCATTGTACTGCTCTTGTCATGAAATGAGTAGCATATAAAATAGATGTACAAATAACAGGTAAATCTTTTGTCAGTTCTGCTGTTTCTCGAGGTAGACAGAACAAATAATACCCATCTCTATTTTCTTGAGAAATATAGGTACTTCATGAAAAATTATTTCTAAGACAAATATAACCATTTGGCTATACTTTAATATAACACATACATTCCTTCTGAAGGAACTCTCAAAATCTATCCTTTTAGAATTTTTTTTATAGATTCGAAAACATCAAGGGGAAATATTCCTTCTAATTCTTCAAGAAATATTAAACTTTTTTCTTTTATCAAAATGGGATTTGATATTTCTAACTTTTTGCACAAAATGTACAAATCATCAAAAATCCTGCCTTCTTGTTTTAGTAGGATGTTTTCAATATGTGCTAAAATTCCCATAAGATTATCCATGTGTTGGAATAATAGGTCGGACATAATTCTGTCTTTGGTTATCATTGCCTTAACCAAATTAGAGAAATGTATTCTGAGTGCTTTGGAAGGGAGTCCCCCTACTATTTTTCTAAGAGCATTTACTCTTTCATAGTCTTCTTGGCGGAGTCCAGGAAAGGTGAAGTTCTCTTCAGTTTGTAGAGATTTTTGTACAAACTGGATGTCAGTCACCATATTTTCTATCCTTAGTTTAGTTAGAGGAAGGGGTTTTGCAGGAACCACTTTTGGTCTTTCAGGGGCATTCGCCTTATCTGTATAAGATGCCCGTTGTTCATTTGAATTTGCTGGAGGCAAACTCATGTTCCTTGGTCAGAAAATCAGACAAATAGTTAGTATAGCCAGAGAAAATTTGTATTGTATAACAAAATATATCGATAGCATTTAACCATCTTACTCTTTTACCATTTGTTTTTTTCTATTAATAAGAAAATCAGCTAATAATTTATTATCAGTGACTATTGTAAATGTTTGAGAAAATAAATAAGGACTAAAAGCTTTAGTACTTCTAAAGATAGCAAAAAATTCTTTTTCATACGTAGAGTAATGAATTTCTGAACGTCTAAATTTTTCGGAGGCAAAACCACAAACCATATTTTCTTCAGAAGAAACTCTAGCTAATAAAACTCCTACCAATAGGAATTCGATGCATCAGTTTCTAAAGAAAGATTATCTTCATTTTTTGGTAGATAAAGTTTAAAAAAATTATGACAATCATTTTTTATACCTTGAATTTCACTTTCTTCTTCTAAAGAAAGAAAATTTGGTATTCTATCAGTTTGCCAAGTAGTGATAGAACCCTTTGAAGGTTTATGGATTTTGTTTATTTTTTTACCTTATTTTGCAGATGTTGAATCCTCTTACTAAGATTTGGAATATATTTTCTACCATAGTTAAGTAAGCCTAGGAAACTTTGTAATTCTTTTAAAGTCTTTTATATGTTTGGAAATTTTCTTAATTTTACAAGAATATGATCTTGTAGTTCTATATTTCCATTAATGATTTTCTTTCCAAGATACTCAATCATGTTTTTGCACAATTCTATCTTGTTAGGACTAAAAATTATGCCATGTTTGAGGAACAACTGGCATATAGTATTGAGATGATCAAGATGTTCCTTTTTGGTTTTAGAAAAAAACTAAAATGTCATCAATGTATACAATACATAATTGATGAAGAGACAAAAAAAAATAGAATTCATCCATTTTTGAAAATTTTGGTGCGCATTCTTCCAACCGAATGACATTACATTTCATTCGTAATGATTGGAAGGTGTAGGAAAAGCAGTAAGTTCTCTAGAAACTTTGTCTTGTAGCTTAATTTGCCAGAAAATATTTTTAGCATCGAACTTGTTAAACCATTTTGCATCCTTAATGTAACTCAAAATTTCTTCGATAGAAGGGATGAAGAAACCATCAAATTTAGTATTGTCGTTAACTCTTTTATAGTTAACAACCATACGATATTTTTTTCTCTTTTGTTCACTGTAGTTTCCAACCATAAAAGCTGGGGGGGATGTGGGCTACTGCTTCTTGAAATAAGCTTTAATTCAAGTAATTCTTTTATTTGTTTATCAAACTCTTGTCTATCTTGAAGGGTATATAAAATAGATTAACTCGAATTAGTTTAGTGTTATCAATTAAGGTGAGTTTACAAAATCTCGGAGACTTATCCCAAAATTATAATGGGTTCTGAACAAATAAAGTTTTTAATTTGTTCATAATATTTTTTCAGAAAAAGGTGAAACTTGCATTGTTAAAGTACTGTCTATACTAAAATTATCATGTTTCAAAGAAGCTGCACATATTTTCTTTAACTTAAAATCTTTATGGGCTAAAAAGGTATATCCTTTTAGCCTAGAAATTCTTATATTCTAAAAAGATATATAACTTAAATTCATTTCGAATGGATAAACAATATGAATACTTTTTTTTTCCTAGAATAATATCTCCATGCATATTAGAAAAAATAATCAGCTGTGGTATAATGAATGTACGAACTTTATTATTAATTGTGGTAATTTCGATCGGTAAGGAGGAAACGTAGTTGTTTAGTCTAAATTGTCCAATAATACCAGAGATAATTTGTTCATGTTCTAACTTATGTTGGTACTCTGGAGGTACCAACCCAGGTCTAATTACACTGGTTGTAGCACCCGTATCTACTAGTGCATGGAGTGTAAGGTCTTCATAGTTTTTATAGGATATATTGACCTCTATATAGACATAATTACTAGTATATTCCTTTAGATTAAAAAGAATATTAGTCATAAAATAAAATTTTGGAGACTCCACTATTTTGGCCTTTATAGGGAGATCCAAACTTAGGAGAACTGAATCTTTTCTCGCTATTCCCTTTTGGAAAAAAGGCTGGTGACTTCTATAATTTCTGGGGTAGAAATCTTTTCAATTATAAGTTGTACAATTTTATAACCGGATCAAATTTGTACAGGTGGGAGACCATGGTTTTCCATTAAAATCTTGACTTCTCCTATATAATGTGGGTCTATGACACCTCCATTAACCCAAATATTACATTGAATAACCCACCCTGATTTGGGAGCTATCCTACCATAATGTCCTTCTGGAATTCTAACTCCTATTCCAGTATGTACAACTTCTTGTTGTTGGTAATTCAATTATTTTTCTTTAATTGAATAAAGATCATACCTTATAGAGTCTGATGATCTCGTAGGTAACACCGCTTATGGAGAGAATTTTTTTAAACTAATAGATTCATTATCACAGAAAGGTATGGTTAATAATCCTTTTGGAGTGGTAAGAATTATATGATTAAAACTATATGTTATAGGAAGATACTTTTGTATAATATCTTGTCCTATAATTATTTTACTATAAGATTCGTCATGAATCCATAATTGGGGTTGTTCCATTCTAAACTTTTCTATTGAGTAAAAAAGATAAATGTGTATTCCTAAAGCTAGCTCTGTTACTGAAGAGAAACCCATAAAAGTTAATTTTGAACTTCCTATCAAAATCTATCTTGGATACATATTTACTTTTAAAACAGAAAAATGAAGCTCCAGAGTCGAAGATAGCTTTTATTGTAAAGTATCTATTTCAGAATTAATAAGCATCATTTTTAAATAAAAAGGACAATCAGACAAAACATGTTTGATTTTTTTGTTGAATTATTTTTTTTCTTTAGAAACATTTTATTTACTATCAAGAAACTTGTTGTTTTCTCCAAAGGATAGACTATTATTTTCTCTAAACGATTTACTTTTAGAAATAACCAATATATTTCAAAAAATCTGTAAAGATCTCTTCGGTACTTCTACAATTGGTTGAGACCCTATAATAGAAATATCTGTTATCCAGGTTTCAGGTAAGGATATATCTGATAAGGATAATAACTTTGGCTGAATTATTTTACCTTGATCTTTGTTTAACAACTTTATGGCCTTATTTTGAAACAAACCATAATTGTCAGAAGTTTTAAAGATAGGTACTTCCGATAGAGCACATAATGATTCCCAAATAATAGCTAATGAGTTGCTTTGTTTGGCAATAACTATATTTTGTAATTGAATACGAAGATTTATAACCTTTTCGATATTAGGATCGTCAAGAGCTATCATATACCCTGGATATAGGTTAAATATTATGTGTCATACAACCATGTTTGACTGAATGACTCCCACTATAGAGTCTATTTTAGATGATATAACTCTATCATCACTAATTATGACTAAGATTGGAGAATCTATTTATTTTCTGAATATATCAGCAATCTTTATTTGGATAAGAGATTTTCTTTGCAAAGGTAAAATCTGTAGCTTAGTCGTTTGTTTTTTTTCTCCAGAAAAAAATATATTCCCATTGAACCTTTCAATTTTGAGATTTCGAAGATCTCTTAGATTTTCCTAAATTATCTCTAGACTTTCTCCTTGGGTATTCTCAAGGTTAAAGTCATTTGCATCTTCTTCGGATACTCTCATCATTTCACAAGTGACAAATTTTAATTCTTCTGATGACGACGAGGATGAAGAATTTTTTTCTGAATCATCTTCAGTATAATCTGAATATTCAGAATCAAACAGAGATTCTAATTTCAAATATTATCTCATCTCTGTCATCTATGTCTTCTCCTAAGCATATCTCATAGTCTTCAATTAGAATAGTTATGTTGATATTTTCTAAAGTCTTTACCTTGTCTTTGTATTCGTTAGCAAAGTGTCATAGTTTACCATACACAAAACATTTGCACTTAAGACTTAGGTTTCCTAGGTCTGATATAACAATTTTTCTTAGAAAATCTTTTCTTATTGTATTTTCTAATTTTAATTTTTTTTTGGAATTATTTCTCTTGGGATATCTCTTCCTATACTATTTTTTCCTACGAGGCTTCTTGTGTTTTCCTTTTTTTGGACATCCATATTCTAAATTTTCTTTAAAAATAGAATCACAACAAGATAATACCATTTTGGATTTCTTTATATCTTTCTTAACTTGTTTAAGAGCCTTTTGCTCATAATAGTACTTTTTAATGCTTTTAATGCATATTGTATACGATAACCTAGAGTATCCGTATATATATTTGTCGTAGTAGCGTGTGCCGAAGTTATTTTTGAGCTTGTTGAAGAACTAGCAGCTGTGAAATCATAATTGTTCGAGGTCTATCATAGGTTTTATATGCCTCTGTACATAAATTATTCCAAGGACTTGAAAGTTTTTGATAAAAGGTTTCATACCAGCATTTCTTAGAATCTGCAGGTATGTTTATTATTCTATTATCATATGCCATGACAAATTCTTCGAAAAATACATGTTACAAAGTCTCATTCTATGGAGATCTTTGACAGCGTCTTCAACAATAGAGGATTTATCTACTGTTTATTGTCCTACTATGTAACATAAAATAGAATTTACAAAGAGGGAAGTATTTCAGCCTTGGATTCCGAATTATAAATTTTGGTCCTCTATTTTAGTAGGCTTGTTCTTCTTCGAACAAGAGCAACCAATTTTACAGTATACCCTGAAGATGGGTAGCACAAAAATTGATGTACACTTTAACCGTCCAATCAGGATATTTGTTCTCATGTCCTGATATGGCTTGTGTCAAATTGTTAATCGCTTGGTAATGCTTAACTAAAGGAATATTATCTATGTTTAGAAAGTAACCATGGGAGGTAGAAGGTTCTCCCATAGCTCCAGTCTGATAATCCAGATAACCCCAGTCATCTTTCTCAGTCCTATATCTTTTTTGTAGAATTACTATTACCTGTAGTAGTGTAGCCATTTGAATCTGGACAGGTTGTAAAAAAAATTCTTCCTCATCCTTTTGGTCTATTAAAGTCATTTTCTTTAGAGGACTCCTTAAAGTTTTCTATGACTAACTATTCCTCAATTGTCATAGGTATAGAGTAATTATTTCTTTTAAAGAGTTCTCTATATTTTTCATAGAGTTCTTGAATTGCATGTAACAATTCACCATTTGGTTTCTCAAGATACATAGTTTGAAGATATTCTATTACCGATTTATTTATTTCAAATAAATCTAGATTAATTTGTTTTGATTGCTCAATTTTTTTTTATAGAATGTGTCACAATATCTAAACATTTTTGAGTTTTAACTTTAGAGAAAAATTTAAGGGCATTAGACCAATGCAAGTATTTTTTTATCATCTCCTTTAGATGATATATCTATCTCTTTTCCTTTTGAGGAAACGAGATCCCTATGTGTCTTACTACTATTTTTAAGACACTCGTTGCTAATATTAAACTGTTTCGATAGAAGCTTTCTAGTAGAAGAAAGTTGGTCAAAATTTTTGTTTAACATCCCATCCATATGCTCGTTAAACTTAGTTGACTTAGCATCTACTTTGTCAATATGACTACAATGGAAGTATGTTTCATATGCATCTACATCAATGCATATATCATACAAGGCTAGTGTATTATCTTTCATTGCTTTAAAACATTTGTTTTTTCCATATATGAGAAGGATAGCAGAAGTTATGTTTCGAAAAGTTTTAAAAAAAAGACTTACTTTTAATAGTATCCGCAACCTAAAGGCCACCTATCCAATAACTCTGAAGAAAGGTACCTAAGACCGGTGCTCGACGTGTTCTGGTGCAGAGTTCTCTCATGTTATGAACAAACTCAAAGCATATGGGTTTCTTCTTCAGAAGGATGGATATATGGGTTTGAACATGCTTATTGGAAAAAAAAAAGAAACAGAACACTAAATAGGCATACATCTCATATAAGGTAAAACACAAACACTAAATTTAGCAAGACATAATATCAAAGAAGATAAAGAGTTAGAAGTTTGGCTCTGATACCAGTTGGGAAGATGATGATGAAAACTTCAAACTTTTATTAAACTGTCAAGATCTCTTCTTCAGAACTATAATATTACAAAGAGGGGGTGGGAGTGATTCGGATGCCTTCTGAAGAAGAAGAGAAACCCTTATATAGGGGCCTTACAAGGAATCTTTCCAAAATATTGAAAGACTAAAATAACATAAAGATAAAGTAGAAATGACACAAAGCTACTTTAGATAAAGTAGAAGTGACACAAAGCTAAATTAGAAATGACACAAAGGTACTTTAGATAAAGTAGAAGTAACGTAAAGTAAATATTCTTCTTTTTCAGCTGATATGACATAAAGAGAGAATCTTCTTTATTAAAGCTGCTACGGGCCTACCACGTCTTTTCGTGTGCTGGATAGCGTTGCAGTCGGATGTTGTCTGTGCGGGAGTACGTCAGTACTCAAACATATTGTTGAGATTATTCTCCTCAACAATGTCGAGCTCTTCATCTCCAAGAACTTCATTAATGTCTTCAAGAACTTCGGGTTATTTTAAATCGGTATTCGGTCAGTTTTTCGGTAGCGGTCAATATTTTCTCACCCCTAATGGCCTTGAATAACATGCCAAGATACACGTACCATGCCATTCTCTAACAAGTTGTGAGGGTCTCGTACATCGAGATACCATGCGTACGTATAAATATTTATATGTATTTGACACGCTTAGTTATATATGTATGTAGGCACGTATCAATGTCCCAAAACTCTCTACAACGCTAACCAACTAACCAAACATGCATGTAACCTTTCTAACACTCATATAAATATCATAATGTACTAATTTTAATAGATACTAAATTTGTCACGCCCAAGTCCCAAAATACATAGGACCAGGAATACGCGACACGCCAGCTACGCATTCGACCAGACTCTGGTCTGACTCGAATACGTATAAGCTGTGTAATAAAAGGGCACTATCTAAAAATCCCGTAAATGTAAACGTCTATGTCTCAATCCACAATGAACAGAAGTATACAAGAAAGAGCTACATGTGCTAAAGTCGGCCGTCCAATAACACACCAACTCGAATAGACTCGAGAAGAAATATGAGTCTATAAAAACTAGGCTACAAAAACAGATGAATAATCAATATAAATAACCATAATGCCGGTAGAAGTGATGTGAGTACCTGGTACAATTCCCACAAGACATGCAACTCCATCAGCAACTCCATATGCTCTGTAAACGTCTATGCTGCAAAACTGTCAGGGGACCAGGTCCTCAGAGGGACGTAACAAGGTACAAAAATACAGCATACCAAAGTATAACAGAAAGTACAAGTGCAACGACGGTGTAATCTAGCATAACCAACTAAGTGAGACACAGTTTGAAGACAATGTTCGACGCGTGGGCTGTCCAAAATAAAACTGTAGCTCCGAACACGGAAATACACGGGACGTACCACAACTCGGGGCAAAGAGTCATACGGGTGATACAACTACACTAGATACAGGATCACTATAGAAACTATATATATATATATATATATATATATATATATATATATATATATATATATATATATATATATATATATATATAAGCGCGTGCAGAGGATCCCAAACGTCTAGTAACTGTCTTCCCTATCCCAAGCGGTCAACGATTGTGCGTTGAACCTGAACCTCTATCTAACAGTCTCGTCACACAGAAATAACTCAACAAACGCGACCCTAAGGTCGTCCCAGTCTCTGGTCATGATGTTAGTATCAGGATACAGAAAATCTGGCACGATAACAGTGTATGAATGTGTCATGGGGTGACGATATACTCAGGTACGTACATCGAGGTGTTACGAACATATAATATTCGTTACAAGATGTTACGACGAACGTCTGCACCCGGTTGTGATCCGGACACGAAGTATCGATCATAAACAATCACGCACATAATCTACATAATGAAACAATAAAATATCTGTAACTGAAATACAGGGTAGCAAGGTACACTTGCCTGCGTCCGGCTGCTGAAGATGGGGATCAGGTACCACGTCCGAGTCCGCAGGTCCCGTAGTACCTAGAGACGAGATACAAACTCAATCAATAAACTATCATGTAGCAAACAGGGATGTGACACACGTCTAAACATATGGTCAGACTCAGCTACAACTCACAGGGATACGACGCTAGAGGGTTGACCAAGGTTGACTAATGGTATGTTACATCTAATCTGTTTAATTACCTGTATAAAATCATCAGACAAAATCCTCAATCTTACTATATTCATCACAATGTTCAGTAGTTCAAGTATGTTTAATCCTCCAATTTTTCCCCGGGTCTTCACAGACGTTATCCCGCATATTTTAAACATCATTATCGAATAAATTATATGCTATTTATTAAACCCTCAAATATATACAATTATTTCCATTTCACATTAAACCACTCCTCAATTTAATTCAATATTATTTATCAATCCCCAATGAGTGACTAAGGGTTTGATATTACACACTAGTTCACCATCAAAAACCTGCTCCTCAATGTTCATCAATGTTCCAATATCAGAATCTTATTTCTCAATAATTTAAATCTGTTCACCAACAATAATCAACTTGCATATTTTAATTAGGACGACACCTTAAAATCTCATATGGCGATTTAATCCTAACTTCATTATTTATGTCACAATTCCATCTATCATGTGTATATATTCCATGTCCTTAACCAATTCATTTTTAAACCTCAAATAATTAATTTAGCCTTTCACCAACCATGTATAATATGACATATTTATTTCAATCCCAAAATAATTCCACATGCATATAAACTAACCCTAAAACTAACTTAACTAATACCATTACATATATAAACTAAAATGAACATAGGTAAGGGAGAGGTTAACCTTGTCGTCCCTAAAGATTTTTAGAGCCCCCCTTTGATGCTTTAAATATACGAAATGCAGCTATGCACATTGTCATATTGCCAAAAACTGTCAATCCTGCTTGTAAAGCCACTAGTACATCGAAAGACTCTGCATTGTAAAAGAAATGCCATGTGCATGCACATAATGCACTGCCAAGAAGTGGAACCATTCCCCAGGAGAGGCCCTTCCATGTTTGGAGACCAGACTTGTCCCCGTACTGCCACACCAGAACCATGGCGGAGATCCATTCTACGATGCTGGAGACGTGGATGGCCCAGGTGGGGAGGGAGAGAGCGTTGGTCGGTTCCTTGAGCGCGGCCAAGGCAGCAGCCGGAACGAAGGTGACCAAGGCAGCAGCCAGAGCGAAGGTGATGTCGGCAGCAGCCGGAGCGAAGGTGACCAAGGCAGCAGCGCCAACAGCTAGTAGTATAGATGAGGATAAGGGGCTGTGGTTCTTCTTGGTCTTTGAAGAAGAGGGTTTGCGAGAAGAGGAGGAAGAGGAAGAAGGTATGGGAAAAATGGAGATGGAAATAAAAGAAGAAGGAAAAAGTTACGGTTATGGAGAAGGAGGGAGGAGAGAGAGAGAGAGGGGATGGGTTTCTCTAGGTATTGGGATTAGGGCCGGCATAGGGTTGTGTGTAGGGATTGAGACATTATATAGGGAGTGGTGTGAGGGTTGGATGGTGACGATTTGGCCCAATTCAAATGGGTGGTTGAGATTTCACATGAAGAAAATAATTTCTTCATGCAAAAGAGAGGGGGAGAGTGCTTGACCGATCAAAGAAGAGGGGTGGCCTCTTTATTTGGCCTTGACCAATGGAGGTATGCCACATGTCATAACATTTGCAATTTAGCCCCTTAAGTTTGGGTATTTGCACAAACACATGAAATAATAGAAAAATTGTGGAAGAATTGGTGTTTGGTATTTTGTAGGGTGAGGGGGTGTTGTGTGTTTTGCATGGGCTTAATTAAATGGGTATTGGAATTAAATTGGGATTAAAATGGGATTAAAATGGGATTAGTCAAAGTTGGTATCCCCAATTTAATTAGAATAAATTGTCATGTGCTCTTAAATTAAATGGGGGCACAGGGGACCTCAATTGGGAGTGACACAAAGGTCATGAATGGTGTAGGCTTGGTGTCAGTCTTGGACCCTTTAATTGGTCCGGCTCAATGGGTTGAGTTGGTGTCTAAAAATAGATGGTAACGACACCAGTGTGCGACATGGAATTAAATATGGATTTCGGTTACGGAAAATTGTGCAATTAATTTAAAGCACAAGAAAATATGATTTTGAGCGACGGGAAAGTCCAGCGCCTAAATTGGCGTGTCAAGTCAAGAGTGCAACAATATGTTAGAATTTATGGGCTGATGTTGGGCTCCGAATATTTCAACAACGGTAGTGCGTGCCAAGGTTTTAATTAAAATAAATAAACATCTGCAACCTTACTATAAACCTCAATCATCTGCTGCTAAACCAAAATTTTCTATCCCATACCAGACTATCTATAGAAATAAATGAGGGGGTTTACATCCTTCCCAACTTAGAAAAATTTTGTCCCCGAAATTAAAAGTAAAGCACGATAATAGCTAAGAGAATTTAAAAGCAAACTGGTAATCAAATGCGGTACGTAAATTTGTACCTTGGTCCTCAAATAAATACGGGAAACACTGTCGAATGGAATCCTCGCGCTCCCAGGTAGACTCGCCTGGCGAATGATGCTTCCATTCAACTCTGACCAATCGAATAGTCTGACCTCTCAAAGTCTTCTCACTGCGATCGAGTATCTCCACTGGCTGCTCTACGTAAGATAAAATAGGCCCGACTGTAATCTCCGAGTGATCAAGCATGTGGCTAGGGTCTGCCACATATCTCCTCAACTGTAATACGTAAAATACGTCATGAACTCCTTCTAATGATGGAGGCAATACAAGACGATAAGCCACTTCGCCAACTCGTTCCAAGATTTCAAAAGGCCCGATGTACCTCGGACTCAGCTTGCCTCTGCCTCCGAATCTAATGGTACCACGAGTAGGCAATATCTTCAAAAATACATGGTCACCTTCCTTGAACTCCAAAGGTCTACGGTGCGCATCTGTCCTATATTTATGTCTGTCTTGTGCTGCACACAGGTGGCTCTGAATCTGCTTGACCTTCTCCACTGTTTGTGTCACCAACTCTGGACCAAGTATCTGACGCTCTCCCATGTCACTCCAATATACCGGTGACCTACACTTCCTGTCGTACAGTGCCTCTTAAGGTGCCATCTGTATGCTAGCCTGGTAGCTGTTATTGTAGGAGAATTCCACCAAGTGTAGATGGTCCTCCCAAGATCCTCCAAAATCGATCATGCACACTCACAACATATCCTCTAGTATCTGTATCGTGCGCTCTGACTGGCCATCAGTCTGTGGATGATATGTAGTACTGAACTTGAGTCGAGTTCCTAGACTCTCCTGTATACTCCGTCAAAAATGTGACATGAATATGGAATCACGATCTGATACGATACTGACAGGCACTCCATGTAGTCGTACTATCTGCCTCATATACATGTCAGCTAATATCTCCGTGGACTGCCCAACTTTGAAGGGCAAAAAATATGCAGCCTTGGTGAGTCTGTCTACGATAACCCAAACTGCATCCTTCCCGCTAGGGCTTCGCGAGAATCCTGTGACGAAGTCCATGGTAATGTGTTCCCACTTCCACTCGGGAATGGGAAGCGGCTGCAATAGTCCTGCAGTCCTCTGATATTCAGCCTTGTCTTGCTGACAGACCAAGCATCTCGCCACAAATCTTGCAATCTCTTTCTTTATCCCATGCCACCAGTAATGTTATCTTAAATCTCGGTACATCTTCGTACCCCCGGGATGAATCTTCCTGCTTAAGGCATCTGCTACTACATTCGCCTTGTCAGGGTGGTACTATAACTCGGTATCATAATCTGTCATCAACTCTAGCCAGTGCCTCTGTCTCATGTTGAGCTCCTTCTTTGTGTAGACACACTTCAGATATTTGGGATCGGTATAAATCTCAATACGCTCTCCATAAAGGTAGTGTGGCCATAGCTTTAGTACAATTTTCACTACAGCTAGCTCTAGATCGTGCGTCGGATAGTTCTTCTCATAAATTCTCGGTTGTCTTGATGCGTAGGCTATTACTTTGCCGTGTTGCATCAGCACACATCCTAACCCGCTCCCAGATGTATTACTGTACACTATAAATCCTCCTGATTCTGAAGGTAGTATCAAAATTGGTGCTGATGTCAGATGTAGAAGCATGAAATACGCTGGAAAATTGTACACGTATTATACAGTCAAAACCCCCAAATACATGAAGTCCCTCTCCGCGTAAAATAGAGCTTCAAGGCTGTATAGCATAAAATATGGCTTCAGAGCTGTACGCGCAAAACAGAGCTTCAAGGCTGTGTGGCATAAAATATAACTTCAGAGCTGTATGCGTAAAACAGAGCTTCAAGGATATGTGGCATAAAATATGGCTTCAGAGCTGTATGCGTAAAATAGAGCTTCAAGGCTGTGTGGCATAAAAAATGGCTTCAGAGCTGTTCGCGTAAAGCAGAGTCTCAAGACTGTTCTGCGTAAAAGGTTGCTATACCTTCCTGCGTAAAGTTTAAAATACGTTGTTTTTAATGCAGCATAAAGTTGTACGAGAAACTCTTCGTATTCCTCGGATGAATTTGTCAGGCAAATCAGTGAACCTAACATCTGACAAAAGTACTGCACGATGATCGAGAGGACGACTGTGATGATAATTTTGCATAAAGACCCAGGTTGTCATTTAGTGACATATTCTTGATACAAGTCATTTTTTATGCATTCAAAGAATACGCTGCCTATTCTACATGGGCAGAAATGAGTTTTTACGCTCAAGATAAGACAAAATCAGATGCCACGTCAAAAGCTATTTCCTGTACAAAGATTGAGGCATATCTATGCATTTAATGCACAAGATTTGGGTATATCTCTGCATTTAATGCACGAGATTTTGATTCTATTTGTCATGACTAGGGAAAGCTAAGACTGAGACTAATACGCTCACATCACCATCTTTGCATTTTACGCCAACCAGGCTATTTTTAACTATAGGAGTACGCCGTATGCTATCTTCTCGAAATACGCCAACTCGGCAATATTTACAAAAGTACGTTGATAAAGCTATTTAGCCCATATTATGCTCAAGACCTCAGTCGTGAAGTATAATTGGCTACTTTACGCTGGTTATCTATTATTCATGAATCATCAAGTTTTACGCCAACTATCTTTACGCAGGGGCAGTTACCTACGTGGCTTGTATGCCATGATCTTCGAGAAGAGGTTATACGCGTTACCTTATAAAGGAATACGTGTCATACGCAGATTCAGAAGATTATTTGAACGTGAGTAGCATTTATTATAACCACAGCATAAATGTCACACCCCAGTCCCAAATTATGTGGTGCCAGGCCACGTGATATTGGCCAGCTGACATGCCTCCGAGGGTATACCCAATTTAATGGACCCAATGAGTCGTGCTACGCTGTCCTAAAATACTAATAAGTCTAATACTAGCATATAACAGGTAACATCTAATCTCATCCATAATATATCAAGGAATACTAAAATAAGTACTGGAATATAAGTGCTGAGTCTGAAATATCATAGTACAATCCAGATATGACCGATGGGAACAAACCCACTATAAAAGCTAAAATAAGAGTGCTAAAATATAGCATGACTAGAGCATCATCTATCTAGATAAAGAGGCTCCAGCTCTAGATGGTGGGTCTACCAAAGATCAGGGGGACTTTGATGCCAGTACCTCTAGCTCCTTCTCGGATGCGTACCTCGTCTCCTGCCCAGGTCTGTACACCGTGGGATAGTACGCCTCATCTAAATCTGGAAGTGAACCAGGTCCTCAGTGGAACATAACAAGATACATAAAAGCATGCCATATATAAATACTGAATAAAATAAATAAGGGTGAGCTGACCATCTAAGTGTATACAAATGTGAAGACAACCTTGGTACATATGGGTAGGCGTAGGCATAACGTCCAACATTCTCTAGAGTGTGGTATCTGCAAAAACACCAAGTAACGTCCAATACTCTAGGGAACGTGGTATCTGTAACGTCTATCATTCCGAAGAATGAGGTATCTGCAATATATATACGTCCGTATCGCTCTGAAAAATACAGTATCTGTATAAAGGAGGTGGGTGTCCCATACGCCTACCAGTTGTCTTCCCTGCCCTATGCGGATATACAAGTCAAATACACGACGTGCATATCACGTAGCTATATGCCAAGTCACAACTTTCTAGATAATCCTGATTACGTGCTAAACCGTGATGTGTGTCACACACACTGGTAGCTAGTCGAGTACGCGAACCCGCATACCAATGTGAGTTATAATCGTGATGTGTGTACAAGTGTCAGGGTCTAGGAGGATATCAGAATACCCTTGAATCTGTAGGTGAGTCTGCTAACGTCTAAGTCAGTTACACTACGTATTGACGTATTTGTCGATTTGCACCCAAGTCAATCTCGGGCGCACACAGTTATATGTATATTGCAGCAAGATAACATACAACAGTTTATAATTTAAACAGTAAAAATTTGGCAAGATATACTTGTCGAGCAAGAGTCCTGTATAGTGCACGTCCAAACAGTTTGTTAAGTTTGTTGAAGAAGAAGTAGGTTAGGGTTTGGAAGTGTTGTAATATATAGTGATATAGAGGCGGTGGATGCTGCTGTCGTTTCATTCTTTCATTGGTTTTGGTTTCGGTTGAGGAGAGTTTGGTAATAACAGGTAAAGAGGTGGTGGAATGAGGCGGTGGTGTTGATGCTGATATTTTTCTTCACACGTGTGGAAGAGGGAAATAAGCGGTGGAAGTCTGCTCTACGCGCGAAAAGGGAATTAAGCGGTGGAGGTCTGCTTTACGCGCGGGGAAAGGATTTAGGCGGTGGGGTTGTTTTACGCGTGGGTTTGGTTTACGTGCGGAGAAGGAAAAAGCAAAGTTTGTTTTTGCTATTGTTGTTGTTGATATTTCTTCCCCTATCGGGTTCGGGTAGGGCTAAATGGGTAGTGTGTTCCGGTGGGTAGGGTGTTTGGGTTTCAGGTTAAGATCCAATAGGAATTTCTATTCTAATCAATTATGTATATAATTATATACATAGAAAAATTCTAAAAAATTATATTGGTGCATACGGTTAAGCTACCAACTGTTCAAAGGGTCTCCTACATGAATAAATTAGGAAATTTTTTATAATGGCTCCAAAAATCCTCTAAAAGCTCAAACACCTCAAAATAAAATCTAATAAAATATTATTATCTCTATTTAGCTCATAACTATTATAAATAAATAATTAATATGGTTTTTAGAATTAGGAGTTTTACAGTAAAGGAAGCAATCCTCTTCACAGTTTGGCTTTTTACGCCAACGAGACAGTTATTTAGTTTTTACGCCAACCAGGCAGTTATCTACGTGGCTTGCATGCCATGATCTTCGAGAAGCAGTTATACGCGTTACCTTATAATGGGATACGTGTCATACGCAGATTCAGAAGATTATTTGAACGTGGGTAGCAGTTATTATAACCGCAGCGTAAAGGAGACAATCTTCTTCACAGTTTGGCCTTTTACGCCAATAAGACAGTTATTTGGCTTTTACGCCAACCAGGCAGTTATTGGGTTGATCTCTATAAATAGAGACTCCTAGTCGGACCAGAAATGAGACAGAGGTGTAATCATAATCAGATCAGAGAGAGAAAAGAGCACAGACAGAGAGTTTTGGCTGACAACTTTGGCAACATAAATTCGATCCTACTTGCAACTTTTCTTTAACCGGCTTTTGCCTTCAGTTCAGAGAAAGTTTAAAGCTTCTTATTCTTCTATAGCACTTCTTCATCATCGTGTAGTCCACGAAACAAAGTGATCGATCGCAGATCAGACTTCCAAAGCAATAGTCCCCAGGATCATTTTTTATTGTACTTAACATCCTCGTATAGGATTAATTGTACTTTTCTCTTTTCTAGTTTGCAAACAAAGGTTTCGTACAAACCTCTTTGTTTAATCCCGCAAACAAGATGGCGACTCTGCTGGGGATAACTTTCTCCTTTGACGAGGAAGCAATTGCTCAATACGATGTTGTATGTTTGATGATAAACAAAAAAATGAAACTAGGTTTATACGAAACCCTTTCTTTGTTTACAAACAAGAAAAAGGAGTACAATTAATCCTATACGAGGATATTAAGTACATTAAAAATGATTCTGGGGAAAATTGCTATAGGAGTCTGATCTGCGGTCGATCACTTTGTCCCTTGGACCACACGATGATGAAGAAGTGCTGTAGAAGTAGAAGAAGCTTCAAATATTGCAGGTGGATTAAACTCTCGTTGCCAAAGTTGTCAATTAACACTCTCTGTCTGTGCTCTCTGTGTGTGTCTCTCTGTTGATCTCCGATCCCTTGATCCTATGACTAGGAGTCTCTATTTATAGAGATCAGTCACAATAACTATCCAGTTGGTGTAGAAACCAAACTGTGAAGAAAGTTGCACATTTTACGCGGTGGTTATAATAACCGCTACCCACGTTCAAATGACCCTCTGAATCTGCGTATGACGCGTGTCCCATTATAAGGTAACATGTATAACTGCTTCTCGAAGATCATGGCATGCAAGCCACATAGGTAACTGCCCCTCATATAGAGATGGTTGGCATAAAAGCCAAGTAACTGTCTTGTTGGCGTAAAAGCCAAATAACTGACTTGTTGGCGTAAAAGCCAAATAGTTGTCTTGTTGGCATAAAAGCCAAATAGCTGTCTTATTAGCGTAAAAGCCAAATTCCGCATAAAACTTGCTGCTGCATAAATAATAGATAACCAGCGTAAAAATAGCCAATTATCCTTCCTGACTGAGGTCTTGAGCGTATTCTGGGCCAAATAGCCTTATCACGTACCTTTGCAAATATAGCCTGAGTTGGCGTATTTCGAGGAGATAGCATACGACATACTCCTGTAGTTGAAAATAGCCTGATTGGCGTAAAATACAAGGATGGTGATATAAGCGTATTAGCCCTAGTTTTAGCTCTCTCAGTCATAACAAAATTATAAAGGATAGAACCAAATCGTGTATTTAATGCAGAGATATGCCTCAATCTCGTGCATTAAATTCTGAGATATGCCTCGAGCTCTGTACGAGAAACAGCTTTTGACGTGGCGTCTGATTTCGTCTCATCTTGAGCGTAAAGACTCGTCTCTGTCCATGTAGAATAGGCAGCATATTCTTTAAATGCGTAAAAATGACTTGTATCAAGAATATGTCGCTAAACGACAACCTAGGTCTCTTTGCAAAATTATTATTACAGCCGTCCTCTCGATCATCGTGCAGTACTTTTGTCAGGAGTCAGGTTCACTGTTCTGTCTGACAAATTCATCCAAGGAATACGAAGAGTTCCTCGTACAACTTTACGTTACATTAAAAACAAACGTACTTTAAACTTTATGCAGGGAGGTATAACAACCTTTATACGCCAAAACAGCTTTGGAGCATTGCTTTATGCGGGCAGCTCTAAAGCTCTTCTTTACCCAAAATAGCTCTGAAGTTCTATTTTACGCGGGCTTCATATATGTTGGGTTTTGACTGTATAATACACGTACAATTCCCCAGCGTATTTCATGCTTCTACAAGACTCCCTTCAAGTTTTTAAATTCCTCGTAATTTGAAATACTTTGAATGAAGCATGAAATGGTCAAATTTGACTCGTTCTTCGAGGCTGATTTTTTCTCGATATTTAAGAAGTTGTTGGAATTTGGTATGTTCTCTTCTGCCTATATAAAGGCAAGCGAGTGAACCTGTTTTTTCATACTCCCTTCACCACAAAGATGGCTGCTGAGATTTATTGGGTTGACCTGAGAAAGAAGAAGATTATGCTCTTCCAGTATGTAAGGAGCCGTAAAAAGAGGCATCTTCGAGCAAATATCCTCTGCAACGATGGATCATGGAAGGATATCATAGCTTCCTTTGCTCGAGATAGTCAGCAATTTCATATGGCGATTTGTCAAGGAGAGGGGAAGGGTCCCATTAGACCACACAGCTTGCTAGCTGTATTTTCCTCTATTATGAAGCTGGACCCTGGTGGACAGCTTGGCCGTGTCTTCCAGTATTGTGTTGGGTTTGAATCCCTAACACAAATCTGGGCATGACTGTCGATAACGTATGGAGGGGGGGCTTGAATAATTTAAACAGGCCCAGTTCTGTATCCTCCCGCCATTAACCATTTTCTTGGCCCCTGGCGTATAAGAGCCAAAGAAGTGCTATAGAAGAAGCAATGAAGATCTCCATCAGACGAGAACTTAGCGTAATAGATTCCCATCATATGTAATCATGATCTTGAATATTAATGAAAAATCCCTTGTAAAAATGGATTTCCATCATATATAATCATAATTAATAAACTTGTCTTCTTTTACGCACTATTATTTTGCCATATTGCTGTGAGGAAGTCTGATAATGCGCAGCTTCAACATGCTTGAGTAATTTTTACCCTTATTCTGACAAATATACTTCTAGTCACGTTCCGACTTTTACACGTAGAAGAATATGCGTAAAAACTCTTCAGCGATAATTTGTCTTGAAAATCCAATTGTCACGCTGTTTTTGGACGAGGAGTCACGTAGACTTCTGAACTGTCACTTCTCTAATACGAAGAATATCTGTTCAGAACATTATTTTCAAGAATGGCTTTCCGAAAGTTTCTCGAAATAGGACAAGAAATGTCCGTCGAACAGGCCATCCCTGAACTAGATGTAAAGGATTCTGGCTAGACTTCGAATAAACTTCCAATGGTCAAGGAAGAAAAGTCATCTCCAGTGAAGACAGACATGTTTAGGGAACTCCTTGGCCCTTCGTATGATGAATTCCTCCTGACTGAAGAAGAGGAGAAGTTTACTGAAGACCCGTCGTTTGTTTGCAAATGCTGACATCTGCGTGTTTCAGGCACTAGCAATATTTTATAACCAAAAAGGAGCATTTTCTGTGTTAACCCTTGTAATTGGCTTTCTCGAGTGTAAGACCCAAATTATCAAGATATACGCGTATCCTGCTAACTGATCTGTCCCGCATAATTTAAGATGCGCGTAAAATCATAGATCCATAGCATTTGAGCAAAAAATTGTAGATCTGTAGCTTCTGAGCGTAAAACCTTAGATCTGTAGCTTCTGAGCGTTAAATCATAGATTTGTAGCTTCTGAGCGTAAAATCATAGATCTGTAGCTTCTGAGCGTAAAAGCTTCTGAGCGTAAAATCATAGATCTGTAGCTTCTGAGCGAAAACCGTAGATCTGTAGCTTCTGAGCGTAAAAGCTTCTGAGCGTAAAATCATAGATCTATAGCTTCTGAGCATAAAACCGTATATCTGTAGCTTCTGAGCGTAAAATCATAGATTTGTAGCTTCTGAGCGTAAAACCATAGATCTGTAGCTTATGAGCGTAAAAGCTTCTGAGAATAAAATCATAGATTTGTAGCTTCTGAGCGTAAAACCATGGATCCTTGCTCTGCGCGTAAAATCATGGATCCGTTACGCAGCGTGACTGTCCGTCTTCCTTTTCAAATGATCGGCTGAAGTGGTCCCAAATCATAACTGATCAGATAAGATCGAATTTGGTTAAGGATTCGAAGAGTTATCTGAACTCTATAAATAGACCTAGGTCGTGAGAGAGAAAAACCCTTCGTCTCTTTTCTGAAAACTCTTCTCCTCTTTTTTAGAACTCTTCGTCTTCGTCTCTTTCTGAGAACTCAGATTCGCTATGGCACCAAAATAGGCCTCCGTTGATAAGGGAAAGAAAGCCGCTTCCTCATCTCGCTCCTCTGCTCAAGCACGAGTGACGCCTACTAGGCCAAGCGAGCCTCGTTTCGAATGAAGTGCTCCGCCGTCTAGCTGTGCACGGGGCATCATAGGTAAAGTTTCGAGGGAAATAGAGAACCCTCCGCACACTTTGTACGTGTATGCGCAAATACGCCCACATTCCTAATGTGTCAGCGAAAAACTCTATATTTTTGCAGTCTGGCGTAAAAACTCAGACTGTCAAATTTTGGCGGATACTATAAACCTTGCGTTTTACGCACTGGATGTAAATTCCGACGTAGAACTCAAATTTTAGCAGTCTGGCATAAAAACTCAGACTATTAGGTTTTGGGGTATACTACAAACCTTGAGTTTTTACGCATTGGAAGTAAATTACAGCGTAAAAAGTCAAAATTTTACAATCTGGCAAAAAAAACTCAGACTGTCAAGTTTTGGCGTATACTGCCAAGAGTGTAGCATCTAGCGTAAAACTGACTTATTTTCTTGCTTTTTGCAGTAGACCTACAGATCCCCCCTCTGGCTGAAGTGATGGGTTCTGCTGCTAGAATGCTGAATTCCAACTATCTGGAGGACTTGTCCCATGTGACATTCTCTATCTCTGGGAACGAGTATCCTCAAGAAAGGGTAACTCTGATCTCGGCCCAAGGAGAAAGAATGTTGCTGAGTATGATCAGTGGGGAACCCCTGACATACATAGATGTGACTAAGTATAAGAAACCAGCTTTCTTATTTGGGGATGTGATTGATAAGCAATCCCAGACGAAGCCCAAGAAGAAAGATTGGGTATTTTTTGCTGAGGGCACGATCATGTATTTGCCAAAGATGCCCAGAGATTACCCTATCTCTGCATTCTTCTATGCCATACATCCAAGAAAGATGGTATGGACTCTGACTCCTGATCTTTATGGCCAGCCAGGGAAGATCTTTTATAAGAAAGGATTAAACCGAGGATCCTTTGTAAGTATTCTCTCAGGCCCTGTCATGCCCTTCAGAGGATTACTGCCGGGCAGCATCCCGAGTGAAGACACTTCACTGATCCAGCTGCTTCAAATAACAACTTTCTGCAATGACTTTATGGGGGCAGGGAGGAGTATACCCCATGGTTAACCCTCACACCAGTGGATGGCTTAGCCCCCAGAATCTTCGATGGGCCAGTTTAACTGCATGGGCCTTGAAGCACTTTCAGATGGAGCTGAAAAGTATTGGCTTATTTGCGGCTGTGAGTGCTACTAGTGTTGGGCTGCCTCTCAACCCCAACTTGTTCTTAGCTTCAATGGAGCGATATAACTCGCTCACTGGGACTTTTGCCACTCCGATAGGTGAGTTGGGCCTGACACTTCATGAGATGGCAGATATCTCAAAGCTGCCAACGAGAGACACTCCTTATGAAGAGTACGTTTTCACAAACAGGGAGCTGAAGGAAATCGACCCTCGGGCAGTGGCAGTGTACCAAGAGATGATGAGCCACTACCTTGCATGCACCACCTTCTATAAAGAGCCCTCTAATTTGTCTCACATTAATAAATAGGTATCCTATCTCTTCTTCTATCAGGCCAGAAATGCCAAGCAGGACAAGGTTGTAGATAGCAGAGATAAACCCTTGAACCCCTTGAGCATTCTTAATGCCAACACAATCGACGATCTTATTGAAGATACGGGGGCTCAAGATTGTGTTCTCAATGAAGAGATAGGGGGTTATCCTGCAGGAACCAAAGCCTACAGTTATATGAGGCATTGCCAAAAGCCTCTGTCAAGAGAAGCTCAACTGGCTGGCTTCCTTTCTATCTGGCTACGCCGATGGGTGGTGCCCGACATCGCGTCCGCGAATCACATTCATCGCAACACCTTATGGCCCGCAGTGCGTTTGGTGTTTGGAGCAAGATTGGGCCTGCTCCATGCCATGGTATGCAGGATTCAAGATGGCCTGAGGGCCATTACTGAGGGACTGCTGGCTGATGATACACAACGTGAAGGATATCCCAGAGTAGAATTTCCATTCTTATATCTGATAGGATGGTTAATCCTTCACAACAACAAAGTGATGTCTCCCGGATCGGCCAGTGGTTCGGGCAATAACTTCCTGTTGAATTATAGGAATTCTTCTTAGAATGTGACTAGCGTCATAGATTGTCGGCTAGCACTAAATTTTGCCCATAGTTGAAAGTTCTTCTGCATCGTCCCCCCTGTACATATCAATCAACAGGGGACTAAACTTCAGGATGCGGGTCAGGGGAAGACTATTCTTTCTCCTGAAGCCTTTTACTGGTTGGTCTGCATTAGACCTTCCCATCTACTGTACAGAAATGAGGACCACTGCTACTTGGAGCCTTATCTGCCTAGCCGTTTTGCCAGGCAATTTGGATATGATCAGTTGTACGTGGGAAATCCCATCACCAGCTTTAAGTTCAAAGGTGGACTTATTGATGGAGCTAGAGGGCGGCGGTACTTCATCATGGGTTGTACTAGAGCAACCTTTGCTGCGCCCGCGACTTCTCTCTCCATGAAGTTGTGCATTCTTCATTCGTACGCGCAGTTTTATGCGTCCATCAATATCTTCTATCGTGATTTTGATGTACATAAAAGTTTCAGAATGCCCCCCATAAGTCCACCGGAAGAGAGGAGATACCCTCTGTTTTCTTTGATGAAGGTGATGAAACCACCGGTGCAGATGATTATTTGTTAATTTTACTGAGAGGCGTAATAGCTCTGCCAGCAGAGCCTCTCATTATCTCCAGTAAACGAAAGGCTTCCACTCTGAAAGAGCCTTCTCCCCGCAAGAAGAAGCAGATTACCAGAGGTCCTAAAAGGACTTCCACCAAGGGGACCTCTTCCAGGAGTGAGCCTATTGTTTCCCTGTTGGGGATGATTCTTTGATCAGGGGTCCTCCGCCTTTTAGAGAGGGAACCTCCACAGTTCCAGCTGACAGTGCTGGAGATTCTTTGCCCGCTACTGCTGCCGCTACCACCGTTACTGGTAGTGCTTCTAGATCGCCTTCGAGATCGGGCATAATAAGAATCAATATACCTTTACCAAGATAAATAATGGGACTAGCCCCTCCTTCGTTTGTAAGTATCTCAAGCGAGATTCCACCCGATGAACCTCGAGTAGATCTGGGTGATGATTGGGATGATGAACCTCAAGCGTCAGTTGGTGTACCCTCGTCTCCAGGTATGATAGCTTGTTTAGCATCATTAAGAAATGATTTAGCTATACAGGCTGCAGACGCAACATACATACCATCAGCCATGGGTAAATATTGTCTTCACGCTTTTTTTCATAAAAATTAACATCAAATTGATATTAACTTTCTCTTATCTTATTTTCAGGCGAAGACATCTCTAGGGAGGGTGGAGCTGAGGCAACTTCCGATTTTGTTGCGGATCCAGCTGATGAAACGATGGTGACCACTGTTGAAGAAGCATACTTTAAAATTGTTGATCTTGCAACATTTTCAGACGTAATCCCGCTAGTAGCAGTTTAAGTCATATCAGAGGTGGATGAACCCACCATCTCGATTGTGCCTCCTTCGTCGAGTATGCCAGCAACTTCGATCGTTGTTGGTGTCTCTTCTTTTGTCGTTCCATCTGTTGAAGCAACGACAGTGGCAACATCCTCTGCAGTCATTCCAGGAGGAAGATTTACTGATGTTGCGGCCACTCCCAGCGTCCATTCGAGCTTTGCTATGCTAGTTGAACAATATACTAGCATATTCTACCTTACCTTGAAAGAATTGATATACATGGTGCTGGAGAAGAACCTAGGCTTTGATGCTCTGAAGATGTCCTCCAAGCTCACCATAGCGCAGATTAAAAATTTTAATGACGCTGAAAGAGCTAATGCGCTAGAGCAAATAGTTAATGGTTTAGAATAATCCATTAACGAATATTTACAACTATCCCGAGGCAGCATCGATGACCTGGTTCAGGCTGAGTATGACTCACTAACTGCGAAACTTGCTCAGAAGACAGAATCTTTAAACAAATCCATCCAAGAACGTCAACAAGAGATGGAGAAAGAGCGAGCACTATTGGTGGAGATTATTCCTCAGCTAGCTCAGTGCCGGGCCGAATGTGAGCGATATGAAGCAAGGGTTCAAGAATTGGAAGCTGAACTAGCTCAGGCAAGGGAGAGGCTTCTCGAGGCATCGCTAGTTCGTGATGTCTTGGAGGGCCAAGTGAAGAAGCTCAACAGAATTTGACACATGTGGGTATCATCCACGCAAGTTTTGTTGATACTCTGTCCTAACTATCTTCCTTGAGCAATGACGAAGCAAGGCTGGAACGGACTCGCATCAATATTTTGAACTCCAGGAATGAGAGGATGGCTGCTTTGGCGCAACAGATCCGCAATTTAACTGCTCCTCCCCAATGATGTACTTCTTACTTTTTTCCCCTTATTTTTTCAGAGATAATAAAGATAAACTTTCTGACTTTGTGGACCCATCACTTTAAAATATAAATGATAGGCTTAGATGAAAGTGATATCAGAGGTAATATAAACATGATATACTTTCGATAAGGCTTGGCTGAATGTAAATCTATTCAGAGGTAATATGAACCTGATAGAATATAATCCAACTAAATTTGTATACAAAACACTATCAGAGGTAATATGAACATGATAGGTTTACAAATTAGTTAAGCAGATCTATTCAGAGGTCATATAAATCTGATAGAATATGATACAACTAACCTTTGTAAGTAGTATCGTCAGAATGAAATCTTCATCATACTCCGTTAAGCAAAGGAGATCAAGCATAGTACATCTTCGGGAATTTGTCGTTGATAGGAGCCATTATCAAATTTCTGTTAGGCTTGGATAATCTGTAAGCGCCATTTGAGAATGTTATTTCAATCACATAAGGACCCTCCATTTCTTTATGATTGTTTGTGTGAACTTCGAATATCGTACCAGAGGTAATATGGATGTAGTATAATACCGTGTTTGTTGAGGACATCCCACTGGGGGATCTTTGGTGGACCTATTATTTGTTGCGCATGTTGAGTGCAAATAACAAGTTCGAAAGAAGCCCTATCAGAGGTAGTATGGACGTGATAGGTTTTATGGGTAGTAAAGACATCCGGCTGGAGACTTTTTTGTGGACCCATTACTTTTTACGCACGTTAGTGCAAATAATAGGTTTGAGACAAGTCTTAATGGAGGTAATATGAACGCTGTAAAATATGACACTGTGGGGATAGTGGAGAGACATATTTCTGTTGAGAGGTAATGTGGACTCGTTTCCATTGCGGGCATCCCACCGTGGATTTTTTTTGGACCTATTACTTCTTGTACACGAGAGTGAAAGTAACAAGTTTAAGACAAGCCCTGCCAGAGGTAATATGGACATGACAGTTTTTGTGGACTTAACACCACTGGCGTACTTAGAGTTAAGTACGGGTGCTAAGTTGGGATAACAACCGATATCAGAGGTAATATGGACATGATAATCCATAGCCGAACCCGGAAGGTTTGCTCAGAGGTAATATGGACATGACAAACTCAGCCTGAGAGAAATATTATGACAGCAGTTCAGAGATAATATGAACGTAAACTAATGTCCGAAAAACTCATTGAGGAGTGATTCGTTGAGTGTGGTCTATCTGAACATGAAGATAGACCAAATGATCGCTCCGCTGGGGAGATTGATGGGATGATAGCTCAAAGGCAATATGAGTATGGCTAGCGTCTAACGAGATTGGTTTGAATAGTCACTGCGGGAGTGTCCGAGTAGACCTAAAGATTGCTCCGTTGGGAAGATTTTGAGGACCCATCATTCATTGCGTATCCGGGACTCTAGGATACAGATGATGGCTTTCAAGAATTTGTAACGAAGGAGAAAATATTGTACATAGGCTCTTGTTGGGGATGAAGATCCAAGAGTTGATTTTGTACATTCGGATTGTGGACTTATTACCCATGGCGTACCTTAAGTACAGATAATAAGCTAAAAATGACTAGCACTACCAGGGGTTACGTGAACTTGATAGTAGAAAGTCGAAGAGAAGAACTTCACTCAGTGGAAATGTGGACAGGGAAAAGTTCTAAAAATATCTTACTCAGAGGTAATGTGGACGTGGTAAGATATGAATCGGTAGGGATAAAGAAAAATAGGACAGAGGTGGTGATAATTTTACCCTGTTGGAGAAAGTGGAGAGCCGTAGTTCAGAGGTAATATGAACATGAACTACTCGATAGCAACAACCTGGGAGGTTTGCTCAGAGGTCACTTGGACATGGCAAACTCAGCTGGGGGAAAAATGTTTGGACAACAGTTCAGAGGTAATATGGACGTGCACCCATGTCCGAAAGAAAAAATTCACTGGGGAGTGATTTGCTGAGTGGGGATAGACCTGAAGGTTGCTCCGCTGGGGAGAGTTTTAGGGACTCATCATCCGACACTTTTTGAAGGAGCAAATTACAACGTGGGAGTGAGATCAATTTTCCATGACCGTCTCTTTGCTATAAATGCAAAGTGATGACTTTAGCGTCGATCAGATCCTGGATTTTTCTTTTTAGTACATAACATGCCTTTGTGGGGTGATGAATGTACCGATGAAAGAGATAATATTCTGGGTCATCGACCTTGCCAGGCCTTTCAGGGTATCTGATGTTAGGTAGCCGAAGCTTGTTTTCCTTCATTAATATATTGAAGATTTCAATGATGTCATCATCATTGAAGGAGAAAGTCCACTTTGGCTTTCGGGATTCCGATACCCGAGTCGTACGGTCTTCAGGGAAGATCGTCATAGTTGCATCATCTTCGGACTCAGAGGGAATTCTACCCCCAGCTTTGGATGCTGCTCTGTTTTGTCGAGGGAGACTACCCCCAGACATGTCGGTGTCTGGTTTTTCTTCTTCTTTTTGTTTGCCTTTGTCCACAGAAGTTGATTTAGAAGGACCTGCTTCTGGTATTACAGGATCAGACTCTGGAGGTTTGGAGTTTGCAAGAGATGCGGTATAACCTAACCCGAAACAAGTTCGTTGACAGTAAGGATCGCCATGCAACGATATTCTTCTGCCTTTTCCATAATTGAGGCCTTGCTTCAACTTCAAATCATAACCCATGTTTTGCATAATCTTTAAAGCCTGTGGGCTATATATATGGATTTGCATTTTCCTAACATCAGATTCGGGAGAATCCTCTTGTACAATCGGTCGACCGAAGACCATTGGATGTTGATCGTTGCGAGTAGGTGGAACAATAAAGATAGAATCTTCATGTGGCCCATATATCGTGACGACATTAGATATTGACGCTACTTCCCACACGATCTCCCCACGCTTGGTAGTTAGGGGCACTAAATCTTGATTTTGACCCCTGTCTTTGCATTTCTGGATCAAAAAATCATGCAAATCAGGGGGATTAACAGAAGAAGAAGAAGGCTTATTCTGCCTTCTTAAATCGGTAGGAACGCGAAGATTAGGGACCAGAACCCTTGCCCTGCCATAGGAATACATCAGTTCACCCATTTGAGTAGCATATGACCCATCATCTTTCTAAGGAGCATACCTTCCCATGAAACGAGTATTCTTTACGCGGACAGGTCTGTCCTGACATAATTTGGATTTTTGCACAGGTTCACGTAAAATAGGGAAAGTTCGCGTAATCTGAAGAGTGGGAACTTTCTTCTCTTGTGGACGTAAAAGCCTAGAGGTTGGAAGATTCACCACTTATTTTCCCTCGATGTGATCAAAGGGACCCTCTGCCTCATCATAGATGGGAGATATAATTTTACGCACAAGGCGTGTAGGAAACTTCTGGATTGGCACTGAGGCATCGCCAGAAGTTTTGTCTGCCACGTCACAGACGGGAGACACAGTTTTACGCACAGAGCGTGTTTGAAACTTCTGGATTGGCACTGAGACATTGCCAAAAGTTTTGTCTGCCACGTCACAGATGGGAGACAAATTTTTACGCATAGGGCGTGTAGGAAACTTCTGGATTGGCACTGAGGCATTTCCAGAAGTTTTATCGGCCACGTCACAGACGAGAGACAAATTTTTACGCACAGGGCGTGTTGGCTGTGTCATCACAACATTGTTGATCAGAGAGAGAGAGAGAGAGAGAGAGAGAGAGAGAGAGAGAGAGAGAGATAGAGCTTGTAGGAAGGATAGAGGACGTCTTTGGCATCCACACTTTATGCAGCTTCCTGTTGTTCTGGACAGAGGAGGAATGAGAGCCACCCCCTGCATGAAGCATGTCTTCATAAGCAGATTGGTCGATCTGGACGACCAAAGTCTTCTTTGTCGATCCGACGGATACAGTATCGTGTTGAGCAATTGCATTCTCGTCAGAGGAAAAAGTCTTCCCTAGCAGAGTCGCCATCTTGTGTTTGATGATAAACAAAAAAATGAAACTAGGTTTATACGAAACCCTTTCTTTGTTTACAAACAAGAAAAAGGAGTACAATTAATCCTATACGAGGATGTTAAGTACAATAAAAATGATTCTGGGGAAAATTGCTATAGGAGTCTGATCTGCGGTCGATCACTTTGTCCCTTGGACCACACGATAATGAAGAAGTGCTGTAGAAGAAGAAAAAGATTCAAAGATTGCAGGTGGGATTGAACTCTCGTTGCCAAAGTTGTCAATCAATACTCTCTGTCTGTGCTCTCTCTGTGTGTCTCTCTGTTGATCTCCGATCCCTTGATTCTGTGACTAGGAGTCTCTATATATAGAGATCAGTCACAATAGCTGTCCAGTTGGCGTAGAAACTAAACTGTGAAGAAAGTTGCACCTTTTACGCGGCGGTTATAATAACTGCTACCTACGTTCAAATGACCCTCTGAATCTGCGTATGACACGTGTCCTATTATAAGGTAACACGTATAACTGCTTCTCGAAGATCATGGCATGCAAGCCACGTAGGTAACTGCCCCTTGCGTAGAGATGGTTGGCGTAAAAGCCAAGTAACTGTCTTGTTGGCGTAAAAGCCAAATAACTGACTTGTTGGCGTAAAAGCCAAATAGCAGTCTTGTTGGCGTAAAAGCCAAATAGCTGTCTTGTTGGCGTAAAAGCCAAATTCTGTGTAAAACTTGCTGCTGTATGAATAATAGATAACCAGCATAAAAATAGCCAATTATCCTTCCTGACTGAGGTCTTGAGCGTATTCTGGGCTAAATAGCCTTATCACGTACCTTTGCAAATATAGCCGGAGTTGGCGTATTTCGAGGAGATAGCATACGGCGTACTCCTGTAGTTGAAAATAGCCTGGTTGGCATAAAATGCAAGGATGGTGATGTAAGCGTATTAGCCCTGGTTTTAGCTCTCTCAGTCATGACAAAATTATAAAGGATATAACCAAATCTCGTGCATTTAATGTAGAGATATGCCTCAATCTCGTGCATTAAATGCCGAGATATGCCTCGAGCTCTGTACGAGAAACAACTTTTGACGTGGCATCTAATTTCGTCTCATCTTGAGCGTAAAGACTCATCTCTGCCCATGTAGAATAGGCAGCGTTGTAGAAGCATGAAAAATATGCTGAAGAGTCATACGCATCATTTTAGTGCTGGGCAGCATAAAATATAACTTCAGAGCCATCGGCGTACAACAGAGCTTTCTTGCTAAGCACAACGTAAAATACAAGCTCAAGGACTATCCGCGTAATATAGTATGTCCAGGCTGCTTCAGCGTAAAAAGGGTGTTATATCGCCTTTATGGCGTAAAACTCATCCGCTTTTAATGCAGCATAGAAGTGTACGAGGAACACTTCATATTCTTCGAATGAACCAGTCAAATCATGCAGTAAACCTGACGTCTGACCCCTGACAAAGAGTACTGCACGACTATCCAGACGATGGCTATAATGATGGCACGACACAGCGACCCAAACTATCGTTTAGTAATATTTTCTTGGCATAAACTGCTTTTACGCATACAAGGGAATACGCTGCCTAGTTTTACACAGGCAGATGTGAGCTTTTTACGCTTCGCAGAAGACAAACAGACTGCCACGTCAAAAGTTGCTCTTCATACAGAGCTTGAGGCACGTCTCTACATTTAATACGCAGAATGGTGGCATATCTTCGAGACACGTCTCTGCATTTAATGCTCGGAATGGTGACAGGTCTTCGAGGTAGGCCTCTGTATTTAATGCGCAGAATGGTGGTAGATCTTCGAGACATGTCTCTGCATTTAATGCTCGAAATGGTGGCAGATCTTCGAGGCACGCCTCTGTATTTAATGTGCAGGATGGGGGCAGATCTCTGTATTTAATGCAAGAGATTTGATTATATCTCCAAAAGCCGTAATTTCGGCTAATACGTCCACATCATCACTTTTGTACAGTACGACATCAGGCTATTTTCAGCTATGGGAGCGCGCTGTAGGCTATCTCCTAGGAATACGCCACCAGGCCATTTTCAACTTTGAAGAGCACGCTGTACGCTATCTCCCTGAAATATGCCAACTCAGGCTATATTTGCATTGGTGCGTATTAAGGCTATTTGGTCTAGAATTTGCTCAAGGCCTCAGTCAAGGAAAGAGCATCAGGCTTCTACGCCTACTCGGCTTCTACGCTTACTCGGCTTCTACGCCTACCTGGCCTCTACGCCAGTTTGATAACAATTTGGCTTCTATGCCATGGTGACAGTTATTGGCTTCTATGCCAACCTTTTCTACGCGAGGGATAACTACCTACGTGGCTTTTATGCCGTGATCTTCGCAGCCGTTATACGCATTATCCCTCAATGGGACACGCGTCACACACAAATACAGAAGATCATTTATACGTGGGTAACGGTTATTGTAACCGTCGCATAAAAAGTGCCATACTCTCCATTACCCGGCTTTTACGCCGACTGGAGGGTTACTGTCACTAAAACCCTATAAATAGAGACCTCTATTGACAGAGGTCCAGGGTCGAAAACTCCAGTAAACAAAAAAAAGGAGAAATTAAGGTCGAGAGTCGAAAAGTCTTTGAGATAGAAGAATCCAGAGTTCAGGCAAAGAGTAGTGATCGACGACTTTGGCATCGAGCATCCACTCTCCTTTGCAACCTTCGAAGCTTTTTTTGTCTTCTACAACACTTCTTCATCATCGTGTGGTCCAAGGGACAAAGTGATCGACTGCAGATCAGACTCCTATAGCAATATTTACCCAGATTAAAAATTGTACTTGACATCCTCGTATATGATTAATTGTACTTCTTGTTTGTAAAACCAAAGAGCGGGTTTCGTATAAACCTCGTTTATTTCTTTCGTTTACTATCAAACACAAGATGGCGACTCTGTTGGGGACATCTTTCTCTTCTAACGAGAAAGCAATTGCTCAACACAATGCGGTATCCGTAGGATCCGTGAAGAAGACCCAGGTCGTCCAGTTCGACCAGTCCGCCTACGAAGATATGCTTCGAGCAGGGGGTAGCTCTCACTCTCTCTCTGTCCAAGACAACAGGAAGTTGCGTAAGGTCTGGATGCCCAAGATATCCCGTACCATTCCTGCCGATTCTCCTACCAGCCAGGTTGTAGCTGCACAACCTTCGCGCTCCGCGCGTAAAATTCAGTCTCCCATCCGTGGCATGGCAGACAAAACTTCAGACAATGCCTCAGCGCTAGTCCAGAAGTCTACTTCGCGCCCCGCGCGTAAAATTCAGTCTCCCGTCTGTGACGTGGCAGACAAAACTTCTGACGATGCCTCAGGGCTAGTGCAGAAGTCTACTCCGCGCTTTGCGCGTAAAATACAGTCTTCCGTCGATGACGTGGCAGACAGAATTTCTGACAATGCCTTAGCGCCAAGTCAGGAATTCCAAATGCGCTCTGCGCATAAAAATGCATCTGCCCTCCGCAGAAAAGCAGATGATCCCTGCAATCTACGCAAGGGAAAACAAGTGGCGGACTCAACTTCTCGGCCTTTACGCCAGCAAGGGAAGGATCTACCCGCCCTCCGCATCACGCGAGAAGCTGATAGCCGACTGAGGACCTCCTCAGCTTTACGCCAGCCTGAGCAGAGCTCCAAATTATGCCAGGTGAAGCCCCTCAGCGTAAAGAAGGCTCAGTTTGCAGAAGACACACTCCCCAGGGATCATCCGCTACCCAGATGGCCAACCTGTTGTATACGGGTGGCACAGGGAGAACTGTGGTTCCCAACATCCGCATGCCCACTGATGTGAACAGAAGGAACAAGCCTTCTTTCTCTTCTTCTGTTAAAACTCCTGACTTGTGCGAATTTCTAATCCAGAAACATAAAGACAGGAGTCATAAACAGACTTCAGTCCCTCTAACTGTCAAACGTGGGGAGATCATGTGGAAAGATGCATCAACATCGAATATCATCATGACAGGTGGGCCACATGAAGATTCCATCTTTATTATTCCCCCAACTCGCGATAACCAGCATCCAATAGTCTTTCGGCATATGCGAAACAGTCCGATTGTACAAGAAGAGTCTCGCGAATCCGATGCTGGGAAAATGCAAACCCACAGATATAGCCCACAAGCTTTAAAAATTATATAAAGCATGGGTTATGATTTGAAGTTGAAACAAGGCCTCAACTATGGAAAAGGCAGACGAATACCGTTATAGGATAATTCTTATTGTCAATAAGCTCATTTTGGGTTGGGGTATACTGCATTTCTTGCAAATTCCAAACCTTCAGAGTCTAATCCTGTACAACCAGAGGCAGTACCTTCTAAATCAGCTTCTATGGGCAAATGCCACGACATGTCTGGGGGTAGCCTACCTCAACAAAATAGGGCAGCATCCAAAACTGGGGGTAGAATTCCCTCAGAATCTGAAGATGATGCGACGATGACGATCTTCCCGGAAGATCGTAAAACTCAGACATCGGGAGCCCAAAGGCCAAAAGGGACCTTCTCCTTCAATGAAGATGACATCATTGAAATCTTCAATATGTTAATGGAGGAACACAAACTTCAGCTTCCACATATCAGATATCCTGAGAGGGCTGGCAAAGTTGATAACCCAGATTATTGTCTCTTTCATCGGTACATTCATCATCCTACAAAGGCGTGCTATGTACTGAAAAGGAGAATCCAGGAGTTGATTGACGCCAAAGTCATCACTTTGCATCTGTAAATGAAGGGACGATCATTGCAAATTGGTTTTTCTCTAACATAAAAATTGGCTCCCCTCAGGAATATACCTGATGATGAGTCCCTAAAATTTCCCCAGTGGATTCTTCAGGACTATCCTCACTCAGGAAAATTGCTCCATAGTGAATTGTTCAGACATAAGTTCATGTCCAAATTACCTCTGAACTATTATCCAAACATTTCATTTCTTTCCCCAGAGAGTTTGTTATGTTCATATTACCTATGAACAAACCTTCCTAATCCGGCTATCGGTTATCACGTCCATATTACCTCTGATATCGGTTGTCATCTCAACTTAGCACCCGTACTTAAATCTGAGTACGCCAGTGGTGTTAGGTCCACAAAAACAGCCATATCCATATTACCTCTGAGCAGATGTATACCTCCATCCCCGATGGAGTCACAACTCAAGAGTTTGTCACGTTCATATTACCTCTGAGCAAACTTCCCGAGTTTTTGACTATCGATTATCATGTTCATATTACCTCTGATATCGGTTGTCATCTCAACTTAGCACCCATACTTAAATCTGAGTACGTTAGTGGTGTTAGATCCACAAAAACTGCCATGTCCATATTACCTCTGAGCAGATGTATACCTCCATCCCCGATGGAGTCACAACTCAAGAGTTTATCATATTCATATTACCTCTGAACAAACTTCCTAAGTTTTTGACTATCGATTATCATGTTCATATTACCTCTGATATCGGTTGTCATCTCAACTTAGCACCCGTACTTAAATCTGAGTACGCCAGTGGTGTTAGGTCCACAAAAACTGCCATGTCCATATTACCTCTGAGCAGATGTATACCTCCATCCCAGATGGAGTCATAACTCAAGAGTTTGTCATGTTCATATTACCTCTGAACAAACTTCCCGAGTTTTTGACTATCGATTATTATGTTCATATTACCTCTGATATCGGTTGTCATCTCAACTTAACACCTGTACTTAAATCTGAGTACGCCAGTGGTGTTAGGTCCACAAAAACTGCCATGTCCATATTACCTCTGAGCAGATGTATACCTCCATCCCCGATGGAGTCACAACTCAAGAGTTTGTCATGTTCATATTACCTCTGAACAAACTTCTCGAGTTTTTGACTATCGATTATCATGTTCATATTACCTCTGATATCTGTTGTCATCTCAACTTAGCACCCGTACTTAAATATGAGTACGCCAGTGGTGTTAGGTCCACAAAAACTGCCATGTCCATATTACCTCTGAGCAGATGTATACCTCCATCCCCGATGGAGTCATAACTCAAGAGTTTGTCATGTTCATATTACCTCTGAACAAACTTCCCGAGTTTTTGACTATCGATTATCATATTCATATTATCTCTGATATCGGTTGTTATCTCAACTTAGCACCCGTACTTAAATCTGAGTACGCCAGTGGTGTTAGGTCCACAAAAACTGTCATGTCCATATTACTTCTGAGCAGATGTATACCTCCATCCCCGAAGGAGTCACAACTCAAGAGTTTGTCATGTTCATATTACCTCTGAACAAACATCCCGAGTTTTTGACTATCGATTATCATGTTCATATTACCTCTGATATTGGTTGTCATCTCAACTTAGCACCCATACTTAAATCTGAGTACGCCAGTGGTGTTAGGTCCACAAAAACTGCCATGTCCATATTACCTCTGAGCAGAAGTATACCTCCATCCCCGATGGAGTCATAACTCAAGAGTTTGTCATGTTCATATTACCTCTGAACAAACTTTCGGAGTTTTTGACTATCGATTATCATGTTCATATTACCTCTGATATCGGTTGTCATCTCAACTTAACACCTGTACTTAAATCTGAGTACGCTAGTGGTGTTAGGTCCACAAAAACTGCCATGTCCATATTACCTCTGAGCAGATGTATACCTCCATCCCCGATGGAGTCACAACTCAAGAGTTTGTCATGTTCATATTACCTCTGAACAAACTTCCTGAGTTTTTGACTATCGATTATCATGTTCATATTACCTCTGATATCGGTTATCATCTCAACTTAACACCTGTACTTAAATCTGAGTACGCCAGTGGTGTTAGGTCCACAAAAACTGCCATGTCCATATTACCTCTGAGCAGATGTATACCTCCATCCCCGATGGAGTCACAACTCAAGAGTTTGTCATGTTCATATTACCTCTGAACAAACTTTCTGAGTTTTTGACTATCGATTATCATGTTCATATTACCTCTGATATCGGTTGTCATCTCAACTTAGCACCCGTACTTAAATCTGAGTACGCCAGTGGTGTTAGGTCCACAAAAAACTGCCATGTCCATATTACCTCTGGCAGGGCTTGTCCCAAATCTATTATTTGCACTCTCGTGCACAACAAATGATAGGTCCACAAAAAATTCCCCTGTGGAATGCCCACAATGGAAAACGAAACGTTCACGTCCATATTACCTCTGAAGTATCCTTATTTTCCTTAGCAGAGAAAAAGTCAGTTCATGTCCATATCACCTCTGAACTACGTCTCTCCACAATCCCCACAGAGTCCATATTACCTCTGTCAGGATTTGTCTCAAACCTATTACTTGCACTAATGTGCGCAAAAAGTAATAGGTCAACTAAAAATCCCCCAGTGGGATGTCCTCGACAAATACGGTATCATACTACGTCTATATTTCTAGTATGATATCCAAAATTCGCGCAAACAATTATAAAAAAATGGGAGGGCCCGTATATGATTGCAAATCGCGCTTACAGATTAGCTAGGCCTAAAATGGAAATTTGGCAATGGCTACTGTCAACTGCAAATTCCCGGAGAAGTACTATACTTGATCTCCTTCGTTTAACGGAGTATGACGAAGATCTTGTTCTGACAGTACCATGCATAAAGGTTAGCTGGATCATATTCTATCAGGTTTATGTGACCTCCGAATAGATATCCTTAACTAATTTGTAAGCCTATCATGTTAATGATACCTCTGATAGTGTTTAGTATACAAATTTAGTTGGATTATATTCTTTCAGGTTCATGTTAACTCTGAATAGATTTACATTCAGTAAAGCCTTAACGAAAGAATGTCATGTTAATGATACCTCTGATATCACTTTCACCCTAGCCTATCACATTCTAAAATGATGGGCCCACAAAGTCAGAAAATGTGTCTTTATTAGCTCTGAGAAATTACAGGAGAAATAAAATAGTACATCATTGGGGAGGAGCAGTCAAATCATGGATCTGCTGCGCCAGTACGGCCATCTTCTCAGTCCTGGAGCTTAAAACGGTAGCACGGGCCCGCTCCAGTCGTACCTCATGATTGCTCAGGAGGGACAGTTCGGATCTGGCCTGAACAAAACCAGCACAGGCGACTCCTGCACGCTCCAAGTTCTGTTGAGCTATATCCAGTCGACCATTCACCACATCTAGAGCTTCCGATGACTGAGAAGCCCACTCCTTTGCCTGAGCAAGTTTTGCTTCCAGTCTGCGGACCCTCGCTATATTTCCTTAATGCTCGGCCTGGCACTTTGTTTGAAGAGGAATAACCTCCTCCAAGACGACTTTTTCTTCATCCATCTCTTGCTGATGTGTCTGGATGGATTTATTTAGGCCTTCCATCTGTTCAGCAAGCTGCGTAGTCAGGGAGTCATATTCAGCCTGGACCAGGTTTTCAATGCTGCCTCGAGATAGCTGCAAGTATTCGTTAATGGGTTGCTCCAAACTATTAACTATCTGCTCCAGCGTGTCAGCCCTCCCAGTGTCGTTGAAGTCCCTGATCGACACTATCGCAAACTGAGAGGACCTCCTCAGCGCCTCGAAGCCTAAATTCTTCTCCAACACCATTGATATCAGCATTTTCAAAGTGGTGTAGAAGATACCAGTATACTGCTCAGTCAGCATAGTGAGGTCCGAATGGATGCTGGGAGTCACTGCAATATTGGCGAACCTCCCTCTAGGAGTGACTGCAGACGATGTTGCCACGGTCGTCGCCTCAACGGATGGTGCGACAAAAGAAGATGCGCCAACAACGGACGAAGTGACTGGCGCACTCAAAGGAGGCATTGTCGTAGCGACAGGCTCATCCTCCTCTCGAGATATCAGAACCATTTCGGGCGAGCCGGCACCTGAAAATGTTTCCTCTTTGAAGTCGGGCACCTCCATGTCATCGCCAGGAGCTAAAATAGAACCAAAAGGCGCATCAACGCTGTCCTCCCCGTAGATGTCTTCCCCCGAAAAGAAGACAAGAGAAAGTTAATATCAACATGATGTTAATTTTTCTAAAAAGAGGCGTAAAGATGACATTTATCCATGGTCGATGGTATATATGTCGCATCTGCAGCCAGTACAGCTAAATCATTTCTTAATGATGCTAAGCAAGCTGTCATACCTGGAGAAGGGGGTGTACTAACTGACATTGGCAGGTATTCCTCCGAGTCTTCACCCAGATCCAATCGAGGTTCATCAGGTGGAATCTTGCTGGGTATACTTACAGACACGGCAGGGGTTTCTCCCGATGCTGATCTAGATAAAGATATCCTTATTCGGCTCAGCCTCGAAGGCGATCTCGTACCACTACCTGAAGCGGTAGCAGCGACAGCAGCCTCAAGCAGGGATTCTCTGGCACCGCCAGCCAGAACTGTAGAGGTTCCCTCTCTAAAAGGCGAGGAACCTCCAATCAAAGAATCATCCCCAACAGGGAAAACAACAGGTTCACTTCTAGGAACCTCAGGGTGGAAAGTCCTGACGGGACGACTAACCGTCTTCTTCTTCTTCTTCTTCTTGCGAGGGGAAGTCTCCTTCAGAACAGGAGCCCTTTGCTTACCGGCGATAACCAGAGGCCCTGCAGGCGGAGGTATTTTACCCCTCGGTACTGCCAACAAAGGTTCATCTGGATTGACGAAATCTTCACCCTCATTGGAGGAAACTGAGGGAATTTCGTCTCTTTCCGTGGACTTGGAGGAGGGCATCCTAAAACTTCCATGCATATTAAAATCGCGATGGAAGATATTGGTTGCCACATAAAACTGGACATACGAGTGAAGGATGCGCAACTCCATGGAGAGTGAAGTCGCGGGCACAATAAAGACCGCTTCAGTACAACCCATGATGAAGTATCGCCATCCTCTCACTCCATCAATAAGTCTACCCCTGGACTTGAAGCTGGTGACGGCATTGCCCACATGCAATTGGTCATACCCAAACTGCCTGGCAAGCTGACTAGGCAGGTAGGGTTCCAAGAAGCATTGGTCCTCACTTCTGTACAGTAAATGGGAAGGTCTAATACAGACCAACCAATTAAAAGCTTCAGGAGAAAGAACGGTCTTTCCGTCGCCTAAGTCCTGAAGTCTGCGCCCCTGTTGATTGAGATGTACAGAGGGGACAGTGCAGAAGAGCTTCCAGTTGTGACTGAAATTTAGTGCCCGCCGACAGTCTAAAACTGTGGTCACATTCCAGGAGGAATTCTTGTAATTTAGCAAGAAATTACTCCCCAAACTACTACCAGAGCCAGGAGACATCACCCTGGGGTTGTGGAGAATTAACTATCCCATCAGATACAAGAACGGTAATTCTACCCTGGGAAAGCTGTCATGCCGAGTTTCATCGGCAAGCAGTCCATCGGTAAGGGCCCTCAGGCCAGCTTGTATGCGATATACCATGGCAGGAAGCAAACCCAGTCTTGCCCTGAACACCAGACGCACTACAGGCCATAAGATGTTGTGGTGAATGCGATCCGCTGATGCAATGCCTGGTACTACCAATCGGCGCAGCCATATAGAGAGAAAGCCAGCCAGTTGAGCTTCTTTGGACAGAGGCCTGCGGCAATGCCTCAGATAACTGTAGGCCTTAGTGCCTGCAGGATATTTTCCTATCCCTTCGTCGAAAATCTGATCTGAAGCCCCAGAGTCTTCCATAAGATCATCGACTACCTGAGCACTAAGCACACTCAGAAAGCTCAGAGGCTGATCCTTGCTATCCAAGACTTTCTCTGGCTTAGCAGCCCTGGCCCGGTGAAAGAAGAGGTAGGATGCCCATTTATTGGTATGAGCCAAATCAGAGGGCTCATTATAAAAGGTGGTGCAAGCAAGGTAGTGGCATATCAGCTCTTGGTACACTGCCACTACCCGAGGGTCCGAATCCCCCAGCTCCTAGTTTGTGGGAACATACTCTTCATAAGGAGTATCCCCCATTGGCAGTCTTAAAATCTCTGCCATTCGTGAAGGGCCAATCCCAACTACCCCAGTGGAGTGGCGAAAGTCCCGGTGAGCGAGATATATCGCTCCATCAAAGCCAGAAACAGGCTAGGGTTGAGAGGTAACCCAATACTGGTAGCACTCATGGCTGCGTACAGACCAATGCTCTCCAGCTCAGTCTGAAAATGCTTAAGGGCCCAGTCAGCTAAATGAGCCCACCGAAGATTTGTAGGGGTAACCCACCCACTTGTCCGAGGATTAACCTTGGGGTATACTCCTCCATGTCTCATGAAATCATTGCAGAAAGTCGATAATTGGACTGGTTGAAGCTGTGAAGTATCTTTGCTTGGGACACTGCCCGGATACAATCCCCTGAATGACATCACAGAGCCGGAAGGGCGGTTGACAAATGACCCTTGGTCAGATCTTTTCTGGTAAAATATTTTCCCCGGCTGGCCGTAAAAATTGGGGGTCAGGGTCCACGACATCCTTCTGGGATGTGTGGCATGGAAGAATGCTGAGATGGGGTAGTCTCTCAACATCTTGGGCAGATACATAACCAAGCCCCCGGCAGGAGAAACCCAGAGTTCTTTCTTCGGCTTCGCCTGGGATTGCTTGTCAATCATATCCCTGAAGAGAAAAGCCGGCTTTACATATTGTGCCCCGTCTATATGCGTCAGGGGCTCCCCGTTGATCATGCTTAACAGCATTCGTTCCCCTTGGGACGATATCAGATTTGCCCTTCCTTCAGGATATTGAGGTCCGGAGATAGGAAATGTCACGTGGGACAAATTCTCCAGGTAGTTGGAATGCAGCATCCCGGCAGCAGAACCCATCACCTCAGCCAACGGGGACATATGCAAGTTAACTACAAGATGCAAGAAAAATACGTCAGTTTCTATACTAGACCTCACAATCTTGCAGCATATGTCAAAGATCCACAGTCTGTGCTTTACGCCAAGACTGTAAAAACTTGATCTTTTACGCTGGAATCATATTCCAAGGCATAAAATTCAAGACTGGCAGTATACACAAAACACCTGACTCCCTGTGTTTTACGCCAGACTGCCAAAGTTACAGTTATTACGCAGGAATTCTCATCCAGAAGCGTAACACTCGAAGTTCATAGTATACGCCAAGTTTCGACATTCAAAGCTTTTACGCCAGACTGTGAAAATATAGAGTTTTTACGCTGACATATTAGAAATATGGGCGTAAAAGATGAAACATCTCTGTGCATCATCTTCCTGGAAGAGGCTATCAGCACATAAGACGACCTAGCGCGTTCACGTACAACGTGTGCGAAAGATTTTCTCCGTTATTGTCGTCCCAAAAGCTTTACCTATAACGTCCGACACACAGCTCGTCGGCGGGACACTTCGTTCGGAATGAGGATCGCCTTGCCCAGCGGAAGTCGCTCTTGCTTGGGCAGAGGAGCGAGAAGAAGAGTCAGCCTTCTTTCCCTTAGAGGAGGAGATTGGTTTTGGTGCCATTGCTGAAAACTCAGGTTGCTCAGAGGAAACGAAGGAGAGAACTCGAAGAGACGAAAGCTTTCTTTTACAAAAGACAGGTGAAGAGTCTTCTCTCTGAAAGCCTTGGGATATATATAGAGTTTCGACGGACTCCTCGAATCCCTAACCAAATTCGATATTTAATATTCGGTTATGATTGGGGCTACGTCAGCCTATTACTCAGGGAAGGCGGACAGTCAGCGAATTCAAAAAGTTTTCATGCAAAGCAGATTCATGGTTTTACGCCAAGGAGCTTTTTACGCTCGGCAGCTATAAATCTATGGTTTTACGCTCACAGGCTATAAGTCTATGGTTTTAAGCCCAGATACTTTTATGCTCGGTAGCTTTTACGCTCGAGAGGCTACAAACCTACGACTTCACGCTCAGAAGCTACAAATCTATGATTTCACGCTCGGTGGCTTTTACGCTCAGAGGCAACAAATCTACAACTTCACGCTCGGAAGATTTTCTTTTCAGAGGCTACAAATCTATAATTTCTACGCCCGAATGCTCTTATGCTCAGCAACTTTTACGCTCGAGAGGCTACGAACTTATAATTTTACGCTCATCCACATTTACAGATCTATGACTCTCCACACATTTGAAAATATACAGGCCAGAGTATGCGTATATATGAACAAATCTCAAGGTGGTCAATTGCAAGGGTTCATGCAGAAGATACTCCTTCTTGGCCTCAAAATATCCCAAGTACCCAAAGCATACAGAGTCCAGCTTTGAAAATTACTCTTCTTCTTGGGTCGATTGGAAGTTCATCCAGAATCCAGTCTGAATATTTTATCTATATAGCGACTCAGTTTTGACAGTCATTTCATGTCATATTTCAAGGGATTTTCGGGAAATTATTCTTGAAGATGATGGTCTGAACAAAAATTCTCTTTCTCAGAAGAGTGACAGTTCAGAATTCTACGCAGTTTCCCATTCCTAAACAGCAGGACAGTTCGAATACTCGACTTAAATGCTAAGCGGCTTTCTGCGCATCTTCAGTTATGCGTAAAAGACAGGACGGGACCTAATACTCTTTTTATCAGAGTCGGCATAAAGTTATCAGACGTGTCGAAACTACACATATTCAGACTTCATCACAGCAAAATATATGGCAAAATAATCATATGCACAGAAGAAGACAATTTTATTAAATCATGATTACATATGAGGGAAATCCAGTCTACAAAGGGGTTTTCTTTATTTTTATGATTACATATGAGGGAAATCCCGTCTACAAAGGATTTCCTCATCTTCATCGAAAGATCATCCCTAGAATCTGTTCTGCCAGGTTTTCGTATTGCTGGAGATCTTCTTTCGTCTTCTTCAGCAGTTAGTCAGTTTTCTGCGACCGATTAACAAGAAAATAATTAATGGCGGGATGATACAAAACTGGGCCTGCCTAAATTATTCAGAGCCCATCCTCCGTACGCCATGACAGATTGAGTTGAGGTTTTAGACCCAACTCAATACTCAAGGATAGAGCTAGTTTGTCTGCTCTCGTCCACGAACGACAGGAAAAAATACAGCTTGCAAGCTGTGTGGTCTAATGTGACCCTTCCTCTCTCTTGGACAAATCGCCATATGAAGTTGCTGATTATCCCGAGCCAAGGAAGCTATGATATCCTTCCATGATCCATCGTTGTAGAGGATATTTTCTCGAAGATGCCTTCTTTTTTGGCTCCTTATATGCTGGAAGAATATGGTGTTCTTCTTCCTCAAGTCGACCTGACGAACTCCGACAATCATCTTCGTGTGATAAAGGAAATGTGGGAAGAACAGGTTAACTCCTCAGCCTTTATATAGGCCAAAGAGAATACACCAAATCCCCAATAATCCGCCAAGAAATCAGCTTTGAAGAACGAGTCAGACTTGACCATTTCATGCTTCATTCAAAGTGTTTTAAATTACGAGGAATTTGAAAACTTTGAAGGGGGTCTTGTAGAAGCATAAAAAATACGCTGAAGAGTCATACCCAGCATTTTAGTGCTGGCAACGTAAAATATAATTTCAGAGCCATCGGCGTACAATAGAGCTTTCTCGCTAAGCATAGCGTAAAATACAAACTCAAGGACTATCCGCGTAATATAGTATGTCCAGGCTGCTTTAGCGTAAAAAGGGTGTTATATCGCCTTTATGGCGTAAAACTCATCAGCTTTTAATACAGCATAGAAGTATACGAGGAACGCTTCATATTCCTCGAATGAACCAGTCAAATCATGCAGTAAACCTGACGTCTGACCCCTGACAAAGAGTACTGTACGACTATCCAGACGACGGCTATAATGATGGCGCGACACAGCGACCCAAACTGTCGTTTAGTGACATTTCCTTGGCATAAACTCTTTTACGCATACAAGAGAATACGCTGCCTAGTTTTACATAGGCAGATGTGAGATTTTTACGCTCCGCAGAAGACAAACAGACTGCTATATCAAAAGCTGCTCTTCGTACAGAGCTCGAGGCACGTCTCTGCATTTAATGCGCAGAATGGTGGCAGATCTTCGAGACATGTCTCTGCATTTAATGCTCGGAATGGTGACAGGTCTTCGAGGCACGCCTCTATATTTAATACGCAGAATGGTGGCAGATCTTCGAGACACGTCTCTGTATTTAATGCTCGGAATGGTGGCGGATCTTCGAGGCACGTCTCTGCATTTAATGCGCAGGATGGAGGCAGATCTCTGCATTTAATGCAAGAGATTTGATTATATCTCCAAAAGCCATAATTTTGGCTAATACGTCCATATCATCACTTTTGCACATTACGCTATCAGGCTATTTTCAGCTATGGGAGCGCGCTGTACGCTATCTCCTTGGAATACGTCATTAGGCCATTTTCAACTTTGAAGAGCATGCTGTATGCTATCTCCCTGAAATACGCTAACTCAGGCTACGTTTGCATTGGTACGTATTAAGGCTATTTGGTCCAGAATTTGCTCAAGGCCTCAGTCAAGGAAAGAGCATCAGGCTTCTACGCCTACTCGACTTTTACGCCTACCTGGCCTCTACGCCAATTTGATAACTATTTGGCTTCTACGCTATGGTGACAGTTATTGGCTTCTATGCCAACCTTTTCTACGTGAGGGATAACTACCTACGTGGCTTTTATGCTGTGATCTTCGTAGCCGTTATACGCATTATCCCTCAATGGGACATGCGTCACATGTAGATACAGAAGAACATTTATACGTGGGTAACGGTTATTGTAACCGTCGCGTAAGAAGTGCCATACTCTCCATTACCCGACTTTTATGCCGATTGGAGGGTTACTGTCACTAAAACCCTATAAATAGAGACCTCTATTGACAGAGGTCCAGGATCAAAAACTCCAGTAAACAAAAAAAGGAGAAATTAAGGTCGAGAGTCGAAAAGTCTTTGAGGAAGAAGAATCCAGAGCTCAGGCAAAGAGTAGTGATCGACGACTTTGGCATCGAGCATCCACTCTCCTTTGCAACCTTCGAAGCTTTTTCTGTCTTCTACAGTACTTCTTCATCATCGTGTGGTCCAAGGGACAATCGACTGCAGATCAGACTCCTATAGCAATATTTACCCAGATTAAAAATTGTACTTGACATCCTCGTATAGGATTAATTGTACTTCTTGTTTGTAAACCAAAGAGCGGATTTCGTATAAACCTCGTTTTATTTCTTTCGTTTATTATCAAACACAAGCGTATTCTTTGAATGCGTAAAAATGACTTGTATCAAGAATATGTCGCTAAATGATAACCTGGGTCTCTTTACAAAATCATCATCACAGCCGTCCTCTCGATCATCGTGCAGTGCTTTTGTCAGGAGTCAAGTTTACTGTTCTGTCTGACAAATTCATCCGGGGAATACGAAGAGTTCCTTGTACAACTTTACGTTGCATTAAAAACAAATATACTTTAAACTTTACGCAGGAAGGTATAACAACCTTTATACGCCAAAACAGCTTTGGAGCGTTGCTTTACGCGGGCAGCTCTGAAGCTCTTCTTTACGCCAAACAACTATGAAGTTCTGTTTTACGTGGGCTTCATGTATGTTGGGTTTTGACTATATAATACACGTACAATTCTCCAGCGTATTTCATGCTTCTACACTGTATCCATCGGATCGACGAAGAAGACTTTGGTCGTCCAGTTCGACCAATCTGCCTATGAAGATATGCTTCATGCTAGGGGTAGTTCTCGTTCCTCCTATGTCCATAACAACAGGAAGCTGCATAAAGTATGGATGCCCAAGATGTCCTCTACCCTTCCTTCAAGCTCTCATGTACTGATCAATAAAGTTGTGACATAATAGCCAACACGCCCTGTGCGTAAAAATTTGTCTTCCGTTTGTGACGTGGTAGACAAGACTTCTAGCAATGCCTCAGTGCCAATCCAGAAGTTTCAAACCGCCCTGTGCGTAAAACTTTGTCTCTCGTTTGTAACGTGGTAGACAAGACTTCTGGCAATGCCCCAGTGCCAATCCAGAAGTCTCGAACACGCCCTGTGCGTAGAACTTTGTCTCTCGTTTGTAACGTGGTAGACAAGACTTCTGGCAATGCCCCAGTGCCAATCCAGAAGTCTATGATGCGCCATGTGCGTAAACTTTCGTCTTCCGTCTGTGACGTGGTAGACAAAATTTCTGGCAAGGCCTTAGTGCTAATGCAGAAATTTCAAACACGCCCCGCGCATAAAATTACATCTCCCGTCTATGATGAGGCAGATGTACCCTTTGATCACATCAAAGGAAAACGAGTGGCGAATCTTCCAACCTCTAGGCTTTTACGCCCACAAGAAAAGAAAGTTCCCACTCTTCAGATTACGGGTGACGCTGAAGGCCGTTTGAGGACTTTTCCTATTTTACGCGAACCTATGCAAAAATACAAATTATGCCAGGATAGGTCTGTCCGCGTAAAGAAGACTCGTTTCACGGGAAGATACGCTCCTCAGACAGATGATGGATCATATGCTACTCACATGGGTGAACTGCTGTATTCCTATGGCAGATAAAGGGTCATGGTTCCTAATCTACACATTCCTACTGATGTAAAAAGGCAGAATAAGCCTTCTTCTTCTTCTGATAATCCCTCTGATTTGCGTAATTTCTTGATCCAGAAACGCAAAAACAAAGGATTTCCTCATATGTCTATTACACCCCTAGAGAACACTGCTGTAGTAGTCATAAGGTTATAATTAACTGTTGCTGTTCTGAAGCAAAACGGTCATTTTTCGACCGATTGAACTACTCCTTGTCATTACAGGAAGAAGAACCAGACAACGACATGTCTAGGGGATAGTTTCCCTCGACAAAACAGAGTAGCATCCAAAGCTGGGGGTAGAATTCCTTCTGAGTCCAAAGATGATGCAACTATGACCATCTTCCCTGAGGACCGTACGACTCAGATATCGGAAACCCGAAATCCAAAGGAGACTTTCTCTTTCAATGATGATGACATTATTAAAATCTTTAATATATTGATGAAGGAAAACAAACTTCGGCTACCCAACATCAGATGCCCTGAAAAGGCTGGCAAGGTCGATGACCCAGAATATTGTCTCTTTTATCGGTACATTCATCACCCCACAAAGGCATGCTATGTACTGAAAAGGAAAATCCAGGAGTTGATTGACGCCAAAGTCATCACTTTGCATTTATAGCAAGAAGACGATCACTGCAAATTGATCTCACTCCAACTTGGTAATTTTCCCCCTCAAGAAGTACCGGAGGATGAATCCCTAAAATCTCCTAAGCTGAGCAACCTTCAGGTCTATCCCCACTCAGCAAATCACTCCCCAGTAAATTTTTTGGACATGGGTTCACGTCCATATTACCTCTGAACTGTTGACCAATTATTTTTTTCCCCAGCTGAGTTTGCCATGTCCAAGTGACCTCTGAGCAAACCTCCTAGGTTGTTGCTATCGATCAGTTCACGTCCATATTACCTCTGAACTACGTCTCTCTACTTTCTCCACCAGAATAAATTTATCACCACAAAAAATGGTCACTTCCATATTACCTCTGTCCTGTTTTTCTTCATCCCCACAGAGTCATATCTTACCACGTCCACATTACCTCTGAGTAAGATATTTTCAGAACTTTTTTATGTCCATATCACCTATGAGTAAAGTTCTTCTCTTTGACTTTCTACTATCACATTCGTATAACCCCTGGTAGTGCTAGTTATTTCAGCTTATTATCTGTACTTAACGTACGCCATGGGTAAGAAGTCCACAACCCAGATGTACAAATCAACTCTTGATTCTTCATTCCCAGCAAGTGCCTATGTGCTATATTTTCTCCTTTGTTACAAATTCTTGTAAAAAAGAAACCATCATCCGTATCCAAGAGTCCCAGATACGCAATGGATGATGGATCCTCAAAATCTCCCTAGCGGAGCAATCCTTAGGTCTACTCGCACACTCCCGCAAGTGACTATTCAAACCAATCTTGTTAGACGCTAGCCATGCTCATATTTGCCTCTGAGCTATCGTCCCATCAATCTCTCCAGCGGAGCGATCCTTTGGTCTATTTTCACGTTTGGATAGACCACACTCAACAAATCACTCCTCAATGAATTTTTTGGACATTGGTTTACGTCCACATTACCTCTGAACTGCTGTCATAATATTTCTCCCAGGCTGAGTTTGTCATGTCCATATTACCTCTGAGCAAACCTTTCGAGTTCGGCTATCGATTATTATGTCTATATTACCTCTGATATCGGTTGTCATCTCAACTTAGCACCCGTACTTAACTCTAAGTACGCCAGTGGTGTTAGTTCTACGAAAACTGTCACATCCATATTACCTCTGGAAGGGCTTGTCTTAAACTTATTACTTGCACTCTCGTGCACAAGAAGTAATAGGTCCACGAACCCCCCCGGGGGGATGCCCGCAACGAAAACAAGTCCACATTAACTCTCAACAGAGAAAAAGTCAGTTCATATTCATATTATCTCTGAACTATGTCTCTCCACTATCCCCACAGAGTCATATCTTACCGCATCCATTAGGGCTTGTTTCGAACTTATTATTTGCACTCAACATGCGCAATAAATAATAGGTCTACCAAGGATCCCCCAGTGGGATGTCCTCAACAAATACGGTATTGTACTACGTCTATGGCTCCTATCAAACGGCAAATTCCTGAAGAAGTATTATACTTGATCTCCTTTGCTTAATGGAGTATGATGAAGATTTTATTCTGATGATACTACGTACAAAGGTTAGCTAAATCATATTCTATCAGGTTCATATGACCTCTGAATAGATATGTTTAACTAATTTGAAACTTTAAAACCTATCATGTTCATATTACCTCTAATAGTGTTTTGTATACAAATTTAGTTGGATTATATTCTATCATGTTCATATTACCCCTGATTAGATACATTCAGCTAAACCTTACCGAAAGTATATCATGTCCATATTACCTCTGATATCACTTTCACCTTAGCCTATCATTTATATTTCAAAGTGATGGGTCCACAAAGTCAGAAAATATATCTTCATTATCTCTGAGAAAATAAGAAGCAAAAAATTAAAAAGTACATCATTGGTGAGGAGCAGTTAAATCGTGGATCTGTTGCGCCAAAGCAGCCATCCTTTCATTCTTGGAGTTTAAAATGTTGGTGCGTGCCAGTTCCAGCCTTGCTTCGTCATTGCTCAAGAGAGAGAGTTCGGACAGAGAATCAACAAAACTTGCATGGATGATACCCACATGTGTCAAGTTCTGTTGAGCTGTATTCACTTGGCCCCCCAATACATCACGAACTAGCGATGCTTTGAGAAGCCTCTCCCTTGTTTGAGCAAGTTTAACTTCCAGTTCTTGAATCCTCACTTCGTATCCCTCACATTCGGCACAGCATTGAGCTAGCTGAGGAATACTCTCCACCAATACTGCTTGCTCTTTCCCCATCTCTTACTGATGTTCCTGGATGGATTTGTTTAAAGTTTCTGTCCTCTGAGCAAATTCTGCAGTTAGTGAGTCGTACTCAGCCTGAACCAAGTCATTGATGCTGCCTCGGGATAATTGTAAATATTCGTTAATGGGTTATTCTAAACCATTAACCATTTGATCTAGCGCATTAGCTCTTTCAGCGTCATTTAAATTTCTAATCTGCGCTATAGTGAGCTTGGAGGACATCTTCAAAGCATCAAAACCTAGATTCTTCTCCAGCACCATGGATATTAATTCTTTCAAAGTGAGGTAGAATTGCTAGTGTATTGTTCAACTAGCATAGCAAAGCTCGAATGGACGCTGGGAGTGGCTACAATATCGATAAATCTCCTTTCTAGAGTAACTGCAGAGGATGTTGCCACAGTCGTTGCTTCAACAGATGGCGCGATAAAAGAAGAGACACCAATAATAGTTGAAGTTGCTGGCATGCTCGACGAAGGAGGCACAGTCGAGATGGTGGGTTCATCCACCTCTGATATATTATTTGAACTGCTGCTGGCGGGATTATATCTGAGAATGTTGTGGATGAAAGATCAACGACTTCAAGGTATGCTTCTTCGACGGTGGTCACCGTCGTTTCATTAGCTGGATCCGCAACAAAATCAGAGGTTGTTTCAGCTCCTCCTTCCCCAGAAATATCTTCGCCTGAAACTAAGATAAGAGAAAGTTAATATCAATTTGATGTTAAATTTTCCTGAGAAAAGCGTGAAGACAACATTTACCTATGGCCGATGGTATGTATATTGTGTTTGCAGCCTGTATAGCTAAATCATTTCTTAATGACGCTAAACAAGCTGTCATACCTGGAGAAGAGGGTACACTAACTGACGCTTGAGGTTCATCATCCTAGTCATCACCCAAATCTACTCGAGGTTCATCGGGTGGAATCTCGCTTGAAATACTTATAGATGAAGGAGGGGCTAGTCCCATTATTTGTCTTGTAAAAGGTATATGGATTATTAGCGAGCTCGGCCTCGAAGGCGATATAGAAGCATCACCAGTAACGGTGGTAGTGGCAGCAGTCGCGGGCAAAGAATCTCCAACACTTTCAGTTGGGACTGTGGAGGCTCCTTCTTTAAAAGGCGAAGGACCCCTAATCAAAGAATCATCCCTAACAGGGGAAACAATAGGTTCACTCCTGGAAGAGGCCCCCTTGGTGGAAGTCCTTTTAGGACCTTTAGTGGTATGCTTCTTCTTACGAGGGGAAGGCTCTTTCTGAGTAGAAGCCTTTCTTTTATTGGAAATTATGAGAGGCTCTACTGGTAGAGCTGTTATGCCTCTCGGTAATATCAATAAATAATCATCTGCCCCAGTGGTCTCATCACCTTCATCAGAGGAGACAGATGGTATCTCCTCTCTTCCAGTAGATTTTTGGGAGGGCATTCTGAAGCTTCCATATACATCAAAATCACGATGGAAGGTATTAATGGACGCATAAAATTGTGTGTATGAATAAAGAATGCGCAATTCCATGGAGAGAGAAGTCGTGGGTACAGCAAAGGTTGCTTCAGTATAACCCATGATGAAATAGCGCCATCCTCTAGCTCCATCAATAAGCCCACCTTTGAATTTAAAACTGGTGATGGGATTTCCCACGTGCAAATGATCATGTCCAAATTGCCTGGCAAAATGGCTAGGCAGATAAGGTTCCAGGTAGCAGTGGTCCTCACTTCTGTACAACAGGTGTGAAGGTCTAATACAGACCAACCAGTAAAAGGCTTCAGGAGAAAGAATAGACTTTCCCTGACCTATATCATGGAGCTTAGTCCCCTGCTGATTAATATGTATGGGGGGAACTATGCAAAAAAATTTCCAACTATGGGCAAAATTCAGTGCTAGTTGACAATCTATGACGCTAGTCACATTCCAAGAAGAATTCCTGTAATTCAACAGTAAATTATTGTCCGAACCACTGGCGGATCCGGGAGACATCACTCTGGTGTTGTGAAGGATTAACCATCCCATCAAATATAAGAATGGTAGTTCCACTCTGGGATATCCTTCGCGCTGACTGGTATTGGCCAACAGTCCATCAGTAATAGCCCTCAGGCCAGCTTATATCCTGCATACCATGGCAGGGAGTAGGCCCAATCTGGCTCCAAATACCAAGCGCACTGCAGGCCATAGGGTGTTGCGATGAATCTGATCTGCAGACGCGATGCCAGGAACCACCCATCGACGTAGCCAAATAGAAAGAAAGCCAGCCAGTTGAGCTTCTTTTGACAGAGGCTTTCGACAATGCCTTATATAACTGTAGGCTTTATTCCTGCAGGATAACTCTCTATATTTTCATTGAGAACACAATCTGGATCTTCTGCATCTTCAATAAGATCATCGATTGTGTTGGCATCAAGAATGCTTAGAGGGTTCAAAGGTTTGTCTTTGCCTTCTACAACCTTCTCCTGTTTGGCATTTTTAGACTGATGGAAGAAAAGATAAGACACCCACTTGTTAATATGATCCAAATAAGAAGGCTCTCTGTAAAAAGTGGTGCATGCAAGATAGTGGCTCATCAGTTCTTAGTACACAGCCACTTCCCGAGGGTTGTCATCCTTCAACTCTCTATTGGTGGGAACGTACTCTTCATAAGGAGTGTCTCCCATTGGCAGTTTTGAGATATCTGCCATCTCATGAAGTGCTAGGCCCAACTCACCTATTGGAGTGGCAAAAGTCCCAGTAAGCGAGTTATATCGCTCCATCAAAGCCAAAAACAAATTTGTATTGATGGGCAGTCCAACACTAGTAGCACTGACAGCACCAAATAAATTGATACTTTCTAGCTCCACTTGAAAGTGCTTCAGGGCCCATGTAGTTAATCTGGCCCATCGAAGATTGTGGGGGTTAAGCCATCCACTGGTGCGAGGGTTAACTTTGGGATATACTCTTCCCTGCCCCCATGAAGTCATTGCAGAAAGTGGCTATCTGAAATGGCTGAATCAAAGAAGAGTCTTCACTCGGGACGCTGCCTAGTAGTAAACCTCGGAAGGGCATAATAGGACCTGAGGGACTACTTACGAAGGATACTCGGTTCGATCTTTTCTTATAGAAGATCTTCCCTGGATGGCCATGAAGATCAGGAGTCAGAGTCTATGCCATCCTTCTGGGATGTGTGGCATGGAAGAATGCAGAGATGGGGTAGTCTCTGAGCATCTTGGGCAGGTACATAATGGTGCCCTCAAAAGAAAATATCCAGTCTTCCTTCTTGGGCTTTGTTTGGGATTGCTTATCAATAGCATCTCCAAATAAGAAAGCTGGTTTCTTATACTCGGTTCCATCTATGTATGTCAAGGGTTCCCCGCTTATCATAGTCAGCAACATTCTTTCTTCCTGGGCCAAGATCAGAGTTCCCCTTTCTTTAGGATACTCATTTCCAGAGATGGGGAAAGTCACATGGGACAAGTCCTCCAAGTAGTTAAAATTTAACATTCCAGCAGCAGAACCCATTACTTCAGCCAGAGGGGGGATCTGTAGGTCCACTGCAAAAAAAAAAGCAAGAGAATAAGTCAGTTTTATGCTGGAATTTTTAGTGCGTGAAATGTAAGGTGCTACATTCTTGCAGTATACGCTAAATTTAACAGTCTGAGTTTTTACGCCAGATTGCAAAATATGGAGTTTTACGCTGGAATTTACTTTCAGTACATAAAACACAAGGTTTTGCTACGCCAAATTTGACAGTCTGAGTTTTACGCCAGATTGCAAAATATGGAGTTTTACGCTGACACATTAAAATATGGGCATAATCTTGCATTATACGCCAAATTTGACAGTCTGAGTTTTTACGCCAGATTGCAAAATATGGAGTTTTACGTTGACACATTAAAATGTGGGCGTATTGATAAATAATCTCTGTGCATCATCTTCCTTGAAGAGACTCTTAGCACAAAATATAACCTTGCGCATACACGTATAACGTGTGCGAAGGGTTTTTTATTTCTTAAAGTTTTACCTGTGATGTCCGGTTCACAGCTAGACGGTGGAGCACTTCGTTCAGAACGAGGCTCGCTTGGCCTAGCAGGAGTCGCTCGTGCTTGAGCAGAGGAGCGAGAGGATGAAGCGGCTTGCTTTCCTTTAGCGGTGGAAGTCTGTTTTGGTACCATGGCAAATCTGAGTTTTTTTCAGAAAGAGACGAAGGTTTTTCAGAAAGAGACGAAGGGTTTTTCAGAAAGCGATGAAGGGTTTTTCTCTCTCATGACCTAGGCCTATTTATAGAGTTCAAAAGACTCTTCGAATCCTTAATCAAATCCGATCTTATCGTAGTCAGTTATGATTTGGGACCGCGTTAGCAGATAATTTGAAAAGGAAGACAGATAGTCATGCTGCGTAAAGGATCCATCAGATGCTACGGATCTATTATTTTACGCTCAGAGCACAAATCTATGATTTTACGCTCAGATGCTACAGATCTATAATTTTATGCTCAGACGCTATAAATCTATGATTTTACGCTCAGATGCTATAGATCTATAATTTTACGCTCGGATGCTACAAATCTATGATTTCACGCTCAGACGCTATAGATCTATGATTTTACGCTCGGATGCTACAGATCTATGATTTTACACGCAGAGTAAAGATCTATGATTTTACGCTCAGATGCTACAGATCTATGATTTTACGTACAAAACAAAAATCTTAAATTACGCAGGATAAATCAGTTAGCGGAATACGCATAAACATTGATAATATGAGTTTTTACGCTCGAGAAAGATAGTCACAAGAGTTTACGCAGAAAATGCTCTTTTGATTCCACACTGTTTACAAATATTGCAAAGGCTTGAAATACGCAAATATCAGCGTTTGCAAACAGACGACGAGTATTCAGTAACTTCTCTTCTTCTCCAACCGAGAGGACTTCATCAGACGAAGGGCCAAAGAGTTCCCTGAAAATGTCTATCTTCATGGGAGATGACTTTTCTTCCTTGGCCATTGGTAGTTTATTCGAAGTTTACCCAGGATCTTTTACATCTAGTTCAAGGATGGCCTGTTCGGCGGGCATTTCTTGCCCTATCTCGAGAATCTTTCGAGAAGCCATTTTTTTGAAGATGATGTTCTGAACAAGATAAAATGACAGTTCAAAATTCTATGTGACTCCTCGTTAAAACAACATGACAATTGGATTTAATGCTAAAAATGTTTTTACGCATCTTCCTTTATGCGTAAAAGTTGGAACGTGACTGGATGCATATTTATCAGAGTCTGCGTAAAAATTACTCAAGCATGTAGAAGCTGCGTATTACCAGACGTCCTCATAGCAACATGGCAAATCAATAGTGCGTACAAGAAGACAAGTTTATTAATCATGATTACATATGATGAAAATCCATTTTACAAAAAATTTTTCGTTAATATTCAAGATTACGATTACATATGATGGAAAAGATTTTTCATTAATATTCAAGATCACTATGGGAATCTATTACGCTAGGTTCTCATCTGATGGAGATCTTTATTTTTTCTTCTACAACACTTCTTCGGATCCTATACGTCGGGTGCCAAGAAAATAGTAAATGGAGGGAGGATACAAAACTGGGCCTGTTTAAATTATTCAAGCCTACCTTCCAAACGTCATCGGCGACCATGCTTAGAATTGTGATTGGGATTCAAACCCAACACAATACTGGAAGACACGGCCGAGCTGCATCCCAGGATCCAACTTCATAATAGGGGAAATACAGGTAGCAAGCTGTGTGGTCTAAAGCGACCCTTCCTCTCTTTTTGGCGAATTGCTATATAAAATTGCTGATTGCCTCGAGCAAAGGAAGCTATGATATCCCTCCATGATCGATCATTGCAGAGAATATTTGATCGAAGATGTCTCTTTTTACGGCTCCTTACATGCTGGAAGAACATAATCTTCTTCTTTCTCAATTCAGCCCAATGAATCCCAGCAGTCATCTTTGTGGTGAAGGAAGTATGGAAAGCCAAGTTTATTTGCTTGCTCTTATATAGGCAGAAGAGAACATACAAATTCCAACGACTTCTTAAATATAGCCAAAAAAGTAGCCTTGAAGAACGGGTCAAAGTTGACCATTTCATGCTTCATTCAAAGTATTTCAAATTACGAGAAATTTGAAAACTTAGAAGGGGGTCTTATAGAAGCGTGAAATACGCTAGGGAATTGTACGCGTATTATACAGTCAAAACCCCCAAATACATGAAGTCCCTCTCCGCATAAAACAGAGCTTCAAGGCTGTGTGGCATAAAATATGGCTTCAGAGCTGTACGCGTAAAATAGAGCTTCAAGACTGTGTGGCGTAAAATATGACTTCAGAGCTATACGCGTAAAACAGAACTTCAAGGCTGTATGGCGTAAAAAATGGCTTCAGAGCTGTTCGCGTAAAGTAGAGTCTCAAGGCTGTTCTGCGTAAAAGGTTGCTATACCTTCCTGCGTAAAGTTTAAAATACGTTGTTTTAATGCAGCGTAAAGTTGTACGAGGAACTCTTCGTATTTCTCGGATGAATTTATCAGGCAAATCAGTGAACCTGACATCTGACAAAAGTACTGCACGATGATCGAGAGGACGGCTGTGATGATAATTTTGCACAGAGACCCAAGTTGTCATTTAGTGACATATTCTTGATACAAATTATTTTTACGCATTCAAAGAATACGCTGCCTATTCTACATGGGAAGAAATGAGTTTTTACGCTCAAGATAAGACAAAATCAGACGTCATATCAAAAGCTGTTTCCTGTACAGAGATTGAGGCATATCTCTGCATTTAATGCACGAGATTTGGACATATCTCTGCATTTAATGCATGAGATTTTTGTTCTATTTGTCATGACTAGGGAAAGCTAAGGCTAAGACTAATACGGTCACATCACCATTCTTGTATTTTATGCCAACCAGGCTATTTTCAACTATAGGAGTACACCGTATGCTATCTCCTCGAAATATGCCAACTCGGCTATATTTGCAAAGGTACGTTGATAAAGCTATTTAGCCCAGAATACGCTTAAGACCTCAGTCATGAAGGATAATTGGCTACTTTACGCTGGTTATCTATTATTCATGAATTATCAAGTTTTACGCCAACCATCTTTATGCAGGGGCAGTTACTTATATGGCTTGCATGCCATAATCTTCGAAAAATGGTTATACGCGTTACCTTATAAAGGAATACGTGTCATACGCAGATTTAAAAGATTTTTTGAACATGGGTAGCAGTTATTATAACCATAGCGTAAATGAAGCAATCCTCTTCACAGTTTGGCTTTTTACGCCAACGAGACAGTTATTTGGCTTTTACGCCAACCAGGAAGTTACCTACGTGGCTTGTATGCCATGATCTTCGAGAAGCAGTTATACGCAGTACCTTATAATGGGATACGTGTCATACGCAGATTTAGAAGATTATTTGAACATGGGTAGCAGTTATTATAACCGCAGCGTAAAGGAGGTAATCTTCTTCACAGTTTGGTCTCTTACGCAAACAAGACAGTTATTTGTCTTTTATGCCAACCAGGCAGTTATTGGGTTGATCTCTATAAATAGAGACTTCTAGTCGGACTGGAAACGAGACAAAGGCGTAATCACAATCAGATCAGAGAGAGAAAAGAGCACAAATAGAGAGTTATGGCTGACAACTTTGGCAACAGGAATTCGATCCTACTTGCAACTTTTTTTTGACCGACTTTTGCCTTCAGTTCAGAGAAAGTTTGAAGCTTCTTCTTCTTCTACAATACTTCTTCATCATTGTATAGTCCACGAAACAAAGTGATTGACCGTAGATCAGACTTCCATAGCAATACTCCCCAGAATCATTTTTATCGTACTTAACATCCTCGTATAGGATTAATTGTACTTTCCTCTTTTCTAGTTTGCAAACAAAGGTTTCGTACAAACCTTTTTGTTTAATCCCACAAACATCAGACTCTTTTTTATTTCATCGAAAGCCGTCTGACACTCTTCGGTCCAGATAAACTCCTCGCCTTTACGCGTCAGTCGCGTCATAGGCGTAGCGATCCTCGAGAATTTTTCCACGAACCTCCGATAATATCTGGCAAGTCCGAGAAAGCTCCTAATCTCTGTAACTGATGTAGGGATTGGCCATGTCTCAACGACAACTATCTTCTCCGGGTCAACTGATAGTCCATCTCCAGTGATTATGTGTCCCAGGAAGGGTACTCTATCCAAACAGAACTCATATTTGCTAAGCTTGGCGTACAGCCTCTCCTGCCTCAGCGTCTCCAACACGATCCTGAGATGTCTCTCGTGCTCCTCCTGGATCTTGGAATATACCAAGATATCGTCGATGAATACCACCATGAACTTATCTAAATATTGGTGGAAAATATTATTCATCGGGCTCATAAATACTGCTGGCGTGTTGGTTAAACCAAACGACATGACTAAAAACTCATAGTGCCCATACTTTGTCCGAAAAGCCGTCTTCGGGATTTCCTCTCTCCGTACCTTGATCTGATGATAGCTGGATCTGAGATCGATCTTCAAAAGTACATATGCGCCGATAAGCTAATCAAATAAATCATCGATGCGCGGCATAGGGTACTTGTTCTTTATCGTTACAGCACTTAACGCCCTGTAATCGATACGCAACTGTTTGTGGTATTAAACGAAAGAACAAAATGTATATAATGCGAGGTTTGCACAAAACCCGCCTTCTTTGGTTTACAAACAAACTTGTATAATTTGATCCTATACGAGGATGTGGGAGTATAATTTATTTAATCTGGGTAGATGATTGCTATAGGTGTCTGATCTGCAGTCGACCACTTTAGCCCTTGGACTACACGATGGTGAATAAGTGCCGTGGAAGACGGAAAGCAGCTTCGTAGGTGGCGGAAGAGAGTGGATGCACGATGCCAATGTCGTCGATCGCTACTCTTTGCCTGAGCTCTGGATGCTTATCTCTCTCTCTCTCTCTCAAAGACTCTCCGATCTCTCCTCAATCTCCAACGTTTCGACCCGTGGTTCGATCTTCTTTCAAAGCTTCGACCTTGCTCAATTTTTAAAGTCTCGACCTTGTTCAATTTTTTCGACCTGTTCCTCTATTGATAGAGGTCTCTATTTATAGAGTTTTGGTGACAGTGACCACTCAATCGGTATGAAATCCGAGTAGTGGAAAGTACAGCACCCTTTTACACAACGGTTAAAATAACCAAAGCCTGCGTATAGATGATCTTTTGAATGAGCGTGTGACGCGGGTCCAACTAAGGGACAAAACACGTATAATCGCTATAAAGATCACGGCGTAGAAGCCACGTAGGTAGGTATCCATCGTGTAGAAGAGGTTGGCATAGAAGCCAAATGTTTGTCACCATGGCGCAGAAGCCAAGTAGGCATAGAAGCCGAGTAGGCGTAGAAGCCTGATGGCATAGAAGCCGAATAAGCACAGAAGGCCGAGTGAGCATAGAAGCCGAACGAGCATAGAAGTTGAGAAGGCGTAGAAGCCAAGCGGGCACAGAAGCTGAATGGGCGTAGAAGCCGCTGCGTAACGTGCCAGAGTGGTTGTAGAGGCCGAGCAGTCACAAAAGCTGAATGGGCATAGAAGCCGAGGTGATATGGACGTCTTTAGCCAAAATCACGGCTCTTGGAGATATAATCAAATCTCTCGCATTAAATGCAGAGATCCTCCATCATGATTAATTGCAGAGACGTATTCCAAGGGCCTGCCACCGTTCTGAGCATTAGGTGCAGAGACGTGCCTCGAGCCCTGTTCAAAGGACAGCTTTTGACGTGGCAGTCTGTTTGTCTTCCGTGGAGCGTAAATAGTTCGTGTTTGCCTGTGTAAAACAAGGCAGCGTATCCCCTTGTATGCATAAAAGCAGTCTCCGCTGAGGGGATGTCAGTAAACGACGGTTCGGTAATATTTAATCAAATCTTCTGCATTAAATGCAGAGATCCGCCATCATACTGTGGGCACGTCCTGAGTGGTCTGCCATCTTTTCAGCCGTCGTCTGGGTAGCCGTACAGCACTTTTTGTCAGGAGTCAGATGTCAGGTTCACTGCGTGACTTGGCAGGTTCATTTCGGGGAAGATGAAGCGTTCCTCGTACGCTTTAACGCTGCTTTGAAAGTGGATGAGTTTTACACCATGGAGGCGATGAAGTACCCCGTCTACGCTGAAGCAGCCTGGACATACTGCATTTACGTGGACGGTCCCATCATATTTTATGCCGTGCACAGTAGAAAAGCTCCGTTGCACTCTAGATGGCCCTGGGGTCCCCTGCTTACGCTGCCCTGCATCACCATGTTGCGTAGAGCTATCCAGCGTATTTTTTTTTCATGCTTCTACAAGACCCCCCTTCATAGCTTTCAAATTTCTTCGAAATTTGGAACGCTTTGAATGGAGCATGAACCGCTCCTCGTAACTCGAAACGTTTCTGAATGGAGCGTTAAAACGGTCGATGCTGACTTTATGGCGTATTTATTGGGGACCGGTGTGACCTCTCTCGCCTATAAAAGGCAGAGGAGTTTAACCTGTTCTTCCCGCATTCCTTTCGCCACACAAGGATGATCGCCGGAGTCCGTCGGGTCGATCTGAGGAAGAAGAAGACCATGTTCTTTCAGCATGTAAGGAGCCAAAAAAGATGGCGTCTTCGAGCAAGTCTCATCTGCAGCGATGGATCATGGAAGGATGTCATAGCCTCCTTGCTCGGGATAATCAGCAACTTTGTATGGTGGTTCTTCGGGAGAGACGAAGAATCGTATTTTACCACGCTGCTTGCAAGTGGCACCTTCTCCCGTTACCTCCGGGGGTGAGAGCAGCGACTGGCTCTGACCTCGGGTATTGAGTTGGGTTAAATACCTCAACTCAATCTGTCACGGTGCATGGAGCATGGGATCTGCCTATTTAGGCATGCCCAGTTCGTACTTTCCCTCCATTCACCATTCTAGTCGGTTGTGGAAACCGACCAACTGCTGGAGGGGAGATAAAGATTTGGCATCCGCGCAAGAACCTGTCAGAACAGATTCCGGGCGCGATCTTCAGCCGACGATGGGGCAGTCTTTGGCAGACGGCATTTCCCTTATATGTAATCATGAAAATGAAGAAACACCCTTGTAGATTGGATTTCTCTTATATGTAATCATGATTCTTTCTTTTTAATAAAATCGTCTTTCTTCCGTGCATATGATCATCTTGACATACGTTGATGTGAAGTCTGAATGTGTGTAGCTTCGACACGTCTGATTCTTTACGCCGACTATGTTTAGAAAGAGTGCTAGGTCCTGTCCTGTCTTTTACGCATAACTAGAGATGCGTAGAAAGCCGCTTTAGCATTCGAGTGTTCGAACTGTCCTGCTATTTTTAGGAGTGAGGAACCGCGTAGAATTCTGAACTACTGCTTCTGATGAACAGAATTCCTTTGTTCAGACATCATCTTCAAGAATGATTTCTCAAAAATCCCTTGGAACAGGGTCGAGAAATGGCTGTCAAACTGAGTTGCCATCTTGATAGATAAAATATTCAGACTGGAGTCTGGATGAACTTTGAATCGACCCATGAAGAAGAGTAGTTTTTCAATGTTGAACTCTGTATGCTTCGGGTACTTGGGATATCTTGAGGTCAAGAACGAGTATCCTCTATGTGAACTCTTTGCAATTGACCGCTTTTGAGGACCGTTCAGATGTACGCGTGATCTGGCCGGCGTATCCTTCAGATGTGCGGGAAGTCATGGAGCGTGAAATCATTAGTCTGCAGCTTCTGAGCATAAACTAAACACCATCGAGCGTGAAATCATAGACTTGTAGTTCCTGAGCATGAAGTCGTAGGTTTGTAGCCTCTCGAGCATAAAAGCTACCGAGCACAAACGCATCTGGGCATAAAACCTGACTTGTAGCCGTCAAACGTAAAGCCGTAGATTCGTAGCTGCCGAGCGTAGAAAGCTCCTTAGCATAAAACTGTTGATTTGTAGCTTCTGAAAAGAAAAAAAATTTCGAGCGTGAAGTCGCGGATCTGTTGCTTCTGAGCGTAAACTAAGCACCACCGAGCGTGAGATCATCGGTTTGTTATCTGCTGGCATAAAGTCGTAGGATTGTGGCCTCTCGAGCATAAAAGCTAACGAGTACAAAGGCATCCGGGCGTAAAACTATAGACTTATAGCTTGTGAGCGTAAAACCATATATCTGTTGCTGTCGAGCGTAGAAAGCTCCTTAGCGTAAGAACTGCTGACCTGCTTTGCGCGAAAAAACTTTTTGAATTCGCTGACTGTCCGCCTTCTCTGAATAATAGGCTGACGTAGGACCCAATCATAACCGAATATTTAATTAGGAGATTTGGTTCGGGGTTCGAGGAGCCCATCCGAACTCTATATATATCCCAAGTTTTCTGAGAGAAAAACTTTTCATCCGTCTTCTGCGAAAGAAAGCCTCCGACGGTTCGAGCTCTTCTCCGAGTCTTCTCTGAGTCTTCAAAGTTTCCAGTAATGGCCTCTAAGCAATCCTCCTCCTCTAAGGGAAAGAAGATTGATTCCTCTTCTCGTTCTTCTGCCCAAGCAGGGGTGCCTCCGGTTGGACAGGGCGAACCCCATTCTGAGCCGAGCATCCCGCCGACGAGCAGTGCACCCGGGCTGATAGGTAGAGCTTTTGGGACGAATGAGAACGACTGAAAAATCCTTCGCACACGTTGAACGTGACCACGCTAGGTCGTCTTCTGTGCTGATAGCCTCTTTGAGGAAGATGAGGCAGAGAGACATTTTATCTTTTTACGCCCACATTCCTAATGTGTCAGCGTAAAAACTCTATTTTTTCGTAGTTGAGCGCAAAAGCTTTGACCGCCGAAAACTTGGTGTATACCATTAAAATTTGAGTTTTATGCTTGTGGATAGAAATCCTGGCGTAATAACTCAATTTAATCAATCTGGCGTAAAGCACAGACCGTATACTGCCAACCTTGAATTTTACATTTTTTTTAAGGAAATGGATTCCAGCGTAAAGGCTCAAGTTTCACAGTCTTGGCGTAGAGCACGGACTGTTGTTTTTCCTTTTTGCGGATGCTGCAAGTCCCGAAATGTCTAGTTAGGAACTGACGTATTTCTTCTGGTGCTTTTGCAGTTAAAAATCGTGCTCTCATCTCCCTACTACACACGACTACGGGACGAAATTTCCTATCTCCGGGCCCCAGTACCCCGAAGGAAGGGCAATTCTGATATCAGCTCAGGGCGAGCGAATACTGCTGAGCATGATTAATGGAGAGCCTTTGACGTATATAGACAGGGACCAGTATATAAAGTTGGCCTTTCTTTTCGGGGACATGATTGATAAGCAGTCGCAGACAAAGCCAAAAAAAGAACTCTGGGTTTTCCCTGCCGGAAAGTTGGTCTTGAGTCTGCCCAAGATGCCGAGAGATTATCCTATCTCAGCATTCTCCCATGCTACTCATCCCAGGAGGATGTCGTGGACGCTGACTCCCGATCTTCACGGTAGGCCGAGAAAGATCTTCTACCAGAAAGGATCTGGCCTATTTGTCAGCCGCCCTTCCGGTCATGTAACGTTGTTCAGGAGATTATACCCAGGCAGTGTCCCTAGTGAAGACAGCTTGGTGCTCCAACCGGTGCAACTGCCGACCTTTTGCAATGATTTCATGGGGTGTGGAGGAGTATACCCTAAGGCGAATCCTCGATGAAATGGGTGGATGACCCCAACAAATCTTCGATGGGCTCGCTTAGTTGATTGGGCCATGGAGCATTTTCGGATCGAGTTGGAGAACATCGGTCTGTTGGCAGCTGTGAGTGCTACCAGCTTTGGGTTGCCTCCTAACCCTAACCTGTTTTTGGCACTGATGGAGCCATATATTCCGCTCACCGGGACTTTTGCCACTCCGCTGGGGGAGTTGGGATTGGCCCTTCATGAGATGGCTGAGATCTCGAGACTGCAGATGGGGGATACTCCGTACGAAGAGTATGTTCCCATAAACCAGGAGTTGGGGGATTCAGACCCTCGGGTAGTGAAAGTATATCAGGAGCTGATGTGCCACTACCTTGCTTGTACTGCCTTCTACGCTGAGCCTTCAGATTTGGCTCACACCAGTAAATGGACGTCCTACCTCTTTTTTCACCGGGCTAGGGCTGCTCAGCCGGAGAAAGTCTTGGAAGTCAAGGATGAGCCTGTGAATCCTTTGAGCGTGCTGACTGCTTAGGAAGTCGACGATCTCCTGGAAGAAGCTAGGGCTCCTGATCAGATCCTCGTCGAAGGGACAGGAAAATACCCTACAGGTACTAAGGCCTACAGTTATCTGAGGCATTACCGCAGGGCTCTATCCAAGGAAGCTCAACTGGCTGGCTTCCTCTCTATATGGCTGCGCCGACTGGTGGTACCCGACATCGTATCTGCGGATCGTATTCACCGCAATATCTTGTAGCCCGCAGTACGTCTGGTGTTCGGGGCGAGACTGGGCTTGCTCCCTGCCATGGTGTGCCGCATACAAGCTGGCCTGAGGGCGATGACTGAGGCGCTGCTCGCTGATGAAGCTCGACGTGAAAGCTTTCCCCGGGTGGAATTACCATACCTGTATTTGATGGGATGGTTAATTCTCCATACCCCCGGGTGATGTCTCCCGGTTCCGGCAGTAGCTTGGGGGGGAGTTTCTTGCTGAATTACAAGAAATCCTCTTGGAATATGCTCACAGTTTTAGACTGTCGGCGGGTGCTGCACTGCGGTCACGGCTGAAAGCTTCTTTGCAGTGTCCCCCTGTTCATCGTAACCAATCGGGGACTAGGCTTGAGGACTCAGGTAGAGATAAGACCACTTTTTTTCCTGAAGCCTTCAATTGGTTGGTCTGCATTAGACCTTCCCACCTGCTGTACAGAAGTGAAGATCACTGCTTCTTTGAACCCTACCTGCCTAGTCGGTTTGCCAGGCAGTTTGGGTATGATCAGTCGCATGTGGGCAATGCCGTCACCAGCTTCAGGTCCAGAGGTGGACTTATCGATGGAGCGAGGGGATGGCGATATTTTATTATGGGCTGCACCGGGGCAATTTTTATTGTGCCCTTCGTCACAACTTCTACGGAGCTGTGCATCCTGCACTCGTATGTCCAGTTCTATGTGGCAACGAACACCTCCCATCACAATTTTGATATGGGTAGAAGTTTTAGGGTGCCCTCTTCCAAACCTGGGGGAAGGGTTGAAGTCCCCTCGATTTCTTCTGACGAGGGTGACGAGTCCGCTACTCCGGATGAGCCTCTCATATCGGTACCGAGGGGTGAAATACCTCTGCCTGCAGGGGCGTTGATAGTCTCTGGGAAACGAAGGGCTTCCGCTTTGAAGGAGGCTTCCCTTCATAAGAGGACGAAGAGGATGGTTACTCGTCCTCTCCAGATTCCTGGCATTGAGGCTCCTAGAAGTGAGCCTGCTTCTCCCTATGTCGGGGATGATTCTTTGATTGGGGGTTCTTCACCTTTTAGAGAGGAACCTTCTATAGTTTTGGCAGGTGGCGCCGGAGAATCTCAGCTGGAGGCTGCTACCGCTGCTATTGCTTCAGGTAGTGGAACAAAGTCGCCTTCAAGGATGGTTATAAGACTCCATATACCTTTGTCCGGACCAGCATTGGGAGAGGCCCCTGCCGTGCCCGTCAGCGCTTCTAACAAGATTCCAGTTGACGAGCCTCAAGTGGATCTTAGCGAAGACCTGGAAGAGTATTTGCCAGTGTCAGTTAGCAGGCCCTTGTCTCCAGGTATGACAGCTTGCCTAGCATCACTGTCGTCTTTTCGTGCCTCTTCTTTTAGGAATATTAACATCATGTTTGACATTAACTTCCTCTTGTCCTCTTCTCAGGGGATGGCCTCTTCGGGGAGGGCAATGCATATGCATCCTTCAGCTTCGTGTCAGGTCCTGGCGTTGATACGGAGGTGCCTGGTTTTGAAGGGGAAACATCTTCGGGTGCCGGCTCGCCTGCCGACGAGGCTACGATACCTCAAGAGGACGACTCTGTCGTTGCGACAATGCCTCCTTCGAGTATGTTGGTTACTTCGTCTGGTGTTGGCACTTTCTCTTTTGTCGCACCCCCTGTCGAGACGAGGACTGTGGCCACGTCGATTGCGGTCGCCTCTGGAGCGCGGTTCGACAATATTGCAGCCACTCCCAGCGTGCACTCGGGCCTAGTTGTGCTGACTGAGCAGTATACCAGTATCTTCTACAACACTTTGAAAATGCTAATATCAATGGTGTTGGAGAAGAATCTGAATTTTGAGCGCCTGAAGAGGTCCTCTCAGTTTTCGATAGAGGCAATCAGGGACCTTGGCGATACTGGTTTAGCTGACGCCCTGGCGGAGGTAGTTAATGGCTTGGAGCAACCCATTAATGAATATTCGCAGCTATCCCAAGGCGGTATTGACGATTTGGTCCAGGATGAATATGACTCGCTGACTGCAAGGCTGGAAGAGTTGGAAGCTCTGAGCAGGTCCCTTGAGATGCGGCAGCAGGAGATGAGCGATGAGCACACCCTCTTAGAGTGTGTTGTTCCCCAGTTGGCCAAGAGTAAAGCTGAACATGAGAAAAATGAAGCGAGGGTCCGTAAGTTGGAGGTTGAGCTCGCTTTAGCGAAGGAGTGGTCTCGTGCTTCAGCCGCCGGAGTGCATGTGTTACAGAGCCAGATGGAAGAAGCTCAAAAGAACTTGGCACATGCGAGTGCCATGCACGCCGATCTTACACATTCTCTGTCTGATTTATCCGGCTTAAATAATGAGGAGGCGAGATGGGAGCGAGCTCGAGCTGCCGTTTTGGACTCCAGGAATGAGAAGATGGCCAGACTGGCACAGCAGATTCGCGATTTGGCCGCTCCACCTTCATGATGTACTTTTGCTTTTGCTTTTTAATGTACTTTCGCTCTTTTTTGGGGAATAATAAAGAGGCTTTTTATCTGACTTTGTGGACCCGTCATTTCGGAATGTAAATGACGGGTTTGGGTAAGAGTAATATCAGAGGTAGTATGGACGTGATAGTCTCTCGGTAAACCCTTTTTTTAGCAGCACGTATCTATTCAGAGGTCATATGGACATGATAGAGTACGACCCAACTAGTTTCGTTTTGGAAGTAGTTTTGTCAGAATGAGATTTTTGCCTTTATTCCACTTGAGCAGAGGAGTTTAGACATAGTACCTTTTCAGGAATTTGCCATTGATAGGAGCCATTAGTAGGTCTCCATTAGGCTGGGCTAACCTGTAAGCGTCGTTTGAGAACGTTGTCTCGATCACGTAGGGGCCTTTCCATTTGGGCTAAAATTTGCCCTTGCTTCTGTGAGTGAGAATCATTGGCCTTCTTACAGCTAAGACTAACTCGCCAACTTTGAACACTCTTTCCTTTACTTTTTGATTAAAAGCTTTGGAAATGTGCGCTTGATAGAACGTGATGCTCTGTTGAGCTTAAAGGCGTTTCTCGTCTAATCCTTCTAGCTTTTGAAGCCTTAAAAGGTTATTCTTTTCCCGAGTTAACTCATTGGCGACTGCTATCCTGAGTGACGGGATTTGGATTTCGATGGGAAGAACTGCTTCGCTCCCGTAGACCAGTGAGAACGGGGTACAACTTGTCGGTGCTCGGACCGTTGTGCGGTATGCCCAGAGATATTCTCCCAGCTTCTCGTTCCAATCTCTTTTTTTTGAAGAGACGAACTTCTTTAAGAGTTTGATAATGGTTTTGTTGAAGGCTTCTGCCAAACCATTAGCAGCTGGATAATACGCCATAGAGGCGACATTTTGTATTCGATTTTTATCGTAAAAATCGATGAAACACTTGGCTGATGAACTGAGGCCCATTGTCATGGATTATCCTTCGGGGAATCCCAAAGCGATAAATGACGTGATGCTTGATGAAGTTAATCACATTGGATGTTTTTACCTCAGCGAGAGGGATCGCCTCTGCCCATTTGGAGAAGTAATCCGTGATGGCCAGTATAAACTGGTGACCTCTGGAAGAAGACGGGTGGATAGGACCAATAATGTCCATACCCCATGCTTCGAAAGGCCAGGATACAACCGTAGGATGTAGATGTTCAGATGGCTGGTGTATGAAGTCTGCATGGACCTGACAGGCCTTGCATCGTTTGGCATACTGGATTGCGTCCGCGATCATAGTGGGCCAGTAATAGCCCATTCTCCTGATACGATCTTGTAGCTTAGGACCGGGTTGATGTGCCCCGCATACGCCGTCGTGAGCTTCACGGATAATCTGCTGTGCTTCTTCATTAGAGAGACATCTCAATAGCAGTCCGTCGTAGGTCCGGCGATATAGGTATTGTGAAGATGCATCAAAGTAGAAGCGTAATGATCGTCTTTTTACGGATGCTGCTTCTTTAGGGTCCTCCGGCAAGATTCCGTATGCCACGAAATCTGTAAAGGGACTTCTCCAATCTCTCGTAGGGGGATCGGTGTTCACAGTGTAACTGCGTTCGATGTGAGCGTTGTTCTTCACGCAAAATAAATCTCTGTTAAGAAGGATTACCGAATTCTGCCTTCTTATAGGAGTAGCTAAATCTGCAGCTAGACTGGCTAGGGCATCGGCTTCCAGATTCTGAGATCGAGGTACATGCTCTAGGAAGAATCCCTTGAATGTCACGGCTATCTCGACCGTTGCTTGGTGATAGGGGACGAGGTCTGGATTCCGGACTTCATATATTCCCCTGACTTGATTGACGATAAGCAGAGAATCACCAAAAGCTTCCAGAGATTCGACCCCCAGCTCTTTAGCGACTTGGAGCCCGATTAGTAGAGCGTTGTACTCTGCCACATTGTTGGAACATGGCTCATTTAAGAGAGTATGCTCGATAGATGAAGAGTTTATCGGGAGTAACCAGGACAATTCCTACCCTTGAAACCACGTTTCCCTTGGGACCAGTCCTGGAGGCGCCGTCGAAGAACAGTTGCCATGTACTACTTTCCATTGCGGGCATTCCACAGGGGAATTTTTTTTTGGGGACCTATCATTTGTTGCGCACGAGAGTGCAAATAATAGGTTTGGGGACAAGCCCTGCCAGAGGTAATATGGACATGGCAGTTTTTGTGGACTCAACACCACTAGCGTACTTAGAGTTAAGTACGGGTGCTAAGTTGAGATGACAATCGATATCAGAGATAATTTGAACATGATAATCGATAGCCGAATTTAGGAAGGTTTGTTCAGAGGTAATATGAATATGACAAACTCCCTGGGTTATGACTCTATCAGGGATAGAGGCATACATCTGCTCAGAGGTAAATATAGACATGGCAGTTTTTATGGACTCAACACCACTGGCGTACTTAGAGTTAAGTACGGGTGTTAAGTGTAGATGGCAACCTATATCAGAAGATAGTGGATAGCCGAAAGTTTATTTAGAGGTAATATGAACATGACAAACTTTTGATCGTGACTCCTTTGGAGATGGAGGTACACGTCTGCTCAGAGGTAAATATGGACATGACAGTTTTTGTGGACTCAACACCACTGGCGTACTTAGAGTTAAGTATGGGTGTTAAGTGGAGTGACAATCGATATCAGAGGTAATATAAAAATGATAATCGATAGCCGAATTTAGGAAGGTTTATTCAGAGGTAATATGAACATGACAAACTCCCTGGGTTGTGACTCTATCGGGGATAGAGGCATACATCTGCTCAGAGGTAAATATGGACATGGCAGTTTTTGTGGACTCAACACCACTAGCGTACTTAGAGTTAAGTACGGGTGTTAAGTGTAGATGGCAACCTATATCGAAGATAGTGGATAGCCAAAAGTTTATTCAGAGGTAATATGAACATGACAAACTTTTGATCGTGACTCCTTTAGAGATGGAGGTACACGTCTGCTCAGAGGTAAATATGGACATGGCAGTTTTTGTGGACTCAACACCACTGGCGTACTTAGAGTTAAGTACGAATGTTAAGTGGAGATGACAATCGATATCAGAGGTAATATGAACATGATAATTGATAGCCGAATATTGTCTGTACCGCGCATAGCGGGAGACTGGTTTCTACGCGTAGAGCGCAGTGGATACTTCTGGGTTAGCGCTGAGGCTTTGCCCAAAGTTTTGTCTGTACCGCGCGTAGCGGGAGACTGGTTTCTACGCGTAGAGCACAGTGGATACCTCTGGGTTAGCGCTGAGGCTTTGCCCGAAGTTTTGTCTGTACCACGCGTAGCGGAAGACTGGTTTCTACGCGTAGAGCACAGTGGATACTTCTGGGTTAGCGCTGAGGCTTTGCCCGAAGTTTCGTCTATGCTGCGCATAGCGGGAGACTGAATTTTATCTGCAGGGCACGGAGGGAGCAATGCTACAACCTCATTGGTCAGAGTGATCGAAGAGATCAGAGAGATCGGAGAGTCCACAGGAATGGTAGAGGATGTCTTGGGCATCCAGACCTTGCGCAGCTTTCTGTTGTTTTGTACAGAGAGAGAGAGAGTAAGAGCTACCCCCCGTCCGAAGCATGTCTTCGTAGGCAGACTGGTCGAACTGGATGACCAGTGTCTTCTTCACGGATCCCACGGATACCGTATCGTGTTGAGCAATCGCTTCCTCATCAGAAGAGAAAGATGTCCTCAGCAGAGTTGCCATCTTATTTGTGGTATTAAATGAAAGAACGAAATGTATATAATGCGAGGTTTGCACGAAACCCACCTTCTTTGGTTTACAAACAAATTTGTATAATTTGATCTATACGAGGATGTGGGAGTACAATTTATTTAATCTGGGTAGATGATTGCTATAGGTGTCTGATCTGCAGTCGATCACTTTAGCCCTTGGACTACACGATGGTGAAGAAGTGCCGTGGAAGACGGAAAGCAGCTTTGTAGGTGGCGAAAGAGAGTGGATGCACGATGCCAATGTCGTCGATCGCTACTCTTTGCCTGAGCTCTGGATGCTTCTCTCTCTCTCTCTCAAAGACTCTCCGATCTCTCATCAATCTCCAACGTTTCGACCCGTGGTTCGATCTTCTTTCAAAACTTCGACCTTGCTCGATTTTTAAAGTCTCGACCTTGTTCGATTTTTTTGACCTGTTCCTCTGTTGATAGAGGTCTATATTTATAGAGTTTTGGTGACAGTGACCACTCAATCGGTGTGGAAACCGAGTAGTGGAAAGTACATCACCCTTTTACACAACGGTTAAAATAACCAAAGCCTGCGTATAGATGATCTTTTGAATGAGCGTGTGACGCGAGTCCAACTAAGGGACAAAACGCGTATAATCGCTACGAAGATCGCGGCGTAGAAGCCACGTAGGTAGGTATCTATCGTGTAGAAGAGGTTGGCATAGAAGCCAAATGTCTGTCACCATGGCTTAGAAGCCAAGTAGGCATAGAAGCCGAGTAGGTGTAGAAGCCTGATGGCATAGAAGCCGAATAAGCACAGAAGGCCGAATGAGCATAGAAGCCGAACGAGCATAGAAGCTGAGGAGGCGTAGAAGCCAAGCGGGCACAGAAGCTGAATGGGCGTAGAAGCCGCTGCATAACGTGCCAGAGTGGTTGTAGAGGCCAAGCAGTCACAAAAGCTGAATGGGCGTAGAAGCCAAGGTGATGTGGACGTCTTTAGCAGAAATCATGGCTCTTGGAGATATAATCAAATCTCTCGCATTAAATGCAGAGATCCGCCATCATCATTAATTACAGAGATGTGTTCCGAGGGCCTGCCACCATTCTGAGCATTAGGTACAGAGACGTGCCTCGAGCCCTGTTCAAAGGGCAGCTTTTGACGTGGCAGTCTGTTTGTCTTCCGCGGAGCATAAATAGTTCACGTTTGCCTGTGTAAAATAAGGCAGCGTATCCCCTTATATACGTAAAAGCAGTCTCCGCTGAGGGGATGTCAGTAAACGACGGTTCGGAGATATTTAATCAAATTCTCTGCATTAAATGCAGAGATCCGCCATCATACTGTAGGGCGCGTCCCGAGTGGTCTGCCATCTTTCCAGCCGTCGTCTGGGTAGCCGTGCAGCACTTTTTGTCATGAGTCAGATGTCAGGTTCACTGCGTGACTTGACAGGTTCATTTCGGGGAAGACGAAGCGTTCCTCGTACGCTTTAACGCTGCTTTGAAAGCGGATGAGTTTTACGCCATGGAGGAGATGAAGCACCCCGTCTACGCTGAAGTGGCCTGGACATACTGTATTTACGCGGACGGTTCCATCATATTTTACGCCGTGCTCAGTGGAAAAGCTCCGTTGCACTCTTGATGGCCCTGGGGTCCCCTTCTTACGCTGCCCTGCATCACCATGTTGCATAGAGCTATCCAGCGTATTTTTTTTATGCTTCTACAGCAACGTACCGTCCCTGAAATCAATACGCAAACGTACCGTCCCATCCTTCTTCGGCACAATAAGATGGGTAATCCCCATGGAGAAACACTAGCCGACTGAAACCCTTATCTAAGAGATCCTCTACTATGGACCTTCAACTCAACCAACTCTATCGGTGCTAGTCTGAAGACGGGAAAATAACCGACTCGGCTCTTGGAGTCAACTCTATAGCAAACTCTATCTCTCCGTCAGGTGGCAGGCCTGGAAGATTATCTAGAAACACATCCTCAATCTCTGATATAATGCGGGTATACTGTTTCACCTTTTGCAATGTGTGACTCTAAAGTATATGAGCACCATACTCCCGGGCTCCCTGAAGAAACTCAAACTCAGGGTAATCTGGTGGTCTAAAAATAATGCAACCACGTCGACAATCTAGCATCGCGTGGTATTGGCTCAACCAACTCATGCTAGGATGATGTCATAGCCTAGACTTAACCTCAAAATAAATTCTCCCGTTCTAGTTTACAACACTAATCCTCCAAGAGAAAAATTCTTCCTTGCCTAATGTATAATTTCTCTTTTCCTCAAAGTTTTCCCTAAAATTTTTATTCCTTAAATCTTTTCTTTCCGTTATTTATTGCTCCGGGTCACATAGTGCAATCATAATAATGGTATCACCCAAGAAAAAACTAGAATTTCTGGTATCAGATCATCATCTTCCAGGTGAGAGCCTAAAATTTCATCTCCTCTAGTCCATAATATCGTTCTATCATATACAACCAGTAGTTTCCAGCACGGGCTATGCATTTTCATAATTTATTCTAGGTCGTGATCAACAATCTTTCCAGCTCCCAGTACTTCCAAGATCTCTGTTTTCTCCAGTACGGGTAGGGTACTAGTGGGTCTAATTCTATTGCTAGCCTTCCACACTAATTCTAGAATCCAAAAGACCCTATCAATCTATCCTACTCAGGGTAACAACCTTCTCAGGAAATATTGCATAAATCATGTCTTCTGCCATCTGAACTACGATCTTCTTCTGGAGGAAACCATCAGGCACAAGCGTCCGTCTTCCCGAATAATAAGGGATGAGAAACAATGATAACGATATTGACGAAAATTGAACGAATACAAATTGGAAGTCCAAGGGCAATAATCACATACAAAGTGAGTTTTTAAAATCGATTATGGATTGAGATCCTATTCAACAATCATAATATCTATTCCTAATTTGCAGGCTCGCTTGGCACAGTCAGGTGACCAAGACGATTTAAATTGGACATGCATAGGCCACCACAAAAACATGTCACGCCCCAGTCCCAAAATACATAGGACCAGGAATACGCGACACACCAGCTACGCATTCGACCAGACTCTGGTCTGACTCGAATACATATAAGCTGTGTAATAAAAGGGCACTATATAAAAATACCATAAATGTAAACATCTATGTCTCAATCCACAATGAACAAAAGTATACAAGAAAGTGCTACATGAGCTAAAGTCGGCCGCCCAATAACACACCAACTCGAATAGACTCGAGAAGAAATACGAGTCTATAAAAACTAGGCTACAACAGCAGATGAATAATCAATATAAATAACCATAATGCCGGTAGAAGTGATGTGAGTACCTGGTACAATGCTCGCAAGACATGCAACTCCATATGCTCCATAAACGTCTATGCTGCAAAACTGGCAGAGGACCAGGTCCTCAGAGGGACGTAACAAGGTACAAAAATACAGCATGCCAAAGTACAATAGAAAGTACAAGTGCAACGATGGTGTAATCTAGCATAATCAACTAAGTAAGACACTGTTTGAAGACAATGTTCGACCCGTGGGCTGTCCAAAATAAAACCATAGCTCCGAACACGAAAACACACGGGACGTACCGCAGCTCCGGGCAAAGAGTCACACGGGTGATACAACTAATCTAGATACATGATCACTATAGAAACAATACATATATATATATATATATATATATATATAAGCACGTGCAGAGGAGCCCAAACGTCTAGTAACTGTCTTCCCCATCCCAAGCGGTCAACGATTGTAGGTTGAACCTGAACCTCTATCTAACAGTCTCATCACACAGAAATAACTCAACAGACGCGATCCTAAGGTCGTCCCAGTCTCCGGTCATGATGTTAGTATCAGGATACAGGAAATCTGGCATAATAACAGTGTATGAATGCGTCCTGGGGTGACGATATACTCAGGTACATACATCGAGGTATTACGAACATCTAACATTCGTTATAAGATGTTATGACGAACGTCTGCACCCGGTTGTGATCCGGACGTAAAGTATCGATCGTAAACAATCACGCGCATAATGTACATAATGAAATAATAAAATATCTATAACTGAAATACAGGGTGGCAAGGTACACTTGCCTGCGTCCGGCTGCTGAAGATGGGGATCCGGTACCACGTTCGAGTCCGCAGGTCCCGTAATACCTAGAGACGAGATACAAACTCAATCAATAAACTATCTTGTGGCAAACAGGGATATGACACACGTCTAAACATATGCTCAGACTCAGCTACAACTCACAGGGATACGACGCTAGAGGGTTGACCAAGGTTGACTAATGGTATGTTACATCTAATCTGTTTAATTACCTGTATAAAATCATCAGACAAAATCCTCAATCTTACTATATTCATCACAATGTTCAGTAGTTCAAGTATGTTTAATCCTCCAATTTTTCCCCGGGTCTTCACAGACGTTATCCTGCATATTTTAAACATCATCCTCGAATAAATTATATGCTATTTATTAAAACCTCAAATATATACAATCATTTCCATTTCACATTAAACTACTCCTCAATTTAATTCAACATTATTTATCAATCCCCAATGAGTGACTAAGGGTTTGATATTACACACTAGTTCACCATCAAAACCTGCTCCTCAATGTTCATTAATGTTCCAATATCAGAATCTTATTTCTTAATAATTTAAATCTGTTCACCAACAATAATCAACTTGTATATTTTAATTAGGACGACACCTTAAAATCTCATATGGCGATTTAATCCTAACTTCATTATTTATGTCACAATTCCATCCATCATGTGTATATATTCCATGTCCTTAACCAATCCATTTTTAAACCTCAAGTAATTAATTTAGCCTTTCACCAACCATGTATAATATGACCTATTTATTTCAATTCCAAAATAATTCCACATGCATATAAACTAACCCTAAAACTATATTAACTAATACCATTATATATATAAACTAAAATGAACATAGGTAAGGGGAGAGGTTCACCTTGTCGTCCCTAAAGATTTTTAGAGCCCCCCTCTGATGCTTTAAATATACGAAATGCAGCTATGCACATTGTCATGTTGCCAAAAACTGTCAATCCTGCTTGTAAAGCCACTAGTACGTCGAGAGACTCTGCGTTGTAAAAGAAATGCCATGTGCATGCACATAATGCACCGCCAAGAAGTGGAACCATTCCCCAGGAGAGGCCCTTCCATGTTTGGATACCAGACTTGTCCCCGTACCGCCACACCAGAACCATGGCGAAGATCTATTATATGACGCTGGAGACGTGGATGGCCCAGATGGGGAGGAAGAGAGCGTTGGTCGGTTCCTCGAGCGCGGCCAAGACAGCAGCCGGAACGAAGGTGACCAAGGTAGCAGCCGAAGCGAAGGTGACGCCGGCAACAGCTGGAGCGAAGGTGACAAGGCAGCAACCGGAGCGAAGGTGACCAAGGAAGCAGCGCCAGCAGCTAGTAGTATAGCTGAGGAGAAGGGGCTGTGGTTCTTCTTGGTCTTTGAAGAAGAGGGTTTGCGAGAAGAGGAGGAAGATGAAGAAGGTATGGGAAAAATGGAGATGAAAATGGAAGAAGAAGGAAAAAGTTACGGTTATGGAGAAGGAGGGAGGAGAGAAAGAGAGGGGGGGGTTCTCTAGGTATTGGGATTAGGATCGCCATGGGGTTGTGTGTAGTGATTGAGACATTATATAGGGAGTGGTGTGAGGGTTGGATGGTGAGGATTTGGCCCAATTCAAATGGGTGGTTGAGATTTCACATGAAGAAAATAATTTCTTCATGCAAAAGAGAGGTGAGAGTGCTTGACCGGTCAAAGAAGAGGGGTAGCCTCTTCATTTGGCCTTGACCAATAGGGGTATGCCACATGTCACAATATTTATAATTTAGCCCCTTAAGTTTGGGTATTTGCACAAACACATAAAATGATGGAAAAATTATGGGAGAATTGGTGTTTGGTGTTTTGTAGGGTGAGGGGGTATTGTGTGTTTTACATGGGCTTAATTAAATGGGCATTGGAATTAAATTGGGATTAAAATGGGATTAGTCAAAGTTGGTATCCCCAATTTAATTAGAATAAATTGCCTTATGCTCTTAAATTAAATGGGGGCACAAGGGACCTCAATTGGGAGTGACACAAAGGTCATGAATGGTGTAGGCTTGGTGTCAGTCTTGGACCCTTTAATTGGTCTAGCTCAACGGGTTGAGTTGGTGTCTAAAAATAGATGGTAACGACACTGGTGTGCGACACAAAATTAAATAAGGATTTCGGTTACAAAAAATTGTGCAATTAATTTAGAGCACAAAAAAATATGATTTTGAGCGACGGGAAAGTCCAGCGCCTAAATTGGCGTGTCAAGTCAAGAGTGCAATAATCTGTTAGAATTTATGGGCTGATGTTGGGCTCCGAATATTTTAACAACGGTAGTGCGCGCCAAGGGTTTAATTAAAATAAACAGATATCTGCAACCTTACTCTAAACCTTAATCATCTGCTACTAAACCAAAATTTTCCATCCCATACCAGACTATCTATAGAAATAAATGAGGGGGTTTACAAAATTCTAGAATTATTCATAATTAATTTAGAATTATCAAAATATCATCATTGCATGCAAAAAGTTTCTACGAACGACAACTAGTTATTCTAGGCAACTTCGACCTGTAGTTTGTGCATGCAACTCCTATATTGGCATCAAAATATTATTTAATATGAATATAATATATTAAATATTCTGAAATATTATTAAGATAATTTCTAAAATTTTATTTTATAGATAAAATATGGCAATAATCATTGAACTACAACTAGCCATGGTGCAACATGTCCGTGTCATGGTTGTACATCGGTTTGGAATAGTTTTTGCCCGTAAAAATTATGGATTTCATGCATGGGAATATTTCTAAACATTATCTAACATTAACATGGATTTATACAAGGATTTTATTCATAAAAATTAGGAAAAGAGTCAAAGATGGAAAACTTACGTGATTGCAATTACGACATTGACCCTTTTTGCGACTACGGCCTTTTGAGTATCAAACGACCTCCAAACTTTGTGCCACTTGATGGGGTGCTAGAGAATTTCAAATATATGAATAAAATAAGGTTTTTGGGGAATTTTTTTCTTCTTTGAACAGCATGTAACAGCAGCAGAAACAAGAATTAGCCTGCTATGGGGGTTTCTAGGGTGGAGGGTCGGCCTAGAGGTGCATGGGGATGGGTGAAGGTGTGGGAAAGGTAGAGGAGGAAGAGGATAGATGTTAAAAAGAGGGGGTTTGGTTTTGTGGGCGTTCACAAGGGGGTAGGGGTGGCTAGGGCTTGGGAAAGGGGAGAGGGTTGCTTATATATGCTAGTTTGTGGGCTTTTAGGTGTTGGATTTGGTCCAATAGGGAGGTGTGTATATGGATCCAATATTTTTTATTAGGCCTCTAATGATCATTGGGATCATTATATAAATATATATTTCAATTTAATTAAGGTGCACAAAAGATATGCAAAGATGCGATTTCCTAAAATGGAAAATTAGAATTTTAAACTAGGATTTGAACCATGCAAAGTTTATGAAGAATGTGGGGACTTAAATAAATATGACACCATTGACATGGACATAATAGATCGAGTTAGGCTCTAGGTTATCAATTTGGTTGTATGAATAGGGTTGGTGTTGCACATTAAAGTTGTACGCAACGATAAAGGTGATTATTAATCAAATACTCTTATTTGTGCCGCAAAAGTTGTGCGACCCAAATAAAGCATAGAAATGTGATTTTATGAGTGACAATTAATGCATGGGACTAATTTGGCTTGTCTAAATCTAGTATGCAAGGTTGGTTGGAAGATAAGGGCTAGTGTTGTACTCAAAATCTCAAGGCCATGGCAAAGAAAATGTATAGTTCAATAATTTGCCAAATTAATATTTAAACTTAAAAATACAAAAGATACAAAATACCAAAATAGCCCTATATAAAAATTAAGGTCCTCACAATTATTTACTAAGAAGAATTATATAAGAATTCTATTTATTTGAGAAAGGAGAGGTTAGATCATCTAAGCAGAAGCTAGTGGAAGAACCCTAGCCGAATGAGACTTCCCCTTTGATGATGATGTAGAGGAAATTTTTAACGTACTGATGAAAAGCAACAAGCTCCGGCTGCCTAATATCATACGTCCTGAGGAGGCAAATAAGGTCAACAACCCAAAGTACTGTCTCTTCTATCGGTACGTCCACCATCCCACCAAAGACTGCTTTGTGTTGAAGAGACGTATCCAATAGCTAATCGATGCTAAGGCCATCACCCTCGACTTTGAGAATAAGATGGTCACTGCCAACATGGTGTCGCTCTATTTTGGCAATCTTCTTGGCGTCGAGGTTCAAGAGGATGTCGTCCCTATCCCTAAACGTCGACACTAGAGGTCGTTAACTTCCCACCAGCTCGCGATCAAGCAGCAGGGCTGATACCCCTTACAACTCCACGAGGTGAAGTCATGTGGGTTCACCCTGACATTGTCAAAGACCTGATACAGCAAACAATGCCTTCAACTACCAGGTCTAAGGGTAAGAAGCCCAAATCATGTCATATTGTCTCTCCCTTAACAAAAGAAGCCTTGGCGGGGGAAACTAGGTCAGGGAACTACCTTAGCAACTATGATCCGCTTTAGAAGGATGCTACGCCTTCGACCGCCATACCTATTGCACCAGTAGTATCTTAAGCAGGTCTGTCCCATCCTCTCACGACGGATAAACAAAAAGCAAAAGGAGACTCTCTTTGACAAGTCACTGAAGAAAGACTCTGCACCATAGTTGGAAAAGCCTTACAACTTCGACATATTGGCACAACTTGCCAATACACCAGCGAGGTTGTCACTCTTCGAGCTCCTTCGTCTCTCCAAGGAGACCTGGGATGTTTTAAGCGAGGCATTGCAGCATTCTGACTCCTACTTGTCCCAAACGAAGAAGCCAGCTGAGGACCTCGCTGCCATAATGTGATGGAAAAAATTCTAAACATCACGTTCTCTCATCAAGATATGTTGCTGAAAAATAATAGGAACGAATGACCTCTGTACTATACAGGGTACATTGGTGCCATCAAGGTGGACCGGATGCATATCGACCCAAGCTCCTCTTTCAGCATCATCCCACAAAGCTTGCTCAAACCTGGGAATCCTGATGCACCGACTGTCCACCACCAATACAACTATCAACTGTTTCAACGTAGAAAGAAGCTACCCTTTGGGAAAAATCTGTCTGAAATATCAAATAGGTGATCTACGAACAGAGGTCACTTGCTACGTCATGACGTAGATGTATCCTATAACGTCTTGCTGGGGCATCTTTGGATACATGAACATATGATCGTGCTATCGACCCTTTATCAATACCTGAAGTACGTCGACATTGAAGGAATCATCCAAACTGAGTTTGTAGATGTTGACTCCTTGAAAGGAGTAGAAGCTCACTACTTTTACTCTATACTCTACAAGCAGATGCACCAGAAGGAAGGAGACATTGACGCTGACGATAAAGCTGAAGTAGATTCTGCTTCCAACGAACCGTTGAGGATTCTCGTTAAAGGAAATTCCCTCTAACACTTCGGCCCCCTTGGTTGTCAAGATTCACAAGAAATCCACAGAGCCTCTTGTGGTTAACCTGTGCAAAATATCTCACGGAGGAAGACCAAACAGCCCACAAAAAAAGGACCTTCCTCTTATGAAAGCCTCTGAACCCCTAGTAGTAAGCCTCAATCGTCCTAATAAGAAGGTCCCGAACCCACCTCCGGCCTCTATAACGGACAATAAAGGCGATAAATTGGAAGAGTACGTTACTGCTCCAGTTGATGTCCCTTCCTTTAGTGATGTAATCCCTGATGAGGCGATACTGTATTTTCTCAATAAAGGGTAACCTTTGAATTACTTTGATCTCGACCATATGAGGACTATGTACTCCTTAAAGCATAGTCTAGGTCCACAACTGTACATGCCAATAATGATAACCTATATAGTCAACAAAATATGTAAAACTCCTAATTCTAAAAATCATATTAATTATTTATTTATAATAGTTATGAGCTAAATAGAGAGAATAAGATTTTATTAGATTTTATTTTGAGGTGTTTGAGCTTTTAGAGGATTTTTGGAGCCATTATAAAATTTTGCCTAATTTATTCATATAGAAGACCCTTTGAACAGTTGCTAGCTTAACCGTATGCACCAATATAATTTTTTAGAATTTTTCTTTGTATATAATTATATACATAATTGATTAGAATAGAAATTCCTATTGGATCTCAACCCGAAACCCAAACACCCTACTCGCCGGAACCCACTACCCATTTAGCCTTACCCGGACCCGTTAGGGGAAGAAATATCAACAACAGCAGTAGAAAAAACCAACTTTGCTTTTTCCTTCTCCGCACGTAAACCAAACCCACGCGTAAAACAACCCCACCGCCTAAATCCTTTCCCCGCGCGTAAAGCAGACCTCCACCGCTTAATTCCCTTTTCGCGCGTAATGCAGATACCGTGTTCTTCGGAGTGATACGGACATATATATATATTGCAGATACCTCATTCTTCGGAATGATGGACGTTACAGATACCACATTCCCTATAGTGTTGGACATTACTTGGTATTTTTGCAGATACCATACTCTAGAGAACGTTGGACGTTATGCCTACGCCTACCCATACGTACCAAGGTTGTCTTCATATTTGCAAACAGTTAGATGGTCAGCTCACCCTGTATTTATTTTATTCAGTATTTATATATGGCATACTTTTATGTATCTTGTTATGTCCCACTGAGGACCTGGTTTCCTTCCAGATTTAGATGAGGCGTACTATCCCACGGTGTACGGACCTGGCCAGGAGACGAGGTACGCATCCGAGGAGGAGCTAGAGGTGCTGGCATCAGAGTCCCCCTGATCTTTGGTAGACCCACCATCTAGAGCTAGAGCCTCTTTATCTAGATAGATGATGCTCTAGTTATGCTATATTTCAGCACTCTTATTTTAGCTTTTATAGTGGGTTTGTCCCCAATAATCATATCTGGATTGTACTATGACATTTCAGACTCAACACTTATATTTCAGTACTTATTTCAGTATTCCTTGATATATTGTGGATGAGATTAGATGTTACCTGTTATATACTAGTATTAGACTTAATTAGAATTTTTGGACAGCGTAGCATGACTCATTGGGTCCATTAAATTGGGTATACCCTCGGAGGCGTGTCAACTGGCCAATATCACGTGGCCTGGTCCCACATAATTTAGGACTGGGGTGTGACATGGTTTTAGTTGTGGCCTATGTAGGTCCAGAATATATTGTCTTGGTTACATAACTGTACCAGACAAGCCTGCGTATAGGAATAGAGCATAAGGATCTCATCCATACTTGACTAAAACCTTATTCTTCCTATGATTGGATAAACCAAGTTTTATGCCAGAAACCCTTTACACTGTGACCAGACCCTTTACCCTTGTTGGCGTAAAAAACCAGATGACTATTGTTGGCGTAAAAGCCAAATGACTGCCTGGTTGGCGTAAAGGCCAATTGCCTGTCTTGTTGGCGTAAAAGCCAAAATAATAAGCCACGAAGGTAACTGCCCCCCAGTGTAAACTTGATGATTCCTGAAACAACATAGAGCAACCTGATTAGGCATAAAACTACAAGGATGGTGATGTGAGCGCATTAGTCATAATGTTAGCTTTCCCAATCATGACAAAGGATAAAATCTCGTGCATTAAATATAGAGATATGCCTCGAGCCCTGTGCAAGGAACAACTTTTGACGTGACATCTAATTTTGTCTTATCTTGAGCATAAAAACTTATTTCAGACTTGAGCGTAAAAGCTTATTTCTGTCAAAAGAAGAATAGGAAGCGTATTTTCCCTTGAGTGGTGTATCAAATATGTCACTAAATGACAACCTGGGTCTCTATGCAAATTTATCATCACAGCCGTCTTCTCTCGATCGTCGTGCAGTACTTTTGTCAGACGTTAGGTTCACTGATTTGTCTGACAAATTCGTCCGAGGAATACGAAGAGTTCCTCGTACAACTTTCGTTGCAACGTATTTCAGATTTTACGCAGGCAGACTTTTACGCACAAATCTTTTACGCACAGACTTTTTACGCAGACTTTACGCAGGAAGAATATAAATCTTTTACGTACAGACTTTTTTACGCGGACAGCTCTGAAGCTTTACTTTACGCTTCTCTGTTTTATGCCTGCAGTTTGAATCCCTGATTTACGCCAAACTAATTTAAATCCCTACTTTTCGCCAGACAGCTTGAAACTCTGTTTTACGCAGACAGTTTCAAATCTCTACTTTATGCCAAACTTCCTTGAATCTCTATTTTTTTATGCGGATAATTCCCCAGCATAATTCATGCTTCCACATTCTATTTAATAATTACATCATGTTTGTCTCTTTTCGTATTTTTTACTTGTTCTATTTCCCCCAGAAATATGGACGTACCCAGTGGACACACAGATGATAGGGTTAATCAGGCAGCAGACACCTCGTATAATAAAAATAGGACCCCGACTACCCCGAGAGACCAGTCCCCGAGGCAGACACTGGTTTATCCATCAACCCCATACCTCCACAATAGTCCCATTCAGGAAGCTGCACTAGCTCAACAAGAAGGACAGACCTCCCAGGCACCGACACAGCAGGCAGATACACCTTTGCCTCTACCTCCACCCTTTCCAGCCCTGATACCAGTACTTGAGGGACAGCCGCAAAAGTTCCAATTCTTCCAAGCTATTATGCAGGCATAATGGCATCAGACTGAGACCTTGAGGTAGAGCTTGATAACAACTCTGGAGAGGATATCTAATCCAGCACCTGCACCTGTCCAACCAGCTGGTACTGTCCGAGGTTTTCGCCAGATGGGCCCAGGAACATTTCGGGCAGCGAGACTCCGGAGGAGATATCAGATTGGGTCTCCAACACGGAGGTGCTGCTGGAGGGTTCACAGCTGCATCCAGACCTTTGGATGACCGCGGTGAGAGCCCAACTCAAAGGCAACGCCCATCACTGGTGGGACTCCATAGAGCGCGACGTCGGCAAGAACCAAACTTTGGAGCAATTCTTAGTGTACTTCAATATAAAGTATTTTCCGACTACGGTCAGGAACACTCTATATTCCCAGTTTCTACACCTGGAACAAGGAACTATGACCGTAGATGCCTACGATGCAGAGTTTAGTCGACTTAGTCAATTTGGTGCCGTCCTAATACCTAACGAGCTGGAGAAGGCCAGCAGGTTCCATCACGGCCTTACCTTTGAGCTACAAAGGTATACCACCACACAGTCAAGGATCTCCTATGAGGAGGTTCTTTCAGAGGCAAGAATCTATGAGGCCATTAGCTGAGGAGCAAGGCACTCCAGCACGACCATACCAGCCAAAACCCAGCCCAGAGTAGGAGGGCCAATCCATCGCCCAGGAATGCAGGCACAACAAAGGACAGTGCTATATCAGCACAAGGAGCTTCCGACTTGTCACCATTGTGGCAAGAAGGGAAATTTCGACAGAGACTGCCGGAAGAAGCTTGGACTGCATGATATGTGGAGCAAGTCAACACCTGGTCAGAGACTGCCCATAACGCAGAGAGGCAGCACCCCAGACCGGACAAAGGCCAACAACACCAGTCCAGAGGATACTACCCCCGACAGGAGGTCAGCGTCCACCAGCTACCGGAGGATTTCAGAAGGGACCACCCTTGGCCCCACAGGAGGCACAGTTCAATCAAGCCAGATAGCAGGCCGGAGGGCAGAGGCACGGACAGGCCTTTGCACTAGCAGCAGTTACGGAGGAACCAGAAGGGAAAACTATCACAGGTACCATTTTGGTTGCGTCATTACCTGCAACTGCATTATTTGATTCTGGCGCTACATTATCTTTCATATCTAGTAGTTTCGTAGCCATGCATAAAGTGGCTACTTCCCCCTTGCCTAAGAGTTGGAAGATTCTTACCGGAGGAGGCATCGTACCGGTTACCAGCACTATTAGAACATGTCCCATAATCGTGTGTAGTAGGGAGATGAGAACGATTTTTAGTACTCCCGATGGCAAACTTTGATGTTGTTTTAGGCATGGACTGGTTGAGCCAGTACAATGCTATACAAGTATCACAACCCGCACCCGATATAGGGGCACGAGAGCATGGGTACGTCCAGCCTACGCCGCAGCATCGGCGGTAGAACGCTATCTAGGTCATGATACTATCTAATCAATCTTACATGGATATCCAACTCCATAAGGAGACACAGAATATACTCAATCACATAAACTAGAGCACGATGAGATATCGAAGAAAACAAATGAAATACGAGATAAGTCTAAACAACAATAAATAGTCTAACCTGCAATCAATAACATACAATCTCCAAGTATGTTGGAAACAAGTCCTCTATGTCACAGCCTGGAAAAATATCCAGTCTAGATTGGAATGAAGTACACCTCTAACAGCAGTTCCACATATATTGACAAAATCTATAACACAGTGTAAAGAAATACAAGACATATATAGAACTGGCAATGAGAAATACTAGAATAAATAATATTGGAGCATATGTCATCAATGTATATCTAGCAATAAAATAGACATACAAGTACACACAAGAATAATGAACTGGTATATAAGTGTGTACCAGGACAAAAACTAAAACATGTGGAGATGCTAGATCAATATACTAGAGATACATGTCAAGAATCATCTAACTAAGTGTGTGAAACATCAACATATCATGTGATCGTCTTGGGACTATATGACTCATTACATTGATTAGCGATCATCCCTAACAGGTCAGGCCAACCACATGTAACAGCGATGAGACATGTAATGGTAAGGCTGCACTGACGTGAGGTGTAGGTGAGCTATGATGCATGTAAAGTTGGGTATGATCACATAATCTACTAATATTTTCCCGTTTTCCCCAGCTAGCACGATGGATTCCAATCACGACTCCTCGTGACAGGTCTCGATGATGCCAACTCGTATAAATAACAGTATCAGAGTCATGTACACTATACAAAAAGAGTTATAGAGATAATCAACATAATGGAAACTGTCAGAGAATGTACTCGCCTGGGGTCCTGCTGCTGGTATGAATCAGAGTCCAAGTCACAGTCCAAATAGCCTATGTATTACAATTTACCATATCAAAAGATAATTTATTTTAATTTATTTAATTCTAGAATAATTACTCTAAAATCTTATTTTAATCTTATTATTCTAATTTTTAGGTCAAACCTTAATTTTGCCCAAAAGAACCTAAATTTTATCGACTCGAGATAACACGCAAATCGAGGCGATCTATTGACCGAAAAGTCAACTGACACAAACTCAACTTTCATGCATGATTTTCTATAAATTTCAGTATAAAAAATATGCTAGAATTTATGGCTCGTCCGAATTCAAATTCGTTTGGGAATTATGGCACATACAAATTTTATATTGTGCACCGATGGTTAAATTCTAACCTAGAAGTTCTACAGAATTAACAGTATAAAAATACTTCGAATTAAATTCTGAGAAAAACATATGTCAATGAACTCGATATTAGATTTCCAAAACTTCAAACGGTTCATGATTCTGATTCCTGGTTCTCCCGAAATCGTGAAAACATCAAAACACGTCTATTTTCGGACATGCTGTGCTATACGAATTTTTCAGAATTTAATACTCATAATTTCGTAAAAATTTTTTTATATATTCAGAAAGATAACCTCAATATCATTCTAACGCAAGAAACTAGACCTCGTTTGGAGTACGGAGCTATGTGCAATGGCTTCTGGAAGATGAAGGAACCCTAGATGGCAATTCTCCAAAATTCGGCTCAAAGAAAACCCTAGAAATTAATAACCTAAACTATTATATATATAGAGGAGAGAGAGAGCAGCCGTGGCTCGAACCTTGCCATGTGGCAGCCATCTACATAACCCCACCAAAATCGGACGGTCCGGGTTTGACCCGGCTTGGCTCAGCTGAGTTCGAGTCGAACTCGGACTCGGCTCGGCTCGGGGTCGGCTCGGCTGCACCCACACCCACCCCGCGGTCCCTGACAGGCGGGCCCTGCGCAGTTGGCTAAGGGAGGATGACGGGTGGGCCCCTGTTGGCTGACTGGGCAGAAATAATTACTTTTTGGTTTCTTTTCAGAAAATAGTTTTTAATTCAGTTTTTCATAATTAACTCAAAATAAATGCTAAAATAATCAAAAAAATTCAAAAAAATTCTAGAAAATGTATTTGACTATTTAGAACCTAAAATAAAAGTTTGGAACATTTTTAATTATATTTAACCCAAAAATAAATTCTTGAAAGTCCTAGAAAATTAGGGTTACTAGTTTTTATTTAACTAAAAATTATAAAAAAATTTCACTAGCCCCAAATTAACCTAAAAATAACATTTAAGCTAGAATTTCAGGATACGGAGATCATAACTAGACTGTCGGAGCGGTACGTCATGTTTAGACTACCAGATCACCCGGAGTTCGAGTACATGCGGGGCACCATTGAGCAAGGAGTAGGCCAGACACCTGGATCTTTCATGGCTATGGAGATGGCTCCCCCAGCAATTATTGCAGAATTTGAGGATGTATTTTCGGAGGAGTTGCCAGGCCTACCGCCTGATAGAGAGGTAGAGTTCACTATTGAGTTAGTGCCAGGAGCATCACCGGTATCTTCAAATGTGTACCGGTTGGCAAAGAAAGAATTGGATGAGCTAAAGCTACAACTAAAGGAGTTACAGATTAAGGGGTTTGTTCGTCCTAGTGCATCGCCCTGGGGAGCACCAGTGTTGTTTGTACCAAAGAAGGATGGAACATTTCTTATGTGCATTGATTACCGAGCCCTTAATGCTTTGACAATAAAAAATAAGTACCCTCTGCCGCGGATTGATGATCTGTTCGACCAACTGATAGGAGCGGTGGTGTTCTTAAAAATAGATTTAAGATCAGGTTATCATCAGGTAAAAGTGCGGAGAGAAGACATCCCAAAGACAGCATTCAGAACTCGTTATGGTCACTACGAGTTCTTGGTGATGCCTTTTGGACTGACAAATGCACCTGCCATATTTATGAACTTGATGAACATAGTCTTCCACCAGAATCTGGACCAGTTCGTGGTAGTCTTCATCGACGATATCTTGGTGTATTCAAAAAGCCACGAGGAGCACGGAGAGCACTTGAGACTGGTGTTAGATACGCTAAGGCGTGAGAGGCTTTATACAAAGCTGAGCAAGTGCGAGTTTTTCCTAGATTGTGTCGCCTTCCTTGGACACGTTATCTCAGGAGATGGCATTTTGGTAGATCCAGCGAAGATTTCGTCAGTAGAGACGTGGCCGACCCCTACCAACATCTCAGAGGTGAGGAATTTCCTAGGACTTGCCGGATATTATCGGAGGTTCGTAGAGAACTTCGTAAGGATCGCAAAGCCAATGACTCACTTGACCCGCAAGGAACAGGAGTTCACCTGGTCAGAGGAGTGTCAGATGGCATTCGATGAGCTGAAAAAGCGTCTGACTACGGCTCCTATCTTGGCCATACCTTTCGGACCCGGAGGATTCGTGATCTACAGCGATGCATCCGAGAAAGGATTAGGATGCGTTTTGATGCAGCATGGTAAGGTTATGGCCTATGCCTCTAGACAGCTGAGGACCCATGAAAAGAACTACCCCACTCACGATTTGGAGCTTGCCGCAGTCATCTTTGCCTTGAAGCTTTGGAGACACTATCTATACGGAGAACGAGTGGAGATATTCACTGATCACAAGAGCCTGAAGTACGTCTACACCCAGAAGGACCTGAACCTGAGACAAAGGCGTTGGCTCAAGGTGATGACAGACTTTGAGATTGAGCTGCAGTATCATCCGGGAAAGGCCAACGTAGTAGCTGACGCTCTGAACAGGAGGCCCATGGCATTCTTTTTGACCACCCAATAACATCTATTGAAAGATCTAGAACAGTTCGGTATAAAGGTCATTATGCCAGGAGCTGACGGTCAATTGACAAGTTACCAGTTGCAATCAATATTGGTCGAGAGAATCAAGGCTGCCCTGCCAATATATGCCAGATTCCAGAGACTTCGACAAAGGACAGAGGCCGAAATACAGACAGGATTGCGCATACACGAGGACGGGACTTTAAGATATGGAGATCGTCTCTATGTCCCGAATAAAGAACTTCGTCAAGAGCTGATGACAGAGGCGCACAGCTCAATATACTCTATTCATCCAGGAGGCACGAAGATGTACAGAGACCTGAGACAGTACTATTGGTGGCATGGAATGAAGAGGGAGATAGCCCACTTTGTGGCAAAGTGTTTGGTGTGTCATCAAGTCAAGGCTGAGCATCAGAGGTCCGCAGGTTTACTTCAACCACTCCCAATACCTGAGTGGAAATGGGAGCACATCACTATGGACTTCGTTACGGGCTTTCCAAGGAGTCCTAATGGTCGTAATGCGGTATGGGTGATCATAGATCGACTCACCAAGGCTACCCACTTTTTATCCTTCAGAGTTGGGCAATCTACAGAAGCCTTAGCAGATATGTATATGAGAGTGATCGTACGATTGCATGGAGTGCCAGTCAGTATAGTGTCTGACAGGGATACAAGGTTCACATCTTACTTTTGGTAGAGTATGCAAGAGAGTCTTGGTACACGCCTAAAGTACAGCATATCGTATCACCCGCAGACAGATGGCCAGTCCGAGCGTGTTATTCAGACACTGGAAGATATATTGAGAGCATGCATGCTTGATTTCAGTGGATCATGGGAGGACCATTTATATTTGGTCGAGTTTTCCTACAACAATAGCTATCAAGCGAGCATCCAGATGGCACCATTCGAAGCATTGTATGGAAGGAAGTGTAGGTCTCCTGTATGTTTGAGTGACGTAGGAGAACGTCAGATTCTAGGACCAGAGTTAGTGGTCAACACCGTTGAGACAGTTAAGAAGATACTAGGACACTTGCGAGCAGCGCAAGACAGGAAAAAACAATGGACAGACCTTCATCGTTGTCCCTTGGAGTTTAAAGAGGGCGATCATGTCTTCTTGAAAATATCATCCACCAGAGGCACCATTCGATTCAGAGGGCACGATAAGTTGAGTCCAAGGTATATTGGACCATTTGATGTGCTAGAGAGAGTGGGATAAGTGGCGTATCGACTTGTGCTACCTTCTTCACTTGAGGGAGTACATGACGTATTCCATGTGTCGCAGCTCAGGCAATATATGGCAGACAGCAGTCATGTTCTCGACCATTCGGAGATCACCATTGGACCAAGCTTGTCATATCAAGAGCAACCCGTGGGAATCCTTGATCGTCGAGAGAAAGTATTGAGGAACCAGTCTATTCCTTTGGTCTGCGTGGCATGGAAGCATCGCGCGCTAGGAGAATCTAATTGAGAGCGCGAGGAAGACATGCGCAAATGTTTTTCGAATCTATTCGCAGACCAAGGTATGAAATTACCGTGTTAATTTATATCTTCTACCATCCTTGACTTTCTACCGTGACTTAGTTTTAATTTCGAGGACAAATTTTTTATAAGTTGGGTAGAATATAAAACCCCTAATTCTGAAAACCATATTAATTATTTATTTATAATAGTTATGAGCTAAATAGAGAGAATAAGATTTTATTAGATTTTATTTTGAGGTGTTTGAGCTTTTAGAGAATTTTTGGAGCCATTATAAAAAATTTCCTAATTTATTCATGTAGGAGACCCTTTGAACAGTTGCTAGCTTAACCGTATGCACCAATATAATTTTTTTAGAATTTTTCTATGTATATAATTATATACATAATTGATTAGAATAGAAATTTCTATTGGATCTCAACCCGAAACCCAAACACCCTACCCGTCGGAACCCACTACACATTTAGCCCTACCCGGACCCGTTAGGGGAAGAAATATCAACAACAGCAGTAGCAAAAACCAATATTGCTTTTTCCTTCTCCGTGCGTAAACCAAACCCACGCGTAAAACAACCCCACCGCCTAAATCCTTTCCCGCACGTAAAGCAGACCTCCACCGCTTAATTCCCTTTTCGCGCGTAGAGCAGACTTCCACCGCTTATTTCCCTCTTCCGCACGTGTGAAGAAAAATATCAGCAGCAACACCACCGCCTCATTCCACCGCCTCTTTACCTGTTATTACCAAAATCTCCTCAACCAAAACCAAAACCAATGAAAGAATGAAACGACAGCAGCATCCACCGCCTCTATATCACTATATATTACAACACTTCCAAACCCTAACCCACTTCTTCTTCAACAAACTTAACAAACTGTTTGGACGTGCACTATACAGGACTCTTGCTCGGCAAGTATACCTTGCCAAATTTTTACTGTTTAAATTATAAACTGTTGTATGTTATCTTGCTGCAATATACATATAACTGTGCGCGTCCGAGATTGACTTGGGTGCAAATCGACAAATACGTCAATACATAGTGTAACTGACTTAGACGTTAGCAGACTCACCTACAGATTCAAGGGTAATCTGATATCCTTCTAGACCCTGACACTTGTACACACATCACGATTGTAACTCATGATGGAATGCGGGTTCGCGTACTCGACTAGCTACTGGTGTATGGCACACACATCACGGTTTAGCACGTAATCAAGATTATCTAGAAAGTTGTGACTGGGCATATAGCTACGCGGTATGCACGTCGTGTATTCGACTTGTATATCCGCATGGGGCAGAAAAGATAACTGGTAGGCGTATGGGACACCCACCTCCTTTATGTAGATATCGTATTCTTCAGAGCGATACAGACGTATATATATTGCAGATACCTCATTCTTCAGAATGATGGACGTTACAGATACCACGTTCCCTAGAGTGTTAGACGTTACTTGGTGTTTTTGCAGATACCACACTCTAGAGAACGTTGGACGTTATGCCTATGCCTACCCATGCGTACCAAGGTTGTCTTCACATTTGCATACACTTAGATGGTCAGCTCACCCTGTATTTATTTTATTCAGTATTTATATATGGCATACTTTTATGTATTTTGTTATGTCCCACTGAGGACCTGGTTTCCTTCCAGATTTAGATGAGGCGTACTATCCCACGGTGTACGGACCTGGGTAGGAGACGAGGTACGCATCCGAGGAGGAGCTAGAGGTGCTGGCATCAGAGTCCCCCTGATCTTTGGTAGACCCACCATCTAGAGCTGGAGCCTCTTTATCTAGATAGATGATGCTCTAGTCATGATATATTTTAGTACTCTTATTTTAGCTTTTGTAGTGGGTTTGTTTCCACCAGTCATATCTGGATTGTACTATGATATTTCAGACTCAGCACTTATATTCCAGTACTTATTTCAGTATTCCTTGATATATTGTGGATGAGATTAGATGTTACCTGTTATATGCTAGTATTAGACTTATTAGTATTTTAGGACAGCGTAGTACGACTCATTGGGTCCATTAAATTGCATATACCCTCAGAGGCGTGTCAGCTGGCCAATATCACGTGGCCTAGTCCCACATAATTTGGGCATGACATGGTTTTAGTGGTGGCCCATGCAGGTCCATGCAGGTCCAGAATATATTGTCTTGGTTACATAACTGTACCAGACAAGCCTGCGTATAGGAATATAGCATAAGGATCTTATCCATACTTGACTAAAATCTCATTCTTCCTATGATTGGATAAACCAAGTTTTATGCTAGAAACCCTTTACACTGTGACCAGTCCCTTTACCCTTGTTGGCGTAAAAAACCAGATAACTATTGTTGGCGTAAAAGACAAATGACTGCCTGGTTGGCGTAAAGGCCAATTGACTGTCTTGTTGGCGTAAAAGCCAAAACAATAAGCCACGAAGGCAACTGCCCCCCAGCGTAAACTTGATAATTCCTGAAACAACATAGAGTAGCCTGATTAGGCATAAAACTACAAGGATGGTGATGTGAGCGCATTAGTCATAATGTTAGCTTTCCCAGTCATGACAAAGGATAAAATCTCGTGCATTAAATGCAAATATATGCCTCGAGCCCTGTGCAAGGAACAACTTTTGACGTGACATCTGATTTTGTCTTATCTTGAGCATAAAAACTCATTTCGGACTTGAGCGTAAAAGCTCATTTCTGTCAAAAGAAGAATAGGCAGCGTATTTTTCCTTGAGTGGTGTAATCAAATATGTCACTAAATGACAACCTGGGTCTTTGTGCAAATTCATCATCACAGCTGTCTCCTCTCGATCGTCGTGCAGTACTTTTGTCAGACGTCAGGTTCACTGATTTGTTTGTCAAATTCGTCTGAGGAATACGAAGAGTTCCTCGTACAACTTTACGCTGTAACGTATTTCAAATTTTACGCAGATAGACTTTTACGCACAAATCTTGTACGCACAAACTTTTTACGCAGACTTTACGCAGAAAGAATAGAAATCTTTTACCCACAGACTTTTTTACGCGGACAGCTCTGAAGCTCTACTTTACGCTTCTCTGTTTTATGCCGGCAGTTTGAATCCCTGATTTACGCCAAACTACTTTAAATCCCTACTTTTTGCCAGACAGCTTGAAACTCTGGTTTACGCAGACAGTTTCAAATCTCTACTTTACGCCAAACTTTCTTGAATCTCTATTTTTTTACGCGAACAATTCCCCAACATAATTCTTAGTGTACTTCAATACGAAGTATTTTCCGACTACGGTCAGGAACGCTTTATATTCCCAGTTCCTACACCTGGAACAAGGAACTATGACCATAGATGCCTATGATGCAGAGTTTAGTCGACTTAGTCGATTTGGTGCCGTCCTGATACCTAACGAGCTGGAGAAGGCCAGCAGGTTCCATCACGGCCTTACCTTCGAGCTACAAAGTTATACCACCACACAGTCAAAAATATCCTATGAGGAGGTTCTTTCAGAGGCAAGAATCCAGGAGGCCATTAGAAGAGGAGCAAGGCGCTCCAGCACGACCATACCAGCCAAAACCCAGCCCAAAGCAGGAGGGCCAATCCATCATCCAGGAATGCAGGCACAACAAAGGATAGTGCCATATCAGCACAAGGAGCTTCTGACTTGTCACCATTATGGCAAGAAGGGACAATTTGACAGAGACTATCGGAAGAAGCTTGGACTGTGCATGATATATGGAGCAAGTCAACACCTGGCCAGAGACTGCCCCCAACGCAGAGAGGCAGCACCCCAGACCGGACAAAGGCCAACAGCACCAGTCCAGAGGATACTACCCCCGACAGGAGGTCAGCGTCCACCAGCTACCGGAGGATTTCAGAAGGGACCACCCTTGGCCCCACAGGAGGCACAGTTCAATCAAGCCAGATAGCAGGCCGAAGGGCAGAGGCACGGACAGGCCTTTGCACTAGCAGCAGTTATGGAGGAACCAGAAGGGAAAACTATCACAGGTACCATTTTGGTTGCGTCATTACCTGCAACTGCATTATTTGATTCTGGCGCTACACTATCTTTTATATCTAGTAGTTTCGTAGCCATGCATAAAGTAGCTACTTCCCCCTTGCCTAAGAGTTGGTGTCACTACCACATTCTGAAAACAGGGATATTTTCGAATTTTTAATATTTAATATTATGTTATTTACAATTAATTAATTTCATGATATTGTATTGATTTAAATAATTTTGTGCGATGTGTAATTCAATATATAATTATATGCAGTGTTAATTATTTTATTTTAGCTAGCAGACTAGACCTAGAAGCCCAGTAGACGAACCCCTGTCCGAATTATAGAATTCTGGATTTTATTATTTTATTTAGAATTTGATATTTGGAGATTGGAATTAATTACTGTATTTTATTTAATATTTTGCGCATTGCCTTTGCTTCGATATTTGGAGCACTATCCAGACTTTTGTCTTCCAACAAATTTCACAATCTTGCCCTAGACATGCCCGCCTTCAATTCTGCTATTTTTGCAACTCATAATTTTGCTCCCTGTGCATTGTTTCTGGCCGCACAAAAATCGTCGTGGACGTTATTTTTAATTTCCTATTTTTGTATCGTTGTGCGTTCCAATCGAAAATTGGAGGCCATCTTGACCTATTTTTCGTGCGACCCAAATTAGGGTAATATTCTGTTCTGAGTCTTCTTCAATATTGGTATTAATGTTAGTAAGATATGTATATTAATTATGTATCTATCTACTAGGTGACCCTAGTTGACTAGTGCCCTGCCTGGCATAGCTCTGAGGCCAGTATAATTCTTCTGTGTGTTAGGATAGCATCTGATACAAGTGTTGTAATTGTGATATGTTTATAGGACTGTTGGTTTACCAGGGGATACTCTGGAACAGGACATCCATAAATACCAGCTAAGGACCCAAGGCAAGTACATTTTCTGATAATTTCCAATTTTTGATAATTTCTATAAGTTCAATGCTCGTGAAATGTTACAACTGAATCTTTGACACTGTGCTACACGGACTAGTATAGCTTGGATCTGCAGTCATGAGATGTTACCTTGATTATCGTATTGACATTATACACGACATTTACATTGACATCGATATTGACATTTATATTAGACATTGATATTAGACATTGTACATTTACATTAGACATTGTACATAATATATTAGACAATGTTGTGTATTCGTGACGTGTCATGATTGGATCCACAGTACTAGTTGGGGGCGGGGAAATTGCTAGTGAGAAATATGATCAAATACCTATCGTACAAGTTTATATTATTGGTGTTAATCATACCCCCACGTATGATTAGCCAGACTGTAGCAATTGTACATGTCCCAAGCCGATCATATTTTGAAACTACTATTTCAAACACCTAGAATAGATTACAGTTCCCTATTTTAAATCATATACTACATCACCCGTATATGATACTGTTCCTTGTTCTTTTATTTCCATACATGCACTGACTATATCATAATTGCCTATTATCTGTCTCTTTACATTGCCTGTCTCTCTTAAAAATTGCCATTTTATCTATTTCACTGTCTTCTCAGTAGCTAGCATGACATGTTTTATTGTATTATAGACATTATCAATTAATGGAACTGTTATTTGAGATTGTGCTTTGCTCCTTCCTGACTGGAAACATTTTTCCAGACTATGCCTTAGAGGACCGCTGTCCGACATTTTATGGACTATGGTGAGTAGCTGCAGACTTGGTAGTTAGCTGTGATTCTGGAAGGTCTAGACGGAATTATTATTTCTTGTTAGTTCTTAAGTAGACTATTTGGTACCGGATTTGTCTCCGGCATTTTGATGATTCTTGGATATTGTTAAGTTAAGTTATTTCTTGTGGACTTGTGTTGTGTTAAATTTTAGTTTATTATTCAAAATCTTATCGTGCTGTAATCATGTCAAAGTTGTCACGACCCGCACCCGGTTTAGGGGCACGAGTGCGTGGCTACGTCCAGCCTACGCCGCAGCATCGGCGGTAGAACGCTGTCTAGGTATTGATACTATCTAACTAATGTCACGCAAATATCCAATCTCCATTAGGAGGCACGGATGACACTTAAAATAAGTGATACTTAGTCGAGCCAGCCGACGACCCGTCGTCGAGACCGCTGCCGCCGCCTCGAAACCGCCGCTGCCCTCGAACAGACCGCTGACCACCGAAGCCGACGTCCTGCCCGGCCGACGACGCCGGAGTAACTCCGGTGAGACCCTTCTCCCTCTTCCCTCTTTCTTTTCTTCAGTTCTGTGTGTTTAAGTAGTTAGTGAATGAATATTTAGTTAAAGTATATAAATAGTGAGTTAATATAACTAGTTAAATTATGATTAGTTTATTAATTGCATTAATTAGTTAGTAATTATTTATAATTAGTTTAATTAATTTATATAATTAGTTAGTTAATTTAGTAATCAGTAATTAATTATTGATTAGCTAGTTAATTAATTAATTAGATTAGTTTAGTTAATTGTTAATCAGTAGTTAATTAGTAATCAATTAGTTTAATTAAATTATAAAATCAGTTTAGTATATATAATTAATTATTTTATATAATTAGTTTAATTAATGTAATTAGTTATGTAATTTGATTATATTAATATAATTAGTTTATATTAATATGTAATTTGGTTAATTTATATGTAAACAGTTAGTAATATAATTAGTTCAGTATCTATATTAGTTAAATATAATTAGTTTAAATTATAATTAGATTAATTAGTTAATAAATTTGTAATCAGTTAATTAATTCATAATCAATTAGTTAGTAATTTATGTAATTAGTTTAATAACATTTAATTTGTTTAGTTTAAATTTAGTTTAGTAATAAATATATAAGGATTTAAATTATGTAAATAAAATAATTTTGGGGTTTCTATAATTAATAAAAAATTATAGTTTCAATAATAAAAAATAAGATCTACTCGTTTAATTGGGCTGGTGACCAATTTTTTCATGGATATAAAAATATATGATGGCTTTTACATAAATTCTAGTTTTTATAAATAAACTTTTATTTGAAATTATTGTTCAAAATAAGTTCGAAATAATTTATATACGTAAATACGTATTTCTAGTATATGTAATCAATTTAGTATTTATATATATATATATATTTTAAAAGGTATTTTAGCATATGTATGAGTATACATATATAATGTTCAACTAGTATAAATCAAATATGTATTTAAAAGTTATATATATATATTGTAAGTATATTTAAATTGGTGCATGTATAAATATAGTAAGTATTAATAAGTGTAATGTGTATTATATACGTATCCCTACTAGATGACCCTAGTTGACTAGTGCCCTGCCTGACATAGCCCTGAGTTAAGTATTTGATTGTGTGTGTAGTATAGCATCTGATGCCAATGTTGTACTTGAAATATTTTTAGGACTGTTGGTTCCTCCAGACGATACTCTGGGACAGGACATTGGTTTTACCAGCTAAGGACCCAAGGCGAGTACATTCTCTGATTAGTTTCTAATTTATGATATCTCCTATGTTCACTGTATCTAGTGTAAATATCTATGCTCTTGACACATTGGTTACACGGATTGGTATACACGGATCTCGTCATGAGATGTTATTCCTTATTCATGGTGTAGCTTGTACAAGACTTGTTTTCCTTGTTATCTTGTGCATGTACAGACACTGATTCCCGGGGAGATTTGCTACCTTCCTAGGGAATCCCGTGCCATAGCGTACCATGATTGGATCTACTATACCAGTCGGGGGTTTGGGGAGTACTTTAGTGTAGATATGTGATCATACCCAACTTTATATGCACCATAGCTCACCCCACATCTCACGTCAGGTGCGGCCTGACCTTATATGAACCATAGCTAATCACATGTAACCAGCCTGATCAAGTTCCCAAGCCGATCACATGTTAAAGCTAGTACTCACACACTTAGTCATAGAATTCTTGCTCATGGACATATTGTTTCTTTTCCTGCATTTACTTACAGTATTTCCAGTACTTCTCTCATTGTACATTTCTCGTACTTATATATGCATCTGGTATGTTTCCATCTAGAACTGCTACATAGTTTATGTCATTTATATAGAACTGCTATTTAGAGATGTACTTTGCTCCTTCCTGACTGGAAAATATTTTTCCAGACTATGACCTTAGTAGACTGGTTTCTGACACTTGGGGAATTGGATGTTACTGATTGCAGGTATGATTATGTTGTCATTAGTCTTGTGTTGTACTCTTTTGTTCTCCAAATTCTTATCGTGCTGTAATTGTGATTGAGTATGTTGTTCATCTTTATAGTGTTATCCGTGTCTCCTTATGGAGTTGGATACTAGTGTGAGATTATTTAGATAGTACTTGACCTAGACAGCGTTCTACCGCCGATGCTGCGGCGTAGGCTGGACGTACCCACGCACTCGTGCCCCTAAACCGGGTGCGGGTCGTGACACGTTTTTAGTGGTGGCCCATGCAGGTCCATCCAAATTTTCCTTGAAAGTTTTTGTTAATAATTCAGTACTCGAAATTTAATATTCACTCCTTAAAATACTCAACAATATGATATTTAAGGATTCTCCAAATGCAACATCCAAATATAACATTTTAAAATTTTGAATTTGCGAAAAGACATTGTGGATTATTAAAAGATTTCATGGATGATAAATTTAAATTCTGAGGGAAATAGTAAGGTGTATGATTAAACACTAATATGAGGATTTTAAATTTCGAGGACGAAATTCTTTTAAGGTGGGTGGACTTGTCACTACCACATTCTGAAAACAGGGGTATTTTCGAATTTTTAATATTTAATATTATGTTATTTATAATTAATTAATTTCATGATATTGTATTGATTTAAATAATTTTGTGCGATGTGTAATTCAATATATAATTATATGCAGTGTTAATTATTTTATTTTAGCTAGCAGACTAGACCTAGAAGTCCAGTAGACGAACCCCTGTCCGAATTATAGAATTCTGGATTTTATTATTTTATTTAGAATTTGATATTTGGAGATTGGAATTAATTACTGTATTTTATTTAATATTTTGCGCATTGCCTTTGCTTCGATATTTGGAGCACTATCCAGACTTTTGTCTTCCAACAAATTTCACAATCTTGCCCTAGACATGCCCGCCTTCAATTCTGCTATTTTTGCAACTCATAATTTTGCTCCCTGTGCATTGTTTCTGGCCGCACAAAAATCGTCGCGGACGTTATTTTTAATTTCCTATTTTTGTATCGTTGTGCGTTCCAATCGAAAATTGGAGGCCATCTTGACCTATTTTTCGTGCGGCCCAAATTAGGGTAATATTCTGTTCTGAGTCTTCTTCAATATTGGTATTAATGTTAGTAAGATATGTATATTAATTATGTATCTATCTACTAGGTGACCCTAGTTGACTAGTGCCCTGCCTGGCATAGCTCTGAGGCCAGTATAATTCTTCTGTGTGTTAGGATAGCATCTGATACAAGTGTTGTAATTGTGATATGTTTATAGGACTGTTGGTTTACCAGGGGATACTCTGGAACAGGACATCCATAAATACCAGCTAAGGACCCAAGGCAAGTACATTCTCTGATAATTTCCAATTTTTGATAATTTCTATAAGTTCAATGCTCGTGAAATGTTACAACTGAATCTTTGACACTGTGCTACACGGACTAGTATAGCTTGGATCTGCAGTCATGAGATGTTACCTTGATTATCGTATTGACATTATACACGACATTTATATTGACATCGACATTGACATTTACATTAGACATTGATATTAGACATTGTACATTTACATTAGACATTGTACATAATATATTAGACAATGTTGTGTATTCGTAACGTGTCATGATTGGATCCACAGTACTAGTTGGGGGCGGGGAAATTGCTAGTGAGAAATGTGATCAAATACCTATCGTACAAGTTTATATTATTGGTGTTAATCATACCCCCACGTATGATTAGCCAGACTGTAGCAATTGTACATGTCCCAAGCCGATCACATTTTGAAACTACTATTTCAAACACCTAGAATAGATTACAGTTCCCTATTTTAAATCATATACTACATCACCCGTATATGATACTGTTCCTTGTTCTTTTATTTCCATACATGCACTGACTATATCATAATTGCCTATTATCTGTCTCTTTACATTGCATGTCTCTCTTAAAAATTGCCATTTCATCTATTTCACTGTCTTCTCAGTAGCTAGCATGACATGTTTTATTGTATTATAGATATTATCAATTAATGGAACTGTTATTTGAGATTGTGCTTTGCTCCTTCCTGACTGGAAACATTTTTCCAGACTATGCCTTAGAGGACCGCTGTCCGACATTTTATGGACTATGGTGAGTAGCTGCAGACTTGGTAGTTAGCTGTGATTCTGGAAGGTCTAGACGGAATTATTATTTCTTGTTAGTTCTTAAGTAGACTATTTGGTACCGGATTTGTCTCCGGCATTTTGATGATTCTTGGATATTGTTAAGTTAAGTTATTTCTTGTGGACTTGTGTTGTGTTAAATTTTAGTTTATTATTCAAAATCTTATCGTGCTGTAATCATGTGATTGGGTATATGTTTATCTATTTGTGTCATCCGTGCCTCCTAATGGAGATTGGATATTTGCGTGACATTAGTTAGATAGTATCAATACCTAGACAGCGTTCTACCGCCGATGCTGCGGCGTAGGCTGGACGTACCCACGCACTCGTGCCCCTAAACCGGGTGCGGGTCGTGACAGTTGGAAGATTCTTATCGGAGGAGGCATCGTACCGGTTACCAGCACTATTAGAACATGTCCCGTAGTCGTGTGTAGTAGGGAGATGAGAGAACGATTTTTAGTACTCCCGATGCCAAACTTTGACGTTGTTTTAGGCATGGACTGGTTGAGCCAGTATAATGCTATACTAGACTGCCGGAGGGGTAGCGTCACTTTTAAACCACCAGATCACCCGGAGTTCGAGTATATGCGGGGCACCATTGAGCAAGGAGTAGGCCAGACACCTGGAGCTTACATGGCTATGGAGACGGATCCCCCAGCAATTGTTGCAAAATTCGAGGATGTATTTCTGTAGGAGTTGCCAGGCCTACCGCCTGATAGAGAGGTAGAGTTCACTATTGAGTTAGTGCCAGGAGCAGCACCGGTATCTTAAAATGTGTACTGGTTGGCAAAGAAAGAATTGGATGAGCTGAAGCTACAACTAGAGGAGTTACAGATCAAGGGGTTTGTTCGTCCTAGTGCATCGCCCTGGTGAGCACCAGCGTTGTTTGTACCAAAGAAGGATGGAACATTTCGTATGTGCATTGATTACAGAGCCCTTAATGCTTTGACAATCAAAAATAAGTACCCTCTGCCACGGATTGATGATCTGTTCGACCAACTGATAGGAGCGATGGTGTTCTCAAAGATAGATTTGAGATCAGGTTATTATTAGGTAAAAGTGCGGAGAGAAGACATCCCAAAGATAACATTCAGAACTCGTTATGGTCACTACGAGTTTTTGGTGATGCCTTTTGGACTGACAAATGCACCTGCCGTTTTATGAACTTGATGAACAGAGTCTTCCACCAGAATCTGGACCAGTTCGTGGTAGTCTTCATCGACGACATCTTGGTGTATTCAAAGAGCCACGAGGAGCACGGAGAGCACTTGAGACTGGTGTTAGAGACGCTAAGGCGTGAGAGGCTTTATGCAAAGCTGAGCTAGTGCGAGTTTTTCCTATATCGTGTCGCCTTCCTTGGACACGTTATCTCAAGAGATGGCATTTCGGTAGATCCAGCGAAGATTTCGTCAGTAGAGACGTGGCCGACCCCTACCAACGTCTCAGAGGAGAGGAGTTTCCTAGGACTTACTGGATATTACCGGAGGTTCATAGAGAACTTCGCAAGGAATGCAAAGCCAATGACTCGCTTGACCCGCAAGGAACAGGAGTTCACCTGGTCAGAGGAGTGTCAGATGGCATTCAATGAGCTAAAAAAGCGTTTGACTATGGCTCCTATCTTGACCATACCTTCCGGACCCGGAGGATTCGTGATCTACAGCGATGCATCCGGGAAAGGATTAGGATGCGTCTTGATACAGCATGGTAAGGTTGTGAACTATGCCTCTAGACAGCTGAGGACCCATGAGAAGAACTACCCCACTCACGATTTGGAGCTTATCACAGTCATCTTTGCCTTGAAGCTTTGGAGACACTATCTATACGAAGAACGAGTGGAGATATTCACTGATCACAAGAGTATGAAGTACGTCTACACCCAGAAGGACCTGAACCTGAGACAAAGGCGTTGGCTCGAAGTGATGACAGACTTTGAGATTGAGCTGTAGTACCATCCGGGAAAGGCCAACGTAGTAGCTGGCGCTCTGAGCAGGAGGCCTATGGCATTCTTTTTGACAACCCAACAACATCTATTGAAAGATCTAGAATAGTTGGGCATAAAGGTCATTATGCCAGGAGCTGACGATCAATTGACAAGTTACCATTTGCAATCAACATTGGTCGAGAGAATCAAGGCTGCCCTGCCAATAGATGCCAGATTCCAGAGGCTTCGTCAAAGGACCGAGGCCAGAATACAGACAGGATTGTGCATACACGAGGACGGGACTTTAAGATGTGGAGATCGTCTCTATGTCCCAAATGGAGAACTTCGTCAAGATCTGATGACAGAGGCACACAGCTCAACATACTCTATTCATCCAGGAGGCACGAAGATGTACAGAGACCTGAGACAGTACTATTGGTGGCATAGAATAAAGAGGGAGATAGCCCGCTGTGTGACAAAGTGTTTGGTGTGTCAGCAAGTCAAGGCTGAGCATCAGAGGTCCGCAGGCTTACTTCAACCACTCCCAATACCTGAGTGGAAATGGGAGCACATCACTATGGACTTCGTTACGGGCTTTCCAAGGAGTCCTAATGGTCGTAATGCGGTATGGGTGATCATAGATCGACTCACCAAGGCTACCCACTTTTTACCCTTTAGAGTTGGGCAATCTACAGAAGCCTTAGCAGATATGTATATGAGAGTGATCGTACGATTGCATGGAGTGCCAGTCAGTATAGTATCTGACAGGGATACAAGGTTCACATCTTACTTTTGGTAGAGTATGCAAGAGAGTCTTGGTACACGCCTAAAGTACAGCATATCGTATCACCCGCAGATAGATGGCCAGTCCGAGCGTGTTATTCAGACACTGGAAGATATATTGAGAGCATGCATGCTTGATTTCAGTGGATCATGGGAGGACCATTTATATTTGGTCGAGTTTTCCTACAACAATAGCTATCAAGCGAGCATCCAGATGGCACCATTCGAAGCATTGTATGGAAGGAAGTGTAGGTCTCCTGTATGTTTGAGTGACGTAGGAGAATGTCAGATTCTAGGACCAGAGTTAGTGGTCAATACCGTTGAGACAGTTAAGAAGATACAAGGACACTTGCGAGCAGCGTAAGACAGACAAAAACAATGGACAGACCTTCATCGTCGTCCCTTGGAGTTTAAAGAGGGCGATCATGTCTTCTTAAAAATATCACCCACCAGAGGCACCATTCGATTCAGAGGGCACGACAAGTTGAGTCCAAGGTATATTGGACCATTTGATGTGCTAGAGAGAGTGGGATAAGTGGCGTATCGACTTGCGCTACCTTCTTCACTTGGGGGAGTACATGACGTATTCCATGTGTCGCAGCTCAGGCAATATATGGCAGACAGTAGTCATGTTCTCGACCATTCGGATATCACCATTGGACCAAGCTTGTCATATCAAGAGCAACCCGTGGGAATCCTTGATCGTCGAGAGAAAGTATTGAGGAACCAGTCTATTCCTTTGGTCTGCGTGGCATGGAAGCATCGCGCGCCAGGAGAATCTAATTGAGAGCGCGAGAAAGACATACGCAAATGTTTTTTGAATCTATTCGCAGACCAAGGTATGAAATTACCGTGTTAATTTATATCTTCTACCATCCTTGACTTTCTACCGTGACTTAGTTTTAATTTTGAGGACGAAATTTTTATAAGTTGGGTAGAATATAAAACCCCTAATTCTGAAAGCCATATTAATTGTTTATTTATAATAGTTATGAGCTAAATAGAGAGAATAAGATTTTATTAGATTTTATTTTGAGGTATTTGAGCTTTTAGAGGATTTTTGGAGCCATTATAAATTTTTTCCTAATTTATTCATGTAGGAGACCCTTTGAACAATTGCTAGCTTAACCATATGCACCAATATAATTTTTTAGAATTTTTCTATGTATATAATTATATACATAATTGATTAGAATAGAAATTCCTATTGGATCTCAACCCGAAACCCAAACACCATACCCGCCGGAACCCACTACCCATTTAGCCCTACCTGGGCCCGTTAGGGAAAGAAATATCAACAACAGTAGTAGGAAAAACCAACTTTGCTTTTTCCTTCTCCGCGCATAAACCAAACCCACGCATAAAACAACCCCACTCCTAAATCCTTTTCCCGCGCGTAAAGCAGACCTCCACCGCTTAATTCCCTTTCTGCGCGTAGAGCAGACTTCCACCGCTTATTTCCCTCTTCCGCACGTGTGAAGAAAAATATCAGCAGCAACACCACCGCCTTATTCCACCGCCTCTTTACCTGTTATTACTGAACTCTCCTCAACCGTAACCAAAACCAATGAAAGAATGAAACGACAGCAGCATCCACCGCCTCTATATCACTATATATTACAATACTTCCAAACCCTAACCCACTTCTTCTTCAACAAACTTAACAAACTGTTTGGACGTGCACTATACAGGACTCTTGCTCGGCAAGTATACCTTGCCAAATTTTTACTGTTTAAATTATAAACTGTTGTATGTTATCTTGCTGTAATATACATATAACTGTGCGCGCCCGAGATTGACTTGGGTGCAAATCGACAAATACGTCGATACGTAGTGTAACTGACTTAGACGTTAGCAGACTCACCTACAGATTCAAGGGTATTCTGATATCCTTCTAGACCCTGACACTTGTATACACATCATGATTGCAACTCATATTGGGATACGGGTTCGCGTACTCGACTAGCTACCGGTGCATGTGACACACATCACGGTTTAGCACGTAATTAGGATTATCTAGAAAGTTGTGACTTGGCATATAGCTACGTGGTATGAACGTCGTGTATTCGACTTGTATATCCGCATGGGCGGAGAAGACAACTAGTAGGTGTATGGGACACCCACCTCTTTTATGCAGATACCGTGTTCTTCGGAGCGATACGGACGTATATATATTACAGATACCTCATTCTTCGGAATAATGGACGTTACAGATACCACGTTCCCTAGAGTGTTGGACGTTACTTGGTGTTTTTGCAGATACCACACTCTAGAGAACGTTGGACGTTATGCCTACGCCTACCCATACGTACCAAGGTTGTCTTCATATTTGCATACACATAGATGGTCAGCTCACCCTGTATTTATTTTATTCAGTATTTATATATGGCATACTTTTATGTATCTTTTTATGTCCCACTGAGGACCTGGTTCCCTTCCAGATTTAGATGAGGCGTACTATCCCACGGTTTACGGACCTGGGTAGGAGACGAGGTACGCATCCGAGGAGGAGCTAGAGGTGCTGGCATCAGAGTCCCCCTGATCATTGGTAGACCCACCATCTAGAGCTGGAGCCTCTTTATCTAGATAGACGATGCTCTAGTCATGCTATATTTCAGCATTCTTATTTTAGCTTTTGTAGTGGGTTTGTTCCCACCAGTCATATCTGGATTGCACTATGACATTTCAGACTCAGCACTTATATTCCAGTACTTATTTCAGTATTCCTTGATATATTATGGATGAGATTAGATGTTACCTATTATATGCTTGTATTAGACTTATTAGTATTTTAGGACAGCGTAGCATGACTCATTAGGTCCATTAAATTGGGTATACCCTCGAAGGCGTGTCAGCTGGCCAATATCACGTGGCTTGGTCCCACATAATTTGGGACTGGGGCATGACAAAATACTCTCCCATGGGGGCAACCTCTTCATAATTTCAGCAAGAAAGAGGAGAAAAATCCTATTATCTTTGGCAAGATGGAAGGCTGCCGAAGCTTACTCCTAGATGAACCAGAACCCAATAGCGATAAAATACAGCTTTACCGTTACATCTCGTAGGCCAAGCGTCTTCTCCAGGAAATGATATATGACTTGAAGAGCGACGAAGGCCTAAATTATGCAAAGGACGACATATGTTATTGCGTCACTTTGCTCCTAAAGGCAAACTGAGACAAACTATCAACGAATCGGCCACGGTTTAGGATATGTAACGCATCCAACGACTCCTGAGTTCTCAGAAGAAGAGGCTAAGATATATTCTCCCTCTTCAGAGTCTTCTACTTGAGACTCCAATGCAAGCATCGAGGAGATATTTAAATAAACGTTATCTATCAACATGACATCAGTGAATCAAGTTGAAGATGATGACCAAATGCTGGAATTCTTCAAAGTTGAACCCTGGGCACATCGGTTAGAATCTCAGTGGGACCTGTATTTCGAGCAATAATAACCTCCCATCAAAGACGAAGTGGTGCAGGTCAACCTGGGTGGCGAGGCCTCTCCTGAACCATCTTCATCAACAAGAGTCTTTCCGGAGAAGATCGTGATCCCTTATTCATCTTGTAAGGGAATAGATCGATGTCTTTGCATGGAGCTACGAGGATATGCCAGGGTTGGATCCTCATATCGCGATGCATAAGCTCAAATTCCTGTCGAATACTAAGCCAGTGAAGCAACATCAATAATATTTCCGTCCGGACGTCATGGATGCCATTGAAGCTGAGGTGAATAAGATGATAGCAAGTGGATTTATTCGTGAGGAGTAGCATCTAGACATGGTAGCCAATATCGTTCATGTCATAAAAGAATGACAAAATCTGAGTCTGCATAGAATTTTGTGATTTAAACGTGGCTTGCCTAAAAGACGAGTTCTCTCTCCTGATCACAAATGTGATGATCGACAACACATGTGTCTTCGAGCGTATGTCCTCCATGGATGGGTTCTAAGGTTATATCCAGATCAAGATATTCCCAGATGATGATAAGCATACATTATTCCAGACACCGTTCGATGCATACTATTACATAGTATAAAACTTCTCGACCAAATTTAGGTCTACTTAGTTTAGATAGAGAGACTAGGGTTAATTTGGAGCCATTTAGAATTACAACACAGTATTTTAGATTTATTGTGCAATATTTGTATCACTTTGTGCACCTAACAGTTGCTTCGATATTTTGGAGCGCTACACTAGCATTTGCTTTCAAATAAATTTTATACACTTTTTCTAGACATGTCAGTCTTCCATTCTGACCCTTGTGTAACTCATAAATACCATCTTTTGTGCTTTATTTTAGTCGCACAATATTCGTTATAATCGTCCATTCTTGAATCCAAATAAATCCAACTTTGCATCCTTGTCCGTTGCAATCAAAATTGGAGACACAATCTCGACCTGTTTTGTGCAACCCAATTAATGACAATATTCTATTCTGAGTCTACTACGTCTATGACACTTGTGTCCCACCCAATTTTAATCCCATGTACTTCCAATTAATTAAAGAATACTATTTACACTAATTTTAATTAAATCGGTGTAAGGACTCAACCTAACCCAAAACTAGATCCAACATCAACCCAAACCCCCATTCACACCCTCAAGGTTCATACTAAACACTACACCCCCTTTAACCCACTACATCACACCAAATATGGTGTTTTGTCTCATCCAATCCCAAATTTTATTATTTTTACAATTTCCTAATTGTTAGGGACTTTTATGCAAAAATGCAATGAGATGTCCACCTTCCATTGGATCCAAGTCATGAAGAAACTCACCCCCCCTTTGACCGGTCCATCCAAATTTTCTCTCCATTAATATTACTACATGTAACTTTTTCTCCTTACATCTCCACCCTCCATTCAAACCTATATCATCCTAGCACTTATTCTCCATGTAGAAGCTTCCCCCATCCCTAGGAAACACTTGTAGCCAGCCCTAATCCCAATGCATCACCCCCTCTCTCTCTCCTACATATACACATACTTCCTCTATCCTAAAAGTACCACAGCCAACAACACACCCTCACACAAACCGAGACCCTAAAACTACTTCCCTCATTCTCCTTCATTCGACCACAGCAGCCACCCTCTTCCAACTCCGGCCATCTCCCACCTCAGCCACCGCCTCCTCCTTCGAGCATCCCCGCCGCCACAACACCGCCTGCCCCCCTCGACCACGACCGCCTCCGCCCTCAGCAATCGCCACAGCAGCTATCTCCCCCGACTTCTTCTTCCCCCAACCCGACACCTTCTTCAACCCGACTCCCCTTCTTCCCCAGTTACCCCACCGCCACCACAGCCACCCACCTCCACGGCCACCATCACCACCATCTCCATCGCCACCATTATCACCATCTCCACCGCCACCGTCATCACCATCACCACTCCCATCACCGTCACCAACATCACCGGCACCAATACCATCACCATCGTCACAACCACCACCAACACCATCACCCACACCACCATCACAGCAGCCACCAGTCACCTTCTTCCCCGACTCCCTCACGACTTTATCACCACCACCTTCCTCATCCTCACGACCGCCACAGCCAGTCGTCACCTCCGACTTCGTCAATACCGCGACTACAACATCTCCGATCACCAACTTACAGATCACCACCAACTCGGCACCACCCATCACCGGTCAGCAACACACCACGATGCCCCAAACATCTCCATCATCATCCCCGGCCATTACCACCATCTCTCAACCAACCACCCGTCGGAGACGACCTAGCCACAGCCACCACCAACAACCCACCTCCCTGCCTCCGCCACTGTGAGCTGCTGCCATTGTTGCGAGCTGCTGCCAGTGTGCTGTTACTTGCCGGGCTGGAGCACCCCCTCCATCCACCGGAGACCGGCAGGCTATGGTCCGCAGGCCGGAGCACCTCCTAAATGAGCACGCCTAGGTTTGCATCATTCCTCTCCTCCTTGTTTATTACATGAATAAATATTAATGTGTAAACCTAATACCTAGTGATTAATTATGCGTATTTAATTGTGATTGTTTATATATGCATAGTGACTACTGTTAGTAATTATTTAATAGAAAATTGGTTAGTTATTTTGGTATATTATTGTGTCACGTCCAAGTCCAGAAATACGTTGGACTAGGAATACGTAAGCATGCCAGCCATATGCATATGGCAACTCCAATATATGGAAACCATAACACATACGTACACTGTATTATGAATAATAATTCACAAGTGGTATATAATCATCGCAAGTCACATGACATAACTAAATCTCATCCACAGAAGCAAATATAAATGAATAACCAATCAACTATATAATTGAATCAAGTATAAGATGCTTGATAAGAATAAGTAGTTGGGTGGAGACAAATCCACTGCCAAACTAGAATATAAAAGAAATATAATAAGTACATCTAATGAACAATGAGGCTCGAAGAGAAGACCCCCTCGAAAGATAACGAAGTAACAAGTCTTGATCCTTGCTCCTGCGAATAATTATGATCGTCTACACTTGAAAAGGGACCAGATCCTCAGAGGGACGTAATAAGATACAAAAATACATGCCATAAAGTAAATACTGTAAAAACTCGAGGGTGAACTAACCAGCTAAGTGAAATACAATTTGAGGACAACTTAGTGCGTATGGAAAGTGTAGGCTAGACATATGCTGACGTAATTCACCAATCGCCATGATTGGCTAGTATATGCCACATATGCCCCCCATCTTAGGGCACTCTGCATATATAATAACTTCCAGCTCCGAGGAGTATGGTATCTGTACATGTAACGTCCATCGTTCTGAAGAATGAGGTATCTGCAAATATATATACGTCCGTATCGCTCCGAAGAACACAATATCTGTATAAAGGAGGTGGGTGTCCCATACGCCTACTAGTTTTCCTCCTCGCCCAATATTAATGTACAAGTCGCGAATACGACATGGACATCTCGTACTATAATGCAAGTCATTAAGAAAATATACAACTAAGCTAAATACTGTCACACGTGCTGCTCACACCGATGACCAGTCAAGCATGAAGCACGCGTCCCTACTTGAACTCACTCTGTGACGTACAATGATACGTGTCAAGACCTGGGGAGTCATATTAATAACTCCATAACTTTAGGTGGGTCCACTAGACACTAGGTCAGACACAAGTCCTAACGTCAACGCCTTCGTTGACTGCACCCGAGTCTTTCTCGGACGCGCACAGTTAAATATTAAAACAAATAAACATGCAACTAAATAATATTTATATTTAAACAGTACAACAAGGCAAGGTATACTTTCTGACAAGAAAGTTGCATAGTATAAGCGTCCAGGTGCCAAGTACAGAGGATCAGAAACTATGGTCTCTGAATGAACGTCTCCGGATGCTGAAATAAATATCACCAACGTTCCTAGAATAAGCGAGATAGCTAGAAAATACTATCCTTTCATCCAATTTAGACACAGGGGCAAAATGGTAATTTTGGGTCAAAGCGGGGTCCACATGTAGGCCACCTTATACCAAAATACGTGCCAGAGGTAAAGGTCTCTAAATAGGACAAATTATAGGTCAAATAAATTCTAAACGTCGATACGAACTCAACGGTATGTCAAATTTTGGATTCCGGTGAGCCGATCACAAATTCGCCCTTAAAGTCAAACCGCGGGGCCCGCTAATAGGAGGCTTGGTCAACTGCCTCAGAATCGCGTAAAACTTGGGTCACAGGACCAGCGTGATACCACGAATCCAATGAGGTAAGTTTTATCGCATTCTGACGAGCGTACACAAAATAGGGTGGTAGTTTGCAAAAGTCGCGATATATAAACTTTTTATGCATACGGGTTGATTCTGACGTGCAAACACGTCCGAATCAACTTCCACAAAACCCCACACGTCAGGATATACCATACGCGCCTTTCGATACAATTGGTATGCGACGAGATGGTCCCGTATGGCGGGGCACACTCCGTATCACAAAATTTCAGTTTTAAAAAATTAAGTTTTTGGTCGTTTTGGAGACCGAATAATTCAACACATAAAACGAATTAATAAAAACTAAAATAATAGAAAATTCTAGGTTATATTGAGAAGAAAACCCTTTAATTAGTTTTTGAAAATATTAAATAGGTTGCTGGCAAATTAGGCGTGAACATGGGGGTTTGGGTTGAAATTCTGGACTGTTTTTTTGGGTCAGTTTTTCGGCCATTTTCTGGTCGATTTTTCGACCAATCCGGGACACGAAAACTCGTCCCGCTTGAATGAAAATCCTAGAGGGTTAGGTATTAAACGTACACGGATAAATCGCTCACAAAAAGGACGAAAGATGAGAGAGATATGTTACCTTAAAAATGGAGCATCGGAGTAGTACTGCTACGCGCGTGCGCGCTGATCGGCGGCAGACGGCGGCTGCTGCAGCGGCCTGCGGCTGCGGCAGCACCGGCGTCGAGGCGGCGGTCGACCGGAGGGGGCGGCCGCCGGGCTGGGGTTAGGGTTTGGTGTTATATATATATATATATATATATATGGGAGAGGGGGGAAGAGATGGGTTCATACGGACGGGGGCTCTGGGTTCTGGGGGAGGGTTAGTTAGGTTTATATTAGTTAAGGATTAGTTTAAGGGTTTGTTAAGGAATATGTTAGGGTTTAGATATTTATATTTATATTTATATTTATATTTATATTTATATTTATATCTATATTATATCTATATTTATATTTATATTTATATTTATATTTTATTAACAACATTATTATTATTATTATTATTACTATTACTATTACTATTACTATTACTATTACTATTACTATTACTATTATTATTATTATTATTATAACTATATATATATATATTAACATATATATTTACACATATAGATGAGGTTAAAAAATTCAAAAATAATATTTGTACACAAAATAAATTCTAAATAATTTACTTTATAAAGCTTTAATAAAATACTACACCCAAAATAATTTATGAAATATTTTCTAATTAATAATTAGATATTTATCTAGTTATAATAAATCAAATAATTATATTAACTAATTAACTAAGTAATTAATTAAATGGATATTCAACAAAATAGCATAATAGTAAATAATAGGCAAATCTAAAAAAAGAAAAAATGCCTAACTTGGCACGGGGAATTATGTGATGCTAATTGTAGGAAGTTGGGATTAAAAAATAACCACAAATAAATTATATATATATAATATCTAAATATTTAATAATTAATCTATGGTTGTTACACTAATGTCATACTAACACCAAGGGATCAAATTTTTATGCCACGAAAAGATCCTACAGGTAGTGTCTCCTGTGTAGGCTACTTCCTATGAAGGGGGGGTTCAAATTTTGGGACAATCCTGTATTATTAATGTACAAACCACGGTGAAGTATTCTAATAAAATTATTGGGTTTTAATTTGTTTTAAAAAAAATCTAAAACAAATATAAGAAATATAAAATACACACAAAATACCTATTTTTGGGTGAGGGGGCTTACGATGTACCCAACTTAAAAGAATTTTGTCCTCAAAATTAAAAATAAGGCATAATTTGCTAAATCCTTCACATTTGTATACAAGGCAAGTCAATCACAATCTCTTCCAAAAATTTAAATAATAATATCCAAATCTTATTCAAATCTATATGACATCCCACATCAAAATTTATATCACAATTTCCAACTATCATAATATCCTCTAGACTTTGAACAATTAACAATTCTAATCAAATCTTATTCCTATTCTCAACTTAAGAATTTCGTACTCTTCAAATTTTAAACTCAATTTCCATCCTCAATATTTCAAATAGATGATCCAACAATCAACACTCAACTTTTAAATCAAATCATCAAATTATAAAATTTTGAACTCAATCCATCAATATTCATGTTTAGAGTTTTATCATTTATTTATTTGTTTATTTCCTAAAAATTTAAATTGTTGATTCAATCTCCAATATTTAAAATTTAAATCATGTGCTCAAAGTATAAATTTTTGGTCCACAATATCAAGATATCAAAATTTATTAAATCCCCATCATCTTAATTATTCTTCAAAAATTTCTCAAAATTAAAATGACTTAAATCTCTCAATCTAATCTTACTTGATCACAATCTAAAAATAAATTTTCTCAAGTTAACAATGCAACTTCTACCCAACTTAGAATTTATCGATCTATCTCATATGGCTATATATTTAAGAAAAAAAATTCCTCAAATTATTTAATCTTGTTATTCAATCCTCAAAAATTTTAACACCAAATATATCACATATGATATGCCCTTAATTACAAAAAATAGTCACAAAGTAATGTAATTGGCCTATGGGGTATATCTAGTACTCTCCGTGTATCAAACTTATACTAAGCACAAGATTTTGTCTTTCTGAAATAGGGGAAGATGAAAAACAATAATAAAGAATTCAAGGATGAGGTGATAGAATGCAAGTACGGGGTTCAAGGCGATTAAAGAATTCAAAAGGGAGTTGTTAAGGCAGTTGTGAATAGAAATCCTATTTTGGTAAATTCTTATTCGCATGTTCATATCAGAACAATTATGTACCTGATATGATATGCTCTGACATGTCTAGAGGGCAAGTATATTCGTCTAACATGCTGAGTCAACTATATCTCAATCCACGTAAAGTAGTTATGCAAAGAGCGAACCAAGCGCACTAAGGTTGATCAGACCATAATACACTGATTCTAAATAGACAATTGTATTAGTCTGTGCACCCAATAATACATATATCATGAACAAGCTTGGTAAAAGAATAAGCTTACAAAACTAGACTATAATAGCAGCATAAGTCGAGGTAGTCCAAAAAATATAAGTACGTGAGATTATGATGAGAGAAGGTACAAATTAATTCAAGTTCATCAAGAAGATGAGACTCGTCCGGTGTTGTGCCTCTATAATTGTCATACCAATTCCTTGTCTAAGCCTCTAGTTGACTAAATGGGGGTATGGGCCTCTTACTTCTACAATTTAGATAAACACTATTGCCTTATGGAAGCCTATAGTTGGTATCATTCAATTACACTTCATGAATGGGTCAAAAGGGCTATGTGATACTAGGTTATGAGGCATACTACCCAACTTACAAAGATTAACTAATACTGTAACTGCCTTAAGGGGATTCTACAAAATAACCTTGTCATTATAAATAAAGTAGAAACTCTTATTGGGATATACAATAAAAAGATCTTGGTACTTATTAGGGTATCCTATTGCATTATATAGGTAATGGTCATCTTAAGTCTTAATCATAGTGCTTATAGAATAAAGCGTTAATATTAAGAATGGAAAAGTTACTGGCCCTCCAGTGAAAGAGGACATAACCTATATGGAGATATGGAACATATTACTTGATTTGAAACTAAAGGATAATCATAAAATCATAATCTAAATGAACAACTCAAACTATCAAGTTCTAACTACTAAGCACATAATTTCAAATTTTAAGATTAACAACTATAATCCTAGCAAACTATATATCCTTAACCTAAAAGAAAATTACTTAGCCTATAATCAGAAGGGTTAGGAGGCACGAATTAAAAGGTGAAAAAAAATTTTAGTCCTCGCACAATTAGCGAGTGTTAAGGTTTCAGAGGAACAAGATATGAAATTAAATAGGGAGACTCTTGATAATATCATGGTTTTCTAAGAAAGGTATGCTAATCTCTGTGTTCGAGGTATGATCATGAAAAATATTCTATTCATTCCTCTTGGGTTCCTAAGGTACTGTTCTGCTAATATCAAGATAATAAGCTAAATTTATAGTTCTCTAATACTATCTTACTATGAAAGTTAGGTTTAGTCCTAATATTCAACCATGGATTTCTATTGGTTCCTCAATGCTAGGGTCAACAATATGGTCCAATTTCTAACTAACCCTAGTAGTGTCTATACTACTCTCAAGTCCTTCATAAATATATCAAGGGATAATGGTCAATTAATCTACAGGTAAGGGAAGCTAGGGTTTATTAGGTATTCTAAACTTAGTGATGTGCCAATATTCTAGTAGTATTCTTAGTAGGAATATTATCCTAATTATCATCCTAACAACAAGGATTCCTATATTCTAGCAGAAGGCTATACTCAAGAAACTATTATGGAAGTACATGAATCAAGCATGATACAATTTTTTAAATAGAATGGACTGGAAGGAAGGTGATTCATAGTCAAATATGGATGAGACCTAAAACTCTAATCTTAGGTACAGGCTTGCTCGGTACAGTAATGTAACCGAGACAATATACTCTCGACCTACATGGGCCACCATAAAAATATGTCATGCCCCAGTCCCAAAATACGTAGGACTAGAAATACGTAAGCATGCCAGCCATATGTATATGGCAACTCCAATATATGGAAATCATAACACATACGTATGATGTATTATGAACAATAATTCACAAGTGATATATAATTATCACAAGTCATAGGACATAACTAAATCTCATCCATAGAAGCAAATATAAATGAATAACCAATAAACTATATAACTGAATCAAGTATAAGATGCTTAATAAAAACAAGTAGTTGGGTGGAGACAAATCCACTACCAAACTAGAATATAAAATAAACATAATAAGTACATCTAATGAACAATGAGGCTCGAAGAGAAGACCTCCTCGAAAGATAACAAAGTAGCAAGTCCTGATCCTTGCTCCTGCGAATAATCATGATCGTCTACACCTGAAAAGGGACCAGGTCCTCAGAGGGACGTAACAAGATACAAAAATACATGCCATAAAGTAAATACAGTGAAAACTCGAGGGTGAACTAACCAGCTAAGTGAAATACAATTTGAGGATAACTTAGTGCGTATGGAAAGTATAGGCTAAACATATGCTGACGTAATTAACCAATCACCGTGACTGGCTAGTATATGCCACATATGCCCCCCCATCTTAGGGCACTCTGCATATATATTAACGTCCAGCTCCGAGGAGCATGTTATTTATACATGTAACGTCTATCATTCCGAAGAACGAGGTATCTGCAAATATATATACGTCTGTATCGCTCCAAAGAACGTGGTATCTGTATAAAGGATGTGGTTGTCCCATACATCTACTAGTTGTCCTCCCCGCCCAATGCCAATGTACAAGTCATGAATACGACGTGGACATCTCGTACTATAATGCAAGTCATTAAGGAAATATACAACTAAGCTAAATACCGTCACACGTGCTGCTCATACCGATGGCCAGTCAAGCATGAAGCACGCGTCCCTACATGAACTCATTATGTGATGTACAATGATACATATCAAGGCCTGGAGAGTCATATTGATAACTCCACAACTTTAGGTGGGTCCACTAAACACTACGTCAGACACAATTCCTAACGTCAACGCCTTCGTTGACTGTACCCGAGTCTTTCTCGGATGTGCACAGTTAAATATTAAAACAAATAACCATACAACTAAATAATATCTGAATTTAAACAGTATAACAAGGCAAGGTATACTTGCCTGACAAAAAAGTTGTATAGTATAAGCGTCCAGGTGTCAAGTACAGAGGATTAGAAACTATGGACTCCGAATGAACGTCTTCGGATGCTGAAATAAATATTACCAACATTCCCAGAATAAGCGAGATGGCTAGAAAATACTACCTTTCGTCCAATTTGGACACAGGGGCAAAACGGTAATTTTGGGTCAAAATATGGTCCATATGTGGGCCACCTTGTACCGAAATATGTGCCAGAGGTAAAAGTCTCTAAATAGGACAAATTATAGGTCAAAAAATTCTAAATATCGATACGAACTCAATTGTATATCAAATTTTTGTTTTCGGTGAACCGGTCACAAATTTGCCCTTAAAGTTAAACCGCGGGGCCCGCTAATAGGTGGCTTGGTCAACTGTCTCAGAATTACGTAAAACTTGGGTCACAGGACCAGCGTGATACCATGAATCCAATGGCGTAAGTTTTGTCGCATTTCGACAAAAGGGGTGGTAGTTTGCAAAAATCGTGATACGGGGACTTTTTACGGATACGCGTTAATTTTGGCACGCACACACGTCCGAATCAACTTCCGCAAAATTCCACACGTTAGGATATACCATACATGCCTTTCTTTGCAATTGGTACGCGATGAGGTGGTCCTATTTGGCGGGACGCACTCCGTATCACAAAATTTTAGTTTTAAAAAATCTAGTTTTTGGTCGTTTTGAAAATCGAATAATTTAACACATAAAATGAATTAATAAAAACTAAAAGAATAGAAAAATTCTAGGTTATATTGAGAAGAAAATCCTTCAATTAGATTTTGATAATATTAAACAGGTTGGTGGAAAATTAGGCATGAACATGGGAGTTTGGGTTAAAATTCTGGAATATTTTTTTTTGTCAGTTTTTTGGCCATTTTTCGGTCGATTTTTCAACCAATCCGGGACACGAAAACTCGTCCCGCTTGAATGAAAATTCTAGAGGGATAGGTTGTGAACGTACACGGATAAATCGCTCACAAAAAGGACGAGAGATGAGAGAGATATGTTACCTTAAAATGGAGCATCGGAGTGGTGCTGCTACACGCGTGCGCTGATCGACGGCGGACGGCGGCTGCGGCGGCGCCGGTTTCGAGGCCACGGTCGGCCGGAGGGGGCAGCCGCCGGGATGGGATTAGGGTCAGGGTTTGGTGTAATATATATATATATATATATATATATATATATATATATATATATATATATATATATATATATATATATGAAGAGATGGGTTCCTGCGGGGGGGAGGGGGCTCTGGGTTCTGGGGAAGGGTTAGTTAGGTTTATATTAGTTAAGGATTAGTTTAGGATTTTGTTAAGGAATAGGTTTGGGTTAGGTTCTTATATTTATATTTATATTTATATTTATATTTATATTTATATTTATATTTATATTTATATTTATATTTATATTTATATTTATATTTATATTTATATTTATATTTATATTTATATTTGTTTTAATTTTCTTTTTATTTTATTAACATTATTATTATTATTATTATTATTATTATTATTATTATAACTATATATATATATTAACATATATATATTTACACATATAGATGGTTAAAAAAATTCAAAAATAATATTTGCACACAAAATAAATTCTAGAAAATTTACTTTATAAAGGTTTAATAGAATACTACGCCCAAAATAATTTATGAAATATTTTGTAATTAATAATTAGATATTTATCTAGTTATAATAAATCAAATAATTATATTATCTAATTAACTAAGTAATTAATTAAATAGATATTCAACAAAATAGCATAATAGTAAATAATAAGCAAATCTATAAAAAGGAAAAATGCCTAACTTGGCACGGAGAATTATGTGATGCTAATTGTAGGAAGTTGAGATTAAAAAATAACCATAACTAAATTGTATATATAAAATATCTAAATATTTAATAATTAATCTATGGTCGTTACACTAATATCATACTGTAAACCCCCTCGACCAAAATTTAGTCCTACTTAAATTTAGATAGAGAGACTAAGGCTAGTTTGAATCTAATTAGAAATAGAACATTGTGTTTTAGATGATTTTACTATATTTATATCACTTAGTGCATCTTACCGTTGCTTCGATAATTGGAGCACTGCACTAGCCATTGTCTTCCTATAAATTTTACACCCTTATCCTAAACGTGCCAGTCTTCTATTCTGATTCTTGTGTAACTCATAACTATGTCCATTTGTGCTTCATTTTAGTCGCATAATATTCGTCGTAAACGATTATATTTAATTTTATATCAATCTAACTTTGTATCTTTGTGCATTCCAATTAAAATTGGAGACACAATCTTGACCCATTTTGTGCTACCCAAATTATGGAAATATTCTATCCTAAGTCTTCTATGTCCATGATACTTGTGTCCCACCTAATTTTATTCCCTTGTACTTCCAATTAATTTTAGAACACCAATTGTATTAATTTTAATTAAATTAATCCAAAACCCCACTTTGTGTAATTTCCTAATTGTTGGGCACTTTTATGTAAAAGTGCATTGAGGTGCCATACCCCTTTGGACCAAACACATGAAGAAATCCAATTTCCTTTATGCGAACTTTTTCTCCTAATTTTTGGAGTGTGTAACACAACATCAACCCTCATTAATCCTTGGCCCTCCATTTTGAAACAAATCAATCCTAGCCCTCCAATTATATACATGTGAAGCCAAAGCCCCTTTCCAAGGATGTTGACCAAGCCCAACTTTCTAGGTAAACACCCAACCATTTTTCCTACACACACACACACACACACACACACACACACACACACACACACACACACATATATATATATATATATATATATATATATATATATATATATATATATATATATATATATATATAACTTTTCTTATTTTTTTCATTCAACCCATCACCCAAACCTTGACCTAGCCGACCCCTTACCCATCTCTTGTTCATCTTCTTCCTCCTCTTCCCCGCAGCCGGAGCCCCGGCCACCCTACCTCGCGGAAAACCCACGCCGGAGTCATCCCCAACTCCCTGACCCGACTGCACCGAGCAGTTCTCTGCCTGACAGCCACTGAACCCGACTCCCCTTGACTGAACCGATCCCCACGAGTGAACCGCTATACCCCAGCCCACGCCAGAGCCGACCCGGACCGCTGAACTGCCATTAACGCTGACTTCCCGACCTCCTTCCCCTCGTCAACGACTCCCCTCACCGCGACAGCCACCGCGGACACTCCTCTGTCCGCCTCCCCGTTCACCCTCGCCGTATTTGTACCCCTTCCTCCGCCTGACCAGCTTGACCATCACCAACTCCCCTCCGGCCTGTCCACCCTCGCCTGAACTCCTCAACAACCGTCTGTACACCCGCTGAACCCTGACCACACCTATCTCCGGTGATCTTCCTCGGCCAGACCTCCTCCGCCTGGACCGACTGAATCCCGATCACCACCATCACCAGAACCGTAAACCACACCACCACCTCTCCTTCCTGTTCTCTCTACCTTCTTTCCTGAACGGCAGCCACCACCACCATTCATCTCCCGTCATCCCCAAGTTTCTCGACTGAACAGCAGTCCCCATCACCGGCCATCTCCAGTCCCGTCCCCGTTCTCCCCTCGACAACACCTCCATCCCTGTCCTTCTCCTCGCCTGAGCCACCGAATTCCGACAGCCTTCACCTTCATCATCATCACAATCATCATCATCACCCTCATGATCATCACCATTATCACCTTCATCATCATTATCATCAACATCGTTGTCATTATCGTCATCGTCGATCTCGTGCACATGCACAGGTTCGTTCTTGTCCCCTCTTCCTTAGTGATTTATGTGTGTGCATGTATGAATAGTGTAGTGTTTTAGCATATCGTGTCATGACAGGTTTAATTGGATGTGATTCCAGACCCGTATCGGTGAACCCAAACTCGTATGCGTATACGTACGCGTATGTGTATAATATTCAATTTGGTATGGGTATATATACTGTAAGGTAATTAAATACTAATACTAGTTATGACATAATTGTATATGTACTATGAGACCCTAGTGTTAATTATGGATATCCCGTAATTACATTGACCATGTGACCCTGGGAAATTGTGAGTTGAATGCCTTGTGTACATTGACGTACTGGCTTAGACATGTTAGTGATTGGCTGTCTGATTATGCACATCAATCAAAGACATGACACCCGTGCAGTTAGACGCACGCTTGACCCTGCTAGATGACCAGTATCACCCTAGCATACCCTGAGTTCAGTGTAATTACGGTTGTGTATGTGCTAGTGTAATAGCTGATGATGTATTATATTATATCATATGTATATAGGACCTTTGGATTATTCTGTGAGACTTCAGGAGCAGGTTATTGGTACTATACAGCTTTCTTGCCAGGCAAGTATACCTTGCCATTGTACTGTGATTTACATTCCATATAATGCATGTATTTTATTTCTGTCCATTTAGTTCATATATTTTAAACTGCTATATAAATTGCGCGTCCAAGAATGACTTGGGTGCAACGATGGTGGCATCGTATTCTATTTTATTTATGTATATGCATGTTGACCTAGTTTACGAGACCACCCTATTATCATGAGGTATTTTTTATTTTTATGTTTATTTGGCCATGACATATTTCTTACACGAGTTGTGAGTCTCATATAGATCACGGAATTGCGTGACGGGTTTGGTCTCCTGTACGTATGGGACGTGCGATAGAGAATAACTGTTGTTATAATTTGTATGCTATGAGACTTGGCAGTTATTAGAGGTATTATCGTGTCATGGATATGACATACTTAGAGCATGGGGTGGGAAGAACAACAAGTAAGGCGTTTGGGCTCCTTTGCACTTTCCTTTTTGTAACCCGTACGCTCCGTCGGAGATGCGTGGTCGTCATGACCCCTATATTACCTGGCGGCCTCTGTCGTTCAAAAGATGACATGCTTTGTAGGCCCCTAATTTTCCGAGAGAATTATGCCAATCCTATCTATGGCTAGATAGCCTACTTGTTAGAAATTTATTCTCAAACTGCATTCACATAGACAGTTAGGTGACCCATTGGATGTTTATTTTTAGTACTTTATTGGCATGCTTCTATATATCTTGTTATGTCCCTCTGAGGACCTGGTCCCTTTCCAGGTGTAGACGATCATGATTATTCGCAGAAGCACGGATCAAGACTTGCTACTTATATTTCAAGGAGGTCTTCTCTTCGAGCCTCATTGATCATTAGTTGGTGTACTTATATTGTTTCTTTTATATTCTAGTTTGGTAGTGGATTTGTCTCCACCCAACTACTTATTCTTATCAAGCATCTTATACTTGATTTAGTTATATAGTTGTTTGGTTATTCATTTATATTTGATTGTGTGGATGAGATTTAGTTATGCCCTGTGACTTGTGATAAATTTATACCACTTATGAATTGTTATTCATATTAAGCGTACGTGTGTTATGGTTTTCATATATTGGAGTCTCCATATACATATGGCTGGCATGCTTGCGTATTCCTTGTCCTACGTTGTAAACCCCCTCACCCAAAATAGGTATTTTGTGTGTATTTTATATTATTATATTTATTGTTTATTATTTTAAATATTAAATTACTTTAGAGTATTCTCTTAGTTAATTAGAAAATAAATTTTTTAATATATTTACTTACATAAATATTTATTTAGAATTATTTTTAGGCTATTTTAGATTTTTGGAGATTTTTTTAGAATTTTTAGGTAATTAAAACATAGGGACGTAAATTTTTAGGACTTTCATGATTTACTATGAGACCATACTTGCATATTGCTCCTACCAAATATTTATTTTAGGTTAAAATATTTAATTATATTTTTCTGTAATTTATTTAGAAATTTAAGAAATTTATTTAGATTTTTGAAATTATTTAGGATTTATTTGGATATATATAGTCTTAATATTAGATAGATGCTAATTTAGTGTTAATAGATATTAATAAGATTATATATAAATTATTTGTATTATCTTTAATTCTATTTAAGATTATATATTATTGAGATGAACTCAAACTCTATTTTAAATTAATTCAAATCCTGAGCCTACTAGGAAAGCAACTTCATGCATATCCTATCCTTATTTAAACTGATCCTAATCATATCTAAATTAACCAATCCTAGTCATATTCAATTAAGTAGTCTCCACCATTATAAATATCTATTAGACTTATAGAATAAACTCTTCTTTCATATTTTTCTTTCCCAAACTCCTCTCTTTTTCGTCCAGTTAAAATTCGTCATAAATTCAGCCTCAGTTTTTTTTGTTAGAACAATATCAAGGTTAGTTTTCTGAATATATAAATTATTTTAATAATTTATGAACTTATTTTTCTAGAAAATTTTAAAAGTGCCAGCTGTCAGAAATCAGACGTATTTTCGTGTTTTTGAGATTTCGGGAGATCCCGAACTCAGAATTACGAGCCGTTTGAAGTTTCGAAAATCTGACATGATGAACTTGCATAAAATTATTTAAAAAAAATTAACATGTAATTTTAATCTACTGTAAAATTTGTACAACGTAGACGTAAATAGGAAACCACTGAAAACTGTCATCTGTGCACCCTTGTGGACATAACTCTTTACCGACTTATAATTTTATGAATCTGTCGATTCCGGCATTCATCTAGCACTAAAATATATATGATTTTACACACAAATCCAAGATTTGAGTCGATTGACTTTTTGGTCAACGGATTGCCTCGATTTGCGTGTCATGGATCACAAATTAGTAGAATTGATTTTTTGGACTAAAATTTGGATTTAACAATAAAATTAGATTATAATAAGATTAAAATACTATTTTAGGTTATTTTATTCAGAATTGAAATAGATTAAAATAGATGAACATATTCACCTACTTTTGTAACCTAACTTGTTTAATTTATGTGATGGGTAGATCGGACGACGCCTTGAGTTGGGACTTCATTCTTTTTCAGACCAGGCATGTATACCTTTCCAAATTGCTTACAGTACTATACATGCTTAACATATTTTCATATATTTATTATATGTATTTTCTTTCAGTCATAATTATATATTATATATGTTGACACACACTTGACACATAGTATCATGGGAGAGGAGGACAATCAATAGGCGTATGGGCTATCCACTCTGATAAACCATAGTAACTAGTACGCACTAAGGAAGTTGTGTCACGATGGTTGCTACCCTCGCGGTATGTACATTGATGGTGTCACAATGGTCGCTACCCTCGCGGTATGACGGCTGATGATGTTCATGGACGTGTGTGTGAGTTGTGAGATAGATAGAGTATCCTATACCTACCCATACGTCGAAAGGTTGTCCTCACTATACATTTTCATATATATTGTCTAGTACAGCGTACTTATATATTTTCTGTCTATTATGCATATTTTACTGTATTCAATTGGCATGCTTCTATGTATCTTGTTACGTCCCTCTAAAGACCTGGTCCCTTTCCAGGTGTAGACGATCTTAACTATTCGTAGGAGCATAGATCAGGACTTGCTACTTCTCTCTCTTTCGAGGAGCTCTTCTCTTTGAGTCTTATTGTTCATTAGATGTACTTATTTTTGTTCCTCTTATATTCTAGTATGGTAGTAGATTTATCTCCACCCAACTACTTATTCTTATCAAGCATTTTATACTTAATTCAGTTATATAGTTGATTGGTTATTTAATTCTGTGGATAAGATCTAGTTATGCCCTATGACTTATAAAATAAATCTATACCACTTATGAATGACTATTCATAATACAACGTACGTATGTGTTATGGTTTTCATATATTGGAGTTGCCATATACATACGGCTAGCATGCTTACGTATTCCTAGTTCTACGTATTTTGGGACTGGGACGTGACATACGTATTTTTGGGACTGGGGCATGACATATTTTTAGTGGTGGCCTATGCAGGTCGAGAGTATATTGTCTCGGTTACGTTACTGTATCGAACAAGCCTGTAAATAGGATTAGAGTATAAGATCTCATCCACATTTGACTATGACTCACCTTCCTTTCAATCTGTTCCATTTAAATAATTGTATCCTGCTTGATTCATGTACTTTCTTAATAGTTCCTTGAGTATAGACTTCTGCTAGAATATAAGAATCCTTGTTGTTACGTTGATAATTATGATAACATTCCTACTAAGATTATAACTAGAATATTAACACATCACTAAGTTTAGAATACCTAATGAACCCTAGCATCCCTTACATGTAGATTAATTGACCACTGTCCCTTGATATATTTATGAAGGATTTGAGAGTAGTATATACACTACTATGGTTAGTTATAAATTTGACCATATTGTTTGAGCTTAGTATTGAGGAACCAATAGAAATCCAAGGTTGAGTATTAGGACTAAACCTAATTTTCATAGTGAGATAATATTAATAATAAATTTAGATTCTTGTCTTGCTATTAGCAGAACAGTATCTTAGGAAGCCAAAAGGAATGAATAGAACATTTTTCTTCATCTTTCAATTTGTGCCACCTAACCCTTCTAATTGTAGGCCAAATAATTTCCTTTTTATGTTAGGATATAGTTTGCTAGGATTATAGTTGTAATCGTAAATTTTGAAATTATGTGCTTAGTAGTTAGAACTTGATAGTTTGAGTTGTTTATTTAGATTATGATTTTATGATTATCCTTTAATTTCAAATTGCGTAATTTGTATACAGGTTATATCCTCCTTCACTTGAGAGCCAGTAACTTCTCTATTCTTAAATATTAATGCTTTGTTCTATAAATACTATGATTAAGACTTAAGATGACCATTACCTATATAATGCAATAGGATACCCTAATAAGTACCAAGATCTTTTTCTCGTATACCCCAATAAGAGTTTCTACTTTATTTACAAGGACAAGGTTATTTTGTAGAATCCCCTCAAGGCAGTTATAGTATTAGTATATTCTTTTAAGTTGGGTAGTATGCCTCACAACCTAGTATCACATAGTCCTTTTGACCCATTAATGAGATATAATTGAATGACCCTAACTATAGTCTTCCATAAGAAGATAGTATTTTTCAGACTGTAGAACTTAGAGGCCCATACCTCCTTTTGGTCGACTAGAGACTGAGACAAGAAGTTAGTATAAAAACTGTAGAGGCACAATACCGGACGAGTCTTATCTTCTTGGTAAGTTTGAATTAATTTGTACCTTCTCTTATCATAATCCAGCGTACTTATATTTTTTGGACTACCTCGACTTATACTACTATTATAGCCTAGTTTTGTGAGCTTATTCTTTTATCGAGCTTGTTCATGACATATATATTATTGGATGCATACACTAATACAATTGTCTATTTAGAATCAGTATATTATGGTCTAGCTAACCTTAGTGTATTTGGTTCGCTCTTCGCATGACTACCTTACGTGGATTGAGGTATTATTGACTCAACTTTTTAGACTAATTTACTTGCCCTCTAGACTGGCCAGAGCATATCATGTCACGTACATAACTGTTCTGATATGAACATATGAATAAGAATTTACGAAAATAAGATTTCAATCCACAACTGCCTTGGCAACTCTCTTTTGAATTCTTAAAATTGCCTTGAATCCCGTAGTTGTATTCTATTACCTTCTTCTTGAATTGTTTATTGTTGTTTTCCGTCTTCCCCTATTTCGAAAAAATGAACGTTCATGCTTGGTATAAGTTTGATACACGGAGAGTACTAGATATACCCTATAGGCCAATCACATTACTTGGTAACTATCTTTTATAATTAAGGGCATAAAATATGTGAGATATTTTTGTTGTTCTCAAACTGCATTCACATAGACGGTTAGGCAACTCATTGGATATTTATTTTCAGTACTTTATTGGCATGCTTCTATGTATCTTGTTATGTCCCTCTGAGGACCTGGTCTCTTTTCAGGTGTAGACGATCATGATTATTCACTGGAGCACGGATCAGGACTTGCTACTTATATTTCGATGAGGTCTTCTCTTCGAGCCTCATTGATCATTAGTTGGTGTACTTATATTATTTCTTTTATATTCTAGTTTGGTAGTGGATTTGTCTCCACCCAACTACTTATTCTTATCAAGCATCTTATACTTGATTTAGTTATATAGTTGATTGGTTATTCATTTATATTTGATTCTGTGGATGAGATTTAGTTATGCCCTGTGACTTGTGATAAATTTATACCACTTGTGAATTGTTATTCATATTACAGCGTACGTGTGTTATGGTTTCCATATATTGGAGTCTCCATATACATATGGCTGGCATGCTTGCGTATTCCTAGTCCTACATATTTTGAGACTGGGGCATGACACATACTAACACCAAGGGATCAAATTTTTGTGCCATAAAAAGATCCTACATGTAGTGTCTTCTGTGTAGGCTACTTCCTATGAAGGGGGATTCAGATTTTGGGGCTATTCTATATTATTAATGTCCAAACCACGGTGAAGTATTCTAATAAAATTATTGTATTTTAATTTGTTTTAAAAAATAATCTAAAATAAATACAAGAAATATAAAATACACACAAAATACCTATTTTTGGGTGAGGAGGTTGACAATTGTGTTGACCCTAAGTGTTAGACTAAATTGCCCTTGTGCACACTAATCTAATATCTAGGACATGAGTTTAGTGTTATACGTTATTTATTATTATAATATATTTTGGTGGTTAATTGTCTCGTTGTGCAAGGTATCTGAGTCATGACGTACCCGTGCATGAAGACCTAGATAATTACCTATATCAGTTATGTTATGGGGATCTTAGTAAGTAGGATACCTAGTACCCCTGTGTTAGAGGTGCAACTTAGCACCTACAAGAATCATAGCTGTGATCGTGATTGTAACATGTGAGAAATGATACCTTAGTGTACACCTACCCCCTTGATCCGTGACTAGTCAACCCTAGCCATCGTATTTAATTTGAACTTTTATTTGGTATCTGTGTAACTCATGACGTTGCATAAGTTGTACTTGCGTACATAATTAGCATAGTATAATGTAGTGATTAATATTTATTATTATTTATTCGTAGGCATCCAAGATGATTCTACCTTGGATGCTGGGTCCGGATCCTTACTTGTGCACACCAGAGTTTCAGGCAAGTATACCTTGCCTTGTTATACTTATTAAATTTAGATATTATTTAGTTGCATATTTTATTATTTAATATTATATAACTGTGCACATCCGAGAAAGACTCGGGTGCAGTCAACGAAGGCATTGATGTTAGGACTTGTATCTGACCTAGTATCTAGTAGACGCACCTAAAGTTGTGGAGTTATCGATATGACTCCCCAGGCCTTGACATGTATCATTGCATGTCACAGAGTGAGTTCATGTAGGGACGCGTGCTTCATAACTGACTGGCTATCGGTGTGAGCAGCACGTGTGACGGTATTTAGCTTAGTTGTATATTTCTTTAGTGACTTGCATTATAGTACGAGATGTATACGTCATATTTGCGACTTGTACATTGGTATTGGGCGGGAAAGACAATTAGTAGGCGTATAGGACAGACATTTAGCTACCGTAGTTTCAGAGTAAACTACGGCGTCTTGAGCCTCATTGTTACCCGGTTATGGGCTATGTGTTCCCCGGTTATGGGCGTATATGCTTGTCGATACATCCGACAGAGGTTACTAGCTACGTGCTATCATGATCGGTGATATAGTCAGCATATACTCCTAGCATCCAGTTTACAGCTAATGCTAGGTACTTAACCTCTGGCTCGATACTACGCTTTATACCTTTCACCTATCCATACGTACCAAGGTTGTCTTCAAGTGCATTTCACTTAGCTGGTTAGATCACCCTCGATTTTATACAGTATTTACTTTATGGCATATATTTTTGAATCTTGTTACGTCCCTCTACGAACCCGGTTCCCGTCCAGATTCGGACGAGCACTTGTACCCGACCATCTACGGAGCAGGAGTAGAGACAGGATTCGTGATTGAGAACTTTGAGGTACTTCCAGAGGAGTTCCCGTGATTTGGGTACGCAGCTGTTTCGGACTAGAGCATTCTTATCTAGCGAGTTGATACTCTAGTCTAGTTATCTTACTTCTTTCTGCATTTTTATTCTATTGCTGTATTTCAGTGGGTTTGTCCCCATCAGACTTATTTGGATTATATTATGACATTCAGATTTTATACTTATTTCCAGTATTTATTTCAGTACTTCTTATATTGTATTTTGTGGATAAGATTAGATATTTACCTGTTGCATGTTAGCATATTATACTTGTTAGTATATTAGGATAATGTACTATGCTTTGTTGGATCCATTAAATTAGGAAAATTCTTCGAAGTCGTATTAGCTGGCCATTGCCACGTGGCCTGGTCCCGGGTATTATGGGACTGGGGCGTGACACATAGTGATGCTCTTCGGCCTAAAAAATATTGGTGCAACATACCAGTGAGCTATGAGCACCATCTTTCATAAGCATATGTGCAAAACAGTAGAATGTTATGTTAATGATATCGCTACCAAGAGCCGATTTTAGGATGATCGTCTGTCACGACCCGCACCCGGAAATTCGGGCACGAGTGCGTGGGTACGTCCAGCCTACGCCGCAGAGTCGGCGGGAGTACGCTGTCTAGGTCAATCCATAATTACTAACTAGCTCATTCACAACAACATAGGCAAGATAATAATGAGAATGAAACTTAAGATTTCAACTGAAAATAAATGTGACAGCAGATTCAAATGTTTTAGTACAGGAATTCAATATTGAAATCGGGGACAAACCCGATAAATAAGATAAGAATAGAATGAAAGATAGCTACTACTAGCTACTCAGCGATCGGGGTCTCCTGGGTGGGTTCTGGCTCCTCATAGGTATCATCAGTCCCCTCATAGGGACCATAATAAGTAGGGGCAAGATCCTCATCATCGCCTAAATCAACAGATCCAGTCAGGAAAGGAGCAAAGTACACAGTGCACAACAAGGTTAAACTAAATATTTATGACAATTAAATATTGAATATCAAGTTAAGAACTGCATAACAGAATATCACTATCTCAGAGTTAAACTGTAAACAGGAATATGAGAAACAGAACTAAATGAAGCAGGAAATGGAACTACAATAGCCAGCAGGAAATATAACATGACCAGAACTATCTGTGTGAACTTGTGTTTGTTTTTAGAATATATAGTTGGCATGTAGGGGTTTATAAGGCTAATTCGGCCGTCATGAACGGCTATTAAACAGGGGAAATCGAGATCCGGCTGAGGTACAGTCGTGTACCAACAGCTATTAAACATGACAAGGGGAAGGGTAAACTACATGCCTTCTAGGTATTCTCCCACCCGACATGAAAAACAAGACAGGAACTACCAATATTCAAGACATGAAATTCAATATTTCTAACACGATGTGTAATCATAAAGGGTACATGTAAGACAGGAAATTAATTATCACAATATATAAAGATTAACTTGAGGTGCAGGTACTTGCCTGTTGTTTGGATCTGATTAATTTAGTTCTTGGGGAAAAAGTCCAGAGATAAGTCCAAAAGCTGAAATAGACATTACCATCACGCTCAGAAGATGTCAAATAGCTAGAAACGCCTGTCCTTGGATCCAATTTGGAGACAAGGGCAAAAACGGCAGTTTCGGGTCAAAACGGGGTCCGCCGGTGGGCCCGCTTTGCACCGAAAAACGTGTCCGGGTCAAAGGTCTCCAAATTCACCAAACTTAGTGTCAACAGGTCAGGAACGCTGATACGAACCCAACGGAACTTCCAGATTTGGATTCCGATGAGCCGAACATAAAATCGCCCGTCGAACGGGGCTTGTGGGGCCCACGACACGTGATTTCGTCAACGTTCTCAGAATCGAACCAAACTTGACCCACAGGACCAGCGTATCGCTACGAGTCCGATGGCGCAAGTTTCGTCTCGATCCGACGTGTGTGCACGAAGTTAGGGTAAATTACAGAAAAGGTAGATACGGGACGATGTCCGCGGATACGCGTTGATTCCGGTGTGCACGCACACCCGAATCAGCTTTCACGAAAACTCACACGTCCGTATCGACGATGCGTACGTATCTGTGAAGATCGCACGCGACCAAGTCGTCCCGTTTGGCGGGGCGGACTCAGTTCTGGGGTGAAACAGGGTCTGATTTTTCCTGTTTTTTGATCGCGGTGTGCGATCACCACAGGACGCGATGCCCCGAACAGTTTGTCCGGACACCGAGAGGTCATACAGGCTTCACAACGCAATTTGCGGAATTGAAAACGGAGCTATGAGGCAAAAGTTACACGCACCTGAAGGGGACCCGAAAATCAGGATCGAGTCGTGTCCGACTCGTGTCGGACACGCGAATTCGAAATTAGGGTTAGGGTTAGGGTTTCTGGATCTTGGCCGGAGGCGGCGGTTTGGGCGGCGGAGGAGGGCCGGGGTTGCGTCGCCGGGCTCGGGGGCTCTGCGGGGAGGTACGGCGAGGCGGCTGGGGGCTCGTCGGCGGCTGCTGCGGCCTCTGCTGCTGTGCTGCGCCGACGAGGGGAGCCGGAGGCGGCGCTCGAGGAGGGGAGAAGGGAGGAGGACGGCGGCGTCGGGGCTGTACGGGGCTCAGGCGGCGGCACGGCGGCGAGTGGGGCGGTGGCAGTGGTCGTGGCTGCGGCGGAGGGGCGGGTTTATATAGGGAGGAGAGAGGGGAGCTGGAGCCGAGGGAAGCGGTGGGGTGGCGGAGAAAGCGGCGGCATGGCGAGGCGTGGCGAGGCGTGGCGAGCGGAACGCGCGACGCTGCGCGCGGCGGCTGGCGCTGGACGCGGGGACGTGGGGGCTGGGGAGACCGGGCTGGCGGGTCGGGCTGCTGCGGGTCGGGTTCGGTTGAACCCGACCCGACCCGATAGGGTAGGGTATGGGCTGAGGCTAACGGGCCGGGCCGCGGCCCAATGGGCCAGGGCGGCCCGCAGAAAAGAAAATAAAAATAAAAATAATAATAGAAAATAAATAAATAAATAAATAAATAAATAATAATTAAATTAATTTATTTAAATAGTTTTCAGGCATTTAAAAATATGTCTGAGGCCCGGAAAAATCCAGAAAAATTACCCTAAGTCCAGTTTTCTATTTTACACCCAAAAATATTATTTTCATGATATTTTAATATTATTTATTGCCAATTAAAAATTATTTATTAATTAAAAACCTTGATTTTAATTACAGAAAATTCCCAGAAAATTCCAGAAAATTGGAAAAAATCCAAGATTTAATAATTTGAAAATTCAGGGGGTTTACATCGTCTCCTTGATGTAAAGACAGTGTTCAATTTGATTCGAGCATATCAACTCAAGATAAATTTGACCAAGTTCTTCCTAGGAGTATCTAGTGGCAAGTTCTTGGGCTTTATTATAACTTTGAAGGGTATTTATATAGACCCTGAGAAGATAAAGGCTATCCTTGATATGCACCCTCTGAAGAATCTCAGAGAGCTTTGCGGCCTTCAAGAAAGATTGGCGTACATCAGGAGATTCATATCCAACCTCTCTGAACGATGTTAACCCTTTACACAGTTGATGAAAAAGATATTATCATTTGTTTGGACTAAATAATGCCAGCGAGAATTAAACGATATTAAGATGTATCTCACGAATCCCCCAGTATTGGTGACTCCAGTCATGGAAAAATCCTTCATACTTTATGTCCGTACAAGGGATCATTCTTTTGGCACTCTATTAGCTCAAAAGAGTGATGCAGGCCATGAACATTCTATCTACTATCTCAGTAGGACGATGGTCGATGCCAAACCATGATACAATTTCTTGGAAAAAGAATGCCTTGCCTTGATATTCGCCATCCAGAAGATGTGCCATTATGTGACCGGGCAGACATTTTACGTCATTTTTTGAGTTAACCCCCTCAGAGTGCTTATGACCAAGCCTGGGACAGTAAACTCTTGCCTAGCCACATGGATAATATTGCTTTGGCTATACGATATGGTCTTTGTCCCTTAAAAGGCGGTTAAAGGTCAGGCATTAGTTGACTTCTTAGCGGCACACCCGATGCCAGAAACGTCAAAGCTCTACGAAGATATTCCATATGAAGTATTAGAATCTAACGCAATGGCAAAAAATCCATCTGGCAAATATTCTTCGACGTTGCTTCAAGAACATGACCCAAGTACAATATTGTCGCAGGAGTGGGGGTAGTGTTGGTCTCCCCCGACGACTTGGTCATCTATTACGCATATTCTCTCATAGAGTCGTGCTCCAATAATATGACAGAATACAACGCTCTTATTATTGGACTCCAACTGGCTAAACAGTTGGGGGTGGATTATCTAAAATCCTATGGTGACTCCAAGCTGATAGTCAACCAGGTCTGAGGCAAATATGAAGTCCGACATCAGGATTTGACCCCTTATCATCAAACGGTGATTGACATAATCTCTATTTTTACCGCGTTCTTCATAGAACACATGCCCAGGTTACGGAATGTTAGTTGACACTGTTGTCGGTCTCGCAGGCTCCCGGTCTCTGCCTACCAGAACCCAATGTTCGATCACGATGATTGATCGAGAACTAGTCTATGTCAGAGATGACCTGCACGGTTGTCAAAGATGTGCCACTGGGACGGATATTGACATCAAAGGCTGGCGGTTCCCCTTCATAGACTACGCTGTCTATGAAATTCTGCCCAGACCCGAAGGAGGCTACTTCTGTTAAGAGACTCCCTTAGGTTCTTGTAAACTCCCTCACCCAAAATAGGTATTTTGTGTATATTTTATATTATTATATTTATTATAGATGTTGAATTTATTTAGAGTATTCTCTTAGTTAATTAGAAAATAAAATTTTTTTAGTATATTTACTTATATAAATATTTATTTAGAATTATTTTTAGGCTATTTTAGATTATTGAGATTTTTTCATAATTTTTAGTTAATTAAAAACTAGTAACACTAATTTTCTAGGACTTTGAAGAATTTATTTTATATTCAAACTTAATTAAAAATATTCTAAAATTTTATTTTAGGTTCTAAATAGTCAAATATATTTTCTAGAATTTTCTGGAAATTTTCTGAATACTTTTAGTATTTATTGGGAGTTATTTAGACTAATAACTAATTTTTAGGACTTGTAGAATTTATTGTGCAAGCCTAGGAATATAGAATGGACCCACGTTATTTTTTAGGGTTTATAATATTATTATATATTTTCTGGAATTATTTCAAAATTTTTGGAATAATGTTAGTATTTATTTTTAGTTAAATGGATAAAATTAATATTTAGAGCTTCTCCTAATTATAGTAGTAAACTTATGAATATAAAATTATTCCAAATATTTTTTAGAGTTTATAGGTTCAAAATATATTTTATGTAATTTTTCCATATTTTTATGATTATTTTTAATATTTATTTGGAGTTATTTAGATTTATAATGACTTAAGTAATGTTTTGATAAAGGCAAATCAAAAATAAATAATATAACAAAAACCATCCAATCAGATTCTGACACGTGTCAGCCTATAAATATCCATTCAGCCGCAGATACATCCCTATATATATATATATATTATTATAACCCTAATTATCCCATTATCTTAGAGAGAGAGATTTTGGAGAATTGCCATCTAGGGTTCCTTCATCTTTCACAAGCCATTGCGCATAGCTCCGGACTCCAAACGAGGCATAATTTTTTGCGTTAGAAAGATATTGAGGTTAGCTTTCTTATTATATAATTTATTTTATGAAATTATGAGTATTAAATTCTGGAAAATTTGTAGAGCACAGCATGTCTGAAAATAGACGTGTTTTAATATTTTTGCGATTTCGGGAGAACCAGGAATCAGAATCATGAACCGTTTAAAGTTTTGGAAAGATAATGTCGAGATCATTGACATATGTTTTTCCTAGAATTTAATTCGAAGTATTTATATACTGTTAATTCTGTAGAACTTCTTGATTAGAATTTAACCATCGTTGCACAATACAAAATTTGTATGTGCCATAATTCCCAAATGAATTTGAATTCGGACGAGCCATAAATTCCAGCATATTTTTGACGCTAAAATCTACAGAAAATCATGCATGAAAGTTGATTTTGTGTCGATTGACTTTTCGATCAACAGATCGCCTCGATTTGCGTGCCATGAGTCTCGAGTTGATAAAATTCAGTTTTTTTGGATAAAATTTAGGAATTAAGATAAAAATCAGAATAATAAGATTAAAATAGGATTTTAGAGTAATTATTCTAGAATTAAATAAATTAAAATAAATTATCTTTTGACGTGATAAATTTCTAATACATAGGCTATTTGGACTGTGACTTGGACTCTGATTCATACCAGCAGCAGGACCCCAGGCAAGATACCTTGCCAAATTGCTTACAGTAATTTGCATGCTTAGTATATTTCTGTATATTTATTATATTTCTGTTTATTCTTGCATGTGTAGTTTTCTTTCAGTCATTACTATGTATTAGATATGTTGACACACATATGGCACTTAGTATCATAGAGGACAATCATTAGGCGTATGGGCTTTTAACCACTCTGGTAACACCGTAGTCACTAGCACGCACTATGGTGGGTCGTGTCCGATGGTCGCTACCCCCGCGGTATGTAGATTGATGGAGTCCGAGGGTCGCTACCCCCGCGGTATGTCGGCTGATGATGTCCACTGACGAGCGTGAGGTTGTGAGGATTAGATCGAGTAGCCTACCCTTGCCCATACGTCAAAAAGTTATCCTTATTTGCATTCATATAGATTGTCCTGTACAATGTACTTATCTATTTTCAAATATGATGCATGTTTACTGTATTCAAATTGGCTCGTATTTTATGTATCTTGTTATGTCCCTCTGAGGACCTGGTCCTCTGTCAGGTGTATCTGTTCTTGAGTAATTATAGGAGCGCAGATTTGGATGATTACTTGTGTTGTGAGGATGTCTTCTCTTCGAGCCCGTGGTCGTTAGCTGGTATTCTTATATTGTATTTGCTCTTATATTCGAGTTGGTAGTGGATTTGTTTCCATCCAACTATCATCCTTAGATACTTCTTATTGAGATCTAGTTTCATAGATACTGGTTATTTATTTATATTTGATTTTCGTGGATGAGATTTAGATTATATCCTGTGACTTGTGACGTATATTTTATACCACTTGTGGATTTGATATTCATATTACAGCGTACATGTGGATTTGGTTTTCATATATTGGAGTTGCCATATCCATGCGGCTGGCATGCTTATGTGTCATAGTCCTACGTATTTTTGGGACTGGGGCGTGACATATTTTTGTGGTGGCCTATGCAGGTCGAGAGCATATTGTCTCGGTTACATTACTATACCGAACAAGCCTGCACCTAGGACTAGAGTATAGGATCTCATCCATAATTGACTATGACTCATCTTTCTTCTAATCTATTCTATTTGAATAATTGCATCCTGCTTGATTCCTGTACTCCCATAATAGTTCCTTTAGTATAGTCTCTCCTAGAATATAGAAGTTCCTGTTGTTAGATGATAAGTAGGTTAACCTTCCGATTAAGAGTACAACTAGAGTACTGACACACCACTAAGTTTAGGATGTCTAGTTAACCCTAGAATTTCTTATCTCTAGAATTGGTTTACCATTACCCCCTGATGTGTTATGAGGACTTGAGAGTAGTATAGACACTACTAGAGTTAGTTAGAAGTTTACCATTATGGTTGCCCCTAGCATTGAGAAACCAATAGAAAACCAAAGTGAATATTAGGACTGAACCTAACCCACGCCGTTAGATGAGTATTGGAGAACCATAAATTTAGATTCTTGTCTTGAGATAAGCAGACAGTATCTTAGAAAGCCAAGAGCAATGCATAGAATATTTTCCTAATCATACCTCAAACACAGAGACTAGCATACCCCTTTCCCTTAGAAAACCATGATGCTATCTAGAGCCTCTCTATTTTCATATATTGTTCCCCTGTGACCATAGCGTTCACTAATTGTGCGACGACCAAAATTACGTTCTTCTTTTCTTTATCTTTCAACTCGTGCCACCTGACACTTCTGATAGTAGGCCAAGTAATTTACTTCTTTGTTAATGACACATAGTTTGCTAGGATTATAGTTATAATCTTGAATTTTGAAATTGTGTGCTTAGTAGTTAGAACTTGATAGTTAAGTTATTCTTGTAGATTGAGACCTGGTGCTTATCCCTTAGTTTTAAATCGCGTAACTTGTACCATACCTCAATACGAGTTATATTTCCTTTCCCTTGAGGCCAGTAACTGTCCCATTCTTACTATTGACACTTGCACTATGACTAAGAGTTAAGACGATCATGACCTATGTAATATAAGAGGATACCCTAACAAGTACCAAGACCCCTTCTCGAAGACCTTAACAGGAGCTTCTACGGTACCCTTAAGACTGTCACAGTATTAGTTTATTGTTTTAAGTTGGGTAGTATACCTCACAACCTAGTATCACATAGTCTTTTGACCTATTATTGAAGTATGATTGAACAATATTAATTGTATACTAGCATAAGACGACAGTGGTTATTCAGACAATAGAAGTTAGAGGTCCTTGCCCACATTTGGTCGACTAGCGACATAGACAAGGAGGTTGTATGATAACTGTAGGGATTATAGAGTCTTTTATTATTGTTGCTTAGTTGTTTTGTTTTGTGAACTTGAATTAATTTATACCTCCTTTCATCATCATCTAGCGTACTTATATTTGCTGCACTACCTTGACTTATGCTGCTATTATAGCCTAGTTTTGCAAGCTTACTCTTTTATCGAGCTTGATCATGAGATATGTATTATTGGGGACGCCTACTAATACATTTCAGAATCAGTGTATTAAGGTCTAGCTAACCTTAGTGCGCTTGATTCGCCCTTCGTAATACTACTTTACGTGGATTGAGATATGTATTGATTGGTAGACGAATATACTTGCCCCTAGATATGTCTAAGCGGATCGTATCGGTTACATAACTGTACTAATACGAGCATGCGAACAAAGAATTACCAAAATAGGATTTTAATCCATAACTGCTTTGATAATTCCCATTTGAATTTCTTAAACTCCTTGATCACGATACTTCTATTCTATTATCTCACCCTTGAACTCTTTATTATTGGTCTCCGTCTTCCCTTATTTCGGAAAGACGAAACCTCGTGCTTGGTATAAGTTTAATACACAGAGAGTACTAGATATACCCCGTAGGCCGATCACATACTTGAGGATTATTCTTTTATAATTAAGGACATATCATATATGATATAATCAGTATTGAAGTTTTGAGGATTGAATGACATGAGTAAATAAATTAAGGAATATTTTTCTTAAAGTATATAGCCTTCTGTGATAGATGGGTAAATTCTAAGTTGGGTAGCAGTGCATTGCCAACTTGAGAGGAATTTCTTTTAGATTGTGATCAAGTAAGATTAGATTGGGAGATTCAAGTCATTTTAATTTTGAGAAATTTTAAAAGAAGGATTAAGATAATGAGGATTTAATGAATTTTAAAATCTTGATATTGCGGACCAAATATTTATACTTTGAGCACATGATTTAAATTTTGAATATTGAAGGATGAATCATCGATTTAAATTTTGAGGATAAATATAGAATTTTAGACTTGAACAATTGGTGAATTAGATTTAAATTTTACAATTTGATGATTTGAATTAAAAGTTCAATTTTGATTGTTGGGTCACCTATTTGAAATATTGAGGATGTAAATTGAGTTTAAATATTTGAAGAGTACAAAATTCTTAATTTGAGAATAGGAATAAGATTTGATTAGAATTGTTTATTGTTCAAAGTCTAGAGGAGATTATGATAGTTGAAAATGGTGATATAAATTTTGATGTGGGATGTCATATAGACTTGAGTTAGATTTGAATGTTGATTATTTAAAAAAAATCGAGAAGAGATTACGACAGGTTGAATTTTGATTTAAATAGTGGTTATCTTAATTTTGAAGTGATCGCGATAGATTTGAATAGATTTTGTTATTTAAATTTTTGGAAGAGATTGCGATTGACGTACCTTATGTACGAATGTGAAGGATTTAATAAATTATGCCTTATTTTTAATTTCGACGATGAAATTATTTTAAGTTGGGTAGATTGTAAACTCCCTCACCCAAAATAGGTATTTTGTGTATATTTTATATTATTATATTTATTATAGATGTTGAATTTATTTAGAGTATTCTCTTAGTTAATTAGAAAATAAATTTTTTTTAGTATATTTACTTATATAAATATTTACTTAGAATTATTTTTTGGCTATTTTAGATTATTGAGATTTTTCCATAATTTTTAGTTAATTAAAAACTAGTAACACTAATTTTCTAGGACTTTGAAGAATTTATTTTATGTTCAAACTTAATTAAAAATATTCTAAAATTTTATTTTAGGTTCTAGTCAAATATATTTTCTAGAATTTTCAGGAAATTTTCTGAATACTTTTAGTATTTATTGGGAGTTATTTAGACTAATAACTAATTTTTAGGACTTGTAGAATTTATTGTGCAAGTCCAGGAATATAGAATGGACCCACATTATTTTCTAGGGTTCATAATATTATTATATATTTTCTAGAATTATTTCAGAATTTTTGGAATAATGTTAGTATTTATTTTTAGTTAAATGAATAAAACTAATGTTTAGAGCTTCTCCTAATTATAGTAGTAAACTTATGATTATAAAATTGTCCTAAATATTTTTCTAAAGTTTATAGGTTCAAAATATATTTTATGTAATTTTTCCAGATTTTTATGATTATTTTTAATATTTATTTGGAGTTATTTAGATTTAAAATAACTTAAGTAATATTTTGATAAAGGCAAATCAAAAACAAATAACATGACAAAAATTATCCAATCAGATTCTGACACGTGTCGGCCTATAAATATCCATTCAGCCGCAGGTACCTCCCTATATATATATATTATTATAACCCTAATTATCCAATTATCTTAGAGAGAGAGAGATTTTGGAGAATTGCCATCTAGGGTTCCTTCATCTTTCACAAGCCATTGTGCATAGCTCCGGACTCCAAACGAGGCATAATTTCTTGCGTTAGAAAGATATTGAGGTTAGCTTTCTTATTATATAATTTATTTTACGAAATTATGAGTATTAAATTCTGAAAAATTCGTAGAGCACAGTATGTTTGAAAATAGACGTGTTTCAATATTTTCGCGATTCTGGGAGAACCAGGAATTAGAATCATGAACCGTTTAAAGTTTTAGAAAGCTAATATCGAGATAATTGACATATGTTTTTCTCAGAATTTAATTCAAAGTATTTATATACTGTTAATTCTATAGAACTTCTAGGTTAGAATTTAACCATCGGTGCACAATACAAAATTTGTATGTGCCATAATTTCCAAACTGAATCCGGATGAGCCGTAAATTCTAGCATATTTTTGACGATGAAATCTACAGGAAATCATGCATGAAAGTTGAGTTTGTGTCGGTTGACTTTTCGGTCAACAAATTGCCTCAATTTGCGTGCCATGAGTCTCGAGTTGATAAAATTTAGTTTCTTTGGACAAAATTTAGGAATTAACATAAAAATCAGAATAATAAGATTAAAATAGGATTTTAGAGTAATTATTCCAGAATTAAATAAATTAAAATAAATTATCTTTTGACGTGATAAATTTCTAATACATAGGCTATTTGGACTGTGACTTGGACTCTGATTCATACCAGCAGCAGGACCCCAGGCAAGATACCTTGCCAAATTGCTTACAGTAATTTGCATGCTTAGTATATTTCTGTATATTTATTGCATTTCTGTTTATTCTTGCATGTGTAGTTTTCTTTCAGTCATTACTATGTATTAGATATGTTGACACGCACATGGCACTTAGTATCATAGAGGACAATCATTAGGCGTATGGGCTTTTAACCACTCTGGTAACACCGTAGTCACTAGCACGCACTATGGTGGGTCGTGTCCGATGGTCGCTATCCCCGTGGTATGTCGATTGATGGAGTCCGAGGGTCGCTACCCCCGCGGTATGTCGGCTGATGATGTCCACTGACGAGCGTGAGGTTGTGAGGATTAGATCGAGTAGCCTACCCTTGCCCATACGTCGAAAAGTTGTCCTTATTTGCATTCATATAGATTGTCCTGTACAGCGTACTTATCTATTTTCAAATATGATGCATGTTTACTGTATTCAAATTGGCTCGTATTTTATGTATCTTGTTACGTCCCTCTGAGGACCTGGTCCTCTGCCAGGTGTATCTGTTCTTGAGTAATTGTAGGAGCACAGATTTGGATGATTACTTGTGTTGTGAGGATGTCTTCTCTTCGAGTCCATGGTCGTTAGCTGGTATTCCTATATTGTATTTGCTCTTATATTAGAGTTGGTAGTGGATTTGTTTCCATCCAACTATCATCCTTAGATACTTCTTATTGAGATCTAGTTTCATAGATACTGGTTATTTATTTATATTTAATTTTTGTGGATGAGATTTAGATTATATCTGTGACTTGTGACGTATGTTTTATACCACTTGTGGATTTGATATTCATATTACAGCGTATGTGTGGATTTGGTTTCCATATATTGGAGTTGCCATATCCATGCGGCTGTCATGCTTACATGTCCTAGTCCTACGTATTTTTGGGACTGGGGCGTGACAGTTCTATTATGATACAGCCACAAAAATATTGTATCGTCGATCGTATGACAGAATCCTTCTACAATATTTATCGAACGCAGAAGCGGAGCAAGCGCTCCGTGAAACGTACGATGATACCTGTAGTGCACACCAACCAGGTCCTAAGCTGCAGGATCATCTTCGACGGGTGGGTTATTATTTACCCACTATAGTGGCAGATACTGTAGAATATGCAAAGAGATGCAAGATGTGTTAAATCCATGCTGACTTCATCCACCAACCTTTCAAATTTATATATCTGACAGTTGCATCTTGGCCGTATGAAGCATAGGGCATGGACATCATCGGCCCAATTAGTCCACCGTCAACCATAGGGTATCGGTTTATTTCGTTGTAATCGACTACTTCTCTAAATGGGCAAAAGATGCACCGCTCATTGACGTAAAAGCATCAAACATGATCAGCTTCATCAAGCATCACGTTATCTACCCTTCGGCTTGCCTTGAAGGATTATCCATAACAACGGTCCACAATTTGTAAGCCATGCATCATATCGATTTTATGATTAAAATTGAATCCATAACATAACTTCGACAACGTATAATCCGGCAGCGAACGGATTAGCAGAAGCGTTCAACAAAATAATTACCAAATTACTCAAGAAGTTCATTTTCTCTCACAAGCATGATTAAAGCAAAAAACTTGGTGAGTGTCTCTGGGCCTAACACACAATGATCCGGACTCCAACTGACAGCACACCATTCTCCTTGGTCTATGGGAGCGAAGTAGTGCTCCCCTTGGAGATCCAAATTCTCTCTCTCTAGGTATCCCTCACTAACCAGTTGACAGTCGAGGACAACCATTGTCGGCGATTGCAAGAGTTAGAAGCACTTGATGAGAAACGCCTCCTGGCTCAACAACGTATTAAGCTATATTAAGAACGTACTTTCGGAGCTTCAATAAAAGGGTAAAGGAAAGAGCGTTCCAATTCAGTGACCTAGTTCTTACAGTGAGAAGACCAATGGTTATGACACATAAGACGACAGAGAAATTCCAAGCTAAATAGGAAGGCCCTTTTGTAGTAGAATCAGTGTATTTCAACGGTGCATGTCACCCTCACTTTTTCAAATAAGGGTAATTTAGTCATTTAGTATAGTTATTTTATTTTAGTGATTTAATATTTAATTAGTATGCTATATTAATAATTGTGGTTGTGCTATTATTTATTTATAGTTAGTGGGCTAGCCTATTAGTTAGACTTGACACTAGTGAGATTGTGTCTGGATCGTGTCCGTAGGAATAATTCACTGGAAATCCATCTCCCAATAGGTACAATTCTGAATTCACCTTCATTGAAGATTCCAAATCATACATTTGACCATTAAGAACCCTCCCATGGCATATGGTTACCTATAGGAACAAGTTCTAGGCTAATTGGATGTGTATTATAATTTTTACATGGTAATTTGTGTCTATTTTGGGAAAATTACGAGATTGACATATCAAGTGTCTTATAGGACTAATATAGGCTAATTGGACTTAGATCTGGGTTGGAATACTAGCTACGTATCTATAATTAGATACGAGTAGGCCGTATCACGATACAGTATGATACTTTGCGATACGGGGTTCATTTTGGGGTGATTTGTGCATGTTAGTGTAATTTCTTCCTAATTTTCATTGTAACTAGTTGCTTTAGTTATATATATTGATATTAATGTGTATAATAAGTATTTGTTAAGTATTGGGATTTTGGGAGCGTATCGTAGTATGGTGAGATAGTATCTTAAGCTTGTATGTGATACTCAAATTTGCACACCAAGTGTTTGGTATTTTGCTTGAGGGAGTATTTATATGTGTATATCTAAGTATATAGATATTAGTATATGTATATTCTAGTGTATACTTATATGTATATGTATATATATATATGTATGTATGATTGGGTGGATGTGTGCATATCAATTTTGATGAGGAGAGGGACTAGGGTTGGCAGTGAGGGACTTGCGTTGGAAACCATTGTTGGTGCAGTGGTTTCAGTATACATGCAAGTTTGTACATATTTGGAACTTGGATTATGAGCAACATGGGGGCTTGAGTATGGTAAGGTGAGCAAGGAAATGTCTGCAGGGAGCAGATATAATTGCTTATTGAATTGGTTGGGGTTGCAGCTGCAACACAACCCATTCAGTAGCTGCAACTCGAGGCAACAACCACCTATTGTTCTACCATAGTAAGTATTATTCTGGCTTGCTTCTTTGGGTTCTAGGAAGTAGTAGTGGTAGTAGGGTAAAGGTGTCACGCCCCAGTCCCAAAATACCAAGGGACTAGACACGTGGAAATGGCTAGCAGCACACACCGATAGGCAAACCCAATTTAATGGACCCATCAGGGTGTACTTAAGCTGTAAAACAACAATAAAGGCAATGGTACTAATCTCATCCACAGAAATAAATACAGTCAATATGAAATATAAAGCAACATTAAGTCTCAATAAAATATATCTCGGGGAACAACCCGATAATGAGTTTGATACATCAACTCAATAGATAGGAAATAAAGAGTCTAATGATAGCCAAGACTGAGTATAGATAAAGCAGATACTCATGAGAAATCCTCGGCGATCACCTCGTCCTCGGGTTCTGGTACTTCTCCAATGTAGGCTCCTTTTCTGTACACCTCGGGGTAGATCTCCTCTGCTAAACCTGGGGACATAATCCGGATCCAGGTCCTCAGGGAACATAGCAAGGTACAAGAATAACTCAACCAAAATAAATACAGTGCAAAATGAATAGGATAAACTATATAAACAGCTATGTGATATGCAAGTGAGAGCATTTATCATACTCAGGCTGAGACTACTACAGGCTCTGTGTCGGGGAAACCCATAGCAGTATTTTCTCGAAGGGCCAGTAAATGTGCCAAAGCTCTGTGTCAGAGTCTAAGGCACCTCCAGTAATATAATACACATATATATATATATATATATATATATATATATAATCAGCCTTTATTATGGTAAAACTCTCCCCACCCAATATAATCACACGTCTCATGTCCATGACACGCAAGATCATATCTAATGCAGCAAGTCATAATGATAGCCAGGTATATGTATAAAGTATATGTCACGAACCTGTATCCTATACAGAATCACCATGAATATCTCAGGAAGATTCTGTCTCATGAATAGTGTTAGGTGTCCTGTGGTATAACGTACTTGATGATGCAAGCACGAAAAATGTATAGGGTCTCGATATCCAACTCTAGGTGACGTTACACAACTCCGCGTACGGCGTTAACACCCGAATATTATTCGGATATTAAGTAATGTCACACGGTCCTGGGTTGAACATATTTATTATATAATTAAATCAAGGAAATAACATGTAGCAAATACTGCAAGATTGGCAATGTACACTTGCCTGGGGTTCGGACTCCAACTGATGCTCTGGTATCACCGGGATTTGCAGGTACTCCTCCGGTTGTTAAAATAAATGTTACCATCATGCTCAGAAGACATCAAATAGCTAGAATTGCCTGTCCACAAGTCCAATTTGGACACAGGACAAAAGTGACAGTTTCTGGTCAAAGTGGGGTCCACATATGGCCCGCTTCGCACCAGAAAATGTGCCAAAGACAATGTTCTCCAAATTCATCAAACTTAGTATTTACAAGTCCAGAATGATAATACGATCCCAACGGAATGTCCAGAACTGGATTCCGATGAGCCGATCACAAAATCGCCCGTCAAGTGGAGCCGTGGGGCCCACGATACGGGATTTTGTCAACGTTCTTAGAATCGAACCAAACTTGGGTCACATGACCAGCGTATCGCTACGAGTTCGATGGCACAAGTTTCATTTCGAAACGACAAGCGTATACGAAGTTACAACGAGTTTCAGAACATGGTCGATACGGGACGTTGTCAACGGATACGCGTTGATTTCGGTGTGCAAATATATCCAAATCAACTTCTGCGAAATCCCATACGTCCGTATTGACAGTGCACACCTTTCGGTGAAGTCTGCACATGACCAAGTCACGTCGTCTAGCTGGGCGCACCCAGTTCCGAGAAAATTAGGGTATTTAAATAACTAATATTTTGGTCATTTTTACCCTCTAAAATATTACAAATTGCAGCACGATAAATTACACAAAAATAGGGTTTTAAAACTTGGTCATAAGGTCTAAATAATTGTTCAGGTGAATTTTAGAAATAATTAATAGGTTGTGCGTAAAACGGTCGTGAACTTGCGAGTTCGGGACAATTTCTGAATTTTCAGAAATAGGGTTAATTTTTCTGTTTTTGCGTCGCGGTTTACGATCGACACAAGATGCGATACCCCGAACGAGTTACACAGGGTTCGAGAGGGTCATGCAGGGTTCGCGCACGAGTAGACAGAACAAAAAAATGAGAGGACGAAGAGAGAAAAAATCTTACATGAGCAGGGCGTCAGAAATGATTAAAACACGCGTATACGTGGTGGCGCGACGTGAATGGGCGGAGCTCGGCCGGCGGAGGGTTGCTGTGTCGGTGGAGGAGACATCGCCGGTGGTCGTGGGTCGTAGCGGCAAGCTCGGGGTCATCGATCTTGGCAGCGGGGCGGTCGGAGAGTGGTGGTTTGGTGGCTGATGGTGGCTTGAGGGCGGGGCTCGGCGGCGGCAGTGGTTTTGATGGAGGCGGTGATGGCAGTAAGGGAGTCGACGATGGGGGTTTTATATATGGGAGGAAAGGGAGATGGGCGGTCGGCGTTACTGGCGGGGAGAGGGGAGGAAAACCGCCGCGGGGGCGTAACCGTCGGCGGGCGGCGAGGAAACGGCCGGCTGCGGGGGAACCGATAGGGAATTCATTTCCCTTCGGTTACTATAGCATAGCGGGTTTGGGTTTTGGGTCGGGTCGGGTATGGGTCCGACCCGACCCGCTAAGGTTGGTTTAGGGGTTCGGTTTATTTTGGTTTGGTTTGGTTCAACTGGGTTTAATCCGGTTTGTTTTGGGTTTAATTAAAACTATGTTTTTGGGTCTTTTAAAAATAGTTCTGGGGTCTAATAAATTCCAGAAAAATTATAGTAGATCTAATTATTTATTTTACATCCAAAAAGATTATTTTCATAATATTTTAATATTTATTAAAATCATAATAATTATTTATTACCAGAAAACATTTATTTTAATTAGTTAAAAATTCCAGAAAAATTCCAAAAATTTATTTTTAAATTCCTAAAAATCTGGTGGTTTACAATCTACCCCCTTAAGAGGATTGCGTCCTCGCAATCAAAGAATAACAAAACATAACCAGTCAGAAGAGATGACATGGTTTACAAAATATGTTCGAAGCATAACATTATCAAAGAATCATGATCAAGAAAATCGAAGGATGAGGGTTAAGCAAAACACCTAGGGAAGGAATAAAATATTTCCCTAGACAATAAAAGTTAGGAAATTCAAGAGTGAAGGAAATCTGGTTAGAGCAAAGAAAACTACAGCTGAGGAAAACTAGGTTATCAATTTAATAAGTTTAAAATACTAGGTTTAAGGCTAAGGTCAGGAATTAACGGGCACGTACTAAGGCATTACTAGAAACAGATAACTATGAAAAACTTATGCACATTTGCTACTCCACGAGTTTGCATGTCCTCCAAGGTCATCGCAAAAGCTTGTCCGCGTCCTTGTGGTGGTGCCCTCTGCTGTTACTGGGCCTGCTGGAAGAGTGCTGCTCGAGGTGCCAAGGGTGGCCTCGGTTGATATCCTCCTGGTGCTGGTAGAGCTTGTGGGTTTACCATTGGTTCTCCTTCTCGACGCTCAGGGCATTCCCTCACTGAATGCTGACTAGATCCGCAAGCTAAACATAATCCAAATTTACGTCTACACTCCTTCTCAACATGGCCTACCTTGCCACAGTAGTGACAAGTAGGAAGGGTTAGGGATTGGGATATAGCTCCATGTGGTGCTTGATGCAGGTGAGGTTTCTTTGCAGCTTCTCCATGCGGTGCTCTGGCTGGTGCTGATGTGAAAGGCCACTTTAGATTGGACTCTCTCCGGGTGACGCGCTCCATACGTCGAGCTACAGCAAGGACGTCCGTGTATGAAGTAGGTACAACAGATCCGATCATTCTCTGTAGCTCAAAGTTTCATCCGTCGAAGAACTTCTCAGCCTTCTCCTCTTCTGTCGGGATCAGGGTAGGGGCAAAGCGACTCAGACGAATGAACTCTGTGTTGTACTCTTCCACTGTCATACTGTCTTGAGTTAGGCGATTGAACTTGTCCCGAAGTTCTGATCGAGCAATAGCTGGAATGTACATCTCCTGAAAGATTCTGGAAAACTCCTCCCAAGTGACTCGGTCTAGTCCGAGCCTTCTCTCCTCAGATAGCCACCAGTGATGTGCATTGCCAATCAATTGCATCCGAACGACAATCATTCAACGCTCTCTTAGAAGCTCAGCTGCTTCCAACTGGTATTGTGTGTTTGTGAGCCACTCATGAACTTCAGTGGGCTCCTTCTTGCCAGAAAAGGTACGAGGCTTCAGCTGTCGGAAATCAGTGAAAGATCCCGCCGATGGTCGCCTAGTTGGTGGGTTCGCCTGCTCCAGTGTGGTTACTAGGCTGTTCCTCAAGTACTCTGCCTCGTGACACTGAGCCTCTTATTGAACCTGCTATTGGGCTTGCATCATGGCATAAAATATTTGAAACATCTGCTGCCCGTCCATAGCTTGCCCTGGTAGAAAAACAGGCATCAGTGGAGTGAACTGTGGCGGAGGTGGGATGTCATCACGCTGGAACCTTGAAGTATGCTGGCCCGCTTGATTGCTTTGAGCTGATTGTCCTCTATCTTTTGGTGTCACTCCCCCATTATATGTGACCACAGCATCATGTGGTGTACCTAAGGGATTCTCATCACCGGTTCTCGGATCCATTACTCTGTATTGAAAGAAACTATAAGAACGCACAGAGGAATAAAGACAGGATGCAATTCAAGAAATTAATTTGAATCCGATATAGATATCAAGAACGATTCAATCAAGTGGGTGAGATCCCATAACTTATCCTATCCTTATTGCAGGCTTGCTCGGTCCCTAAGTTTAAACCGAACAATTTAGTCGTAGACCAACATGGGCCACTACAAAAACTATGTCATGCCCCAGTCCCAAAATACCAAGGGACTAGACACGTGGCAATGGCCAGCAGCACACACCGATGGGCAAACACAATTTAATGGACCCATCAAGGTGTACTTAAGTTGAAACAAAAATAAAGGCAATGGTACTAATCTCATCCACAAAAATAAATACAGTCAATATGAAATATAAAGCAACATTAAGTCTCAATAAAATATATCTAGGGGAACAACCCGATAATGAGTTTGATACATCGACTCAATAGACAGGAAATAAAGAGTCTAATAATAGAAAAGACTGAGTATAGATAAAGCAGATACTCAGAAAAAATCCTCGGCGATCACCTCGTCCTCGGGTTCTGGTACTTCTCCAATGTAGGCTCCTGTTCCGTACACCTCGGGGTAGATCTCCTCTGCTAAACCTGGGGACATAATCCGGATCTAGGTCCTTAGGGGACATATCAAGGTATAAGAATAACTCAAGCCAAAATAAATGCAGTACAAAATGAATAGGATAAATTATGTAAACAGCTATGTGATATGCAAGTGAGAGCATTTATCATACTCAGGCTGAGAGTACTACAGGCTCTGTGTCGGGAAAACCCATAGCAGTATTTTCTCGAAGGACCAGTAAATATGCCAAAGCTCTGTGTCAGAGTCTAAGGCACCTCCAGTAATATAATATATATATATATAATCAGCCTTTAGTATGTTAAAACTCTCCCCACCCAATGTAATCACACGTCTCATATCCATGACACGCAAGATCATATCTAATGCAGCAAGTCATAATGATAGCCAGGTATATATATAAAGTATATGTCACGAACCTGTATCCTATACAGAATCACCATGAATATCTCAGGAAGATTCTGTCTCATGAATAGTATCAGGTATCCTGTGGTATAATGTACTTGATGATGCAAGCACGAAAAATGTATAGGGTCTCGATATCCATCTCTAGGTGACGTTACACAACTTCACGTACGGCGTTGGCACCCGAATATTATTCGGATGTTAAGTAATGTCACACGGTCCTGGATTGAACATATTTATCATATAATTAAATCAAGGAAATAACATGTAGCAAATACTGCAAGATTGGCAAGGTACACTTGCTTGGGGTTTGGACTCCAACTGTTGCTCTGGTATCAGCGAAATTTGTAGGTACTCCTCCGGTTGCTGAAATAAATATTACCAACATGCTTAGAAGATATCAAATAGCTAGAATTGCTTGTCCATAAGTCCAATTTAGACACAAGGGCAAAAGTGACACTTTTTGGTCAAAGTGGGGTCCACATGTGGCCCGCTTCGCACCGAAAAATGTGCCAGAGATAATGTTCTCCAAATTCGTCAAACTTAGTGTCTATAAGTCCAAAATGACGATACGAACCCAACGGAATATCCAAAACTAGATTCCGATGAGCCGATCACAAAATTGCCGTCAGGTGGAGCCGTAGGGCCCACGATACGTGATTTTGTCAACGTTCTCAGAATCGAACCAAACTTGGGTCACAGGACCAGCATATTGCTACGAGTCTGATGGCACAAGTTTTATTTCGAAACGATGAGCGTACACGAAGTTACAACGAGTTTTAGAACATGGTCGATACGGGGCGTTGTCGACGGATACGCGTTGATTCCGGTGTGCACGCATATCCAAATCAACTTTCGTGAAATCCCATACGTCCGTATTGATAGTGCGCACCTTTCGGCGAAGTTTACGCACGACCAAATTGCCTCATCTAGCTGGGCGCACCCAGTTCCAGGAAAATCAGGGTATTTAAATAACCAATATTTTGGTCATTTTTACCTTCTAAAATATTACAAATTACAGCACCATAAATTACACAAAAATAGGGTTTTAAAACTTGGTCATAAGGTCTAAATAATTGTTTATGTAAATTTTAGAAATAATTAATAGGTTGTGCATAAAATGGTCGTGAACTTGCGAGTTCGAGACGATTTCTGAATTTTCAGAAATAAGGTTAATTTTCCTGTTTTTGCGTCGCGGTTTACGACCGACACATGACGCGATACCCCGAACGAGTTGCACGGGGTTCGAGAGGGTCATGCAGGGTTCGCACACGAGTAGACCAAACGAAAAATGAGACAACGAAGAGAGAGAAAACCTCACTTGAGCAAGGCGTCAGAAATGATTGAAACACGCGTATACGCGGTGGCGCGACGTGAACGGGCGGAGCTCGACCGACGGAGGGTTGCTGTGTCGGTGGAGGATACGTCGCCGGTGGTCGTGGATCGTAGCGACGAGCTCGGGGTCATCGATCTTGGCAGCGGGGCTGCCAGAGAGTGGTGGTTTGGTGGTTGATGGTGGCTGTGAGGGTGGGGCTCGGTGGCGGCGGTGGTTTTGATGGAGGCGGTGATGGCAGTGAGGGAGTCGACGATGGGGGTTTTATATAGGGGAGGAAAGGGTGATGGGCGGCCGGTGTTACTGGCGGGGAGAGGGGAGGGAAACCGCAGCGGGGGCGTAATCGCCGGCGGGCGGCGAGGAAACGGCCGGCTGCGGGGGAACCGATAGGGAATCCATTTCCCTTCGATTACTGTAGCATAGCGGGTTTGGGTTTCGGATCAGGTTCGGGTATGGGTCTGACCCGACCCGCTAAGGTTGGTTTAGGGGTTTGGTTTATTTTGGTTTGGTTCAACTGGGTTTAATCCGGTTTGTTTTGGGTTTAATTAAAACTATATTTTTGGGTCTTTCAAAAAAAGTTCTGGGGTCCAATAAATTCCAAAAAATTACAGTAGGTCTAATTATTTATTTTAGATCCAAAAATATTATTTTCATAATATTTTAATATTTAATAAAATCACAATAATTATTTATTACCAGAAAACATATTAGTAAAAATTTCCAGAAAAAAGTCTAAAAGTTTATTTTTAAATTCCTAAAAAATCTGGGGGTTTACAAATGCTAGTTTAGCAATTATAGGATTCAAGTATGTAGATGGATTTTAGGTATTGAACAGTGCGAGAGAAGAAGACTGCAGCTGGTTGCATATGATAGTGTTTCAGGTAAGGGCTATTGCCAATGGTTTGGTTGCAGGTGTGTAAGAGAAAGTTAGCAACTAGGGTATAGTAGAGAAGGGACTCGGGCTGTCATTGAGAGCACATGTGCATAATTTGTACTGCACACTATGTGGAGACCTGAATATCGGTGGTAATATTTGTGAGGTAGTGTGGTTAGTTTAGTGTAGAGAGCGAGTGTATGGTGAGTTGGTATCACATTGATACCAAGTGATATTAGGATGAGGTTAAGGGTTAGGGTACTTGAGATATTAGGGGTATTAGTTGTGTATAGGTAAGTTAGGTAATGAGTAGGTATCATAGATATTGTGTTATTTTTAAAGTACTCAAGATACTTAGTTATGAGATAAGATACTAAGGTATTTCAAAGATATCAATATATTGGTATTAGGTAAAAGGTATTGGTCATAGCTAAGTTATTATTCAATAATTTAGAGTATCAGTTAGTAAGGATAGTTATGCATTTGGTTATTATTTTAGTATTTGTTATGTTAGATATAGTTACTGGAGGGGTGTTGATTGTTATTGAGTTTGACACTAAGCTATTATGGTATACGTAGTAGATCAGTTATGGGCAGTAGTGAGTTAATGAAGATATGTCACTGTCAGATAAGTTAGCACTGTTAGTGTCAGTTATTAGATATTAGAATGTAGTGTTAGTGAAGTGTATTATTATCAATTAATGATAGTTAGTATAGGTATTAGTTGAGGTATCACCCATACACCTAGGTAATGACTTAGTATAACTAAGGTAATACCTAGTATAAGCTAGTGTAAGTTAATTAGTGACCAATTTAGACCTTCTGACTAGTGAGACCTAGAAATGACCTAGAAAGCATATTAGTGCATTATTTAATTCAATTATCATCCATTACACCAAATTGACATAATGTTCCTAAATAGGATTGTGTGACACCAACTTGGATATCGAGAGACACCTTTGCTCAGGAGCAGAGGGGAGTACATATCTCTGTTAATTTTCAGCCATGATAGTGTAGATATCACATGTTCTAGAACTGTTTACTTAATTTTGACACAGTGGTTACACGGACTGGTACTAAATGGATTATGTCATAGGATATTATCTCCTACCGTGTTCACAGGTACTCTTTTACATATATTTTATCATGTGTATAGGGTATTGATTATCATATACTTCGTGTTTATATACTGCTCGTGTTCAGTAAGCTTATATTCATATTCGTAATGTGTCATGATTGGATCTATGAGTATTGGTTGGAGACGGGGGAGTAGGAGTTGGTTATGTGATCAAACCCAAGTGTATTCGTGTACATGTCGATTACATATCACATGTGTAATCTAGTTACCATATTATATTCGAGTTCAACCCAAATTGATCACATAACAAACTTGTACTCTAAGGAATATTAGCTAGTTTATTTATTTCAATTATTTGCAGATATTTTATATTGCTTGTTCTTTCTTTTCAGTACATTATCTGTTTATTTTAGTTTATTTTTATTTTTTATTACTAGTTATCTTATATTCTTTTCTTTTACCTGTTATATATGCTCTACCATGTATTTGAAACTGCTTCTAGAGTTTTGTACTTCGCTCTAATCCTGATTGGATATATTTTTTAGATGATTGGCTTGAGGAGCAGTGTCCCACTTACTACGGGCCGCAGGATGACGAGACATTAGAGGATACTTCCCTAGAGCAGGCCAGTGACCGGGAAGGATTAGACTTATATGTTAGATATTATATTAGTCTAATTTTAGACTCATAGTATGTATATTATTGTTTTGGGAGTTGTTTGTGCCTGGACTTATAGTTTAGACTTGTGGATGTTTGTGATTCTTATTTTATCTTTCTATTACATATCATGCTCTATCTTCCTTAGTTTGATATTGTGATTGAGTATTGATATCTTATCATGGCATTATATTTGTTCCTCCGTTTGGAGTTGAGATGACATTGACAGGTACCTTATATATATTATATGAGATGTTTAGATATTATTGTGGACCTAGACAACATTCTATGTCATTCTTACGATGTAGGCTGGGCATTTTTTTACCACTCGTGCCCTTATTCCAGGTGTAGATCGTGACACATTTTTAGTGGTGGCCCATGTAGGTCAAGAGATCGCAAGTAGTACAATTTTGTAGTGGTGCTCAGACTTAGCATACTTCGAGGAGCCTGATTTAGGATATATGATGAGAATTTACTCAATCACAACTAGGAAATACTTTCAAATTATTTTCTTTTGCTATTATTAGCAATCTGAATGCCTTTTTACTTTGAATAATTTTGTCCTTCTTTGATGATATCTTATCTTACTCAATATTGATTCCTTTGTTTCAATCTATCTTCAGGATACCGCCGAAGACATGATCCCAGTGCTCAAGTGCAGTATCAGCGAGGTCGGTTTCTTCGTTGCCTCGGAGTAGGGCACCAGCAGCCACTACTCCATCAGCTCCAGCTCAGAGGGCCGCTTTATCGGTCAAGTGGGCGTTACTGCAGCAGCTTTCGGGGGTGCTCCACCTCTAATACAAAGGACAATGCCTACAATATTACAGGAGTTTCCACCACCACCTCTACCAGTTGATCCAGCGCAGGTATTGTCACTACCACATTTTCTAGGAAAGGATATTTTAGTTATTTTATATTTAGTTAAATATTGTGCATGTTAAATAATTATTTGCTATATTATTTATTATTGTTAGATGTTAGTTATTTATTTTAGACTTATGTTAGTGGACCTAACTAGTTTAGTTTAGACTCATGGACCAACATATATTAATTGTAAGAATTGAGCCCAACTAGAAAGCCCATTGATTAGGAGGATGATTAATTTAATTAAACCATTAGACTAGAAACTTTCCTCCTTAATTATTTCTTCATGAGAGGCCCCAAGGGGTATAATGGATATTACATAGTGACTTGAGGAAGGGGTAAGGGGGGCCAGCCTATATGAGAAGAGGGGGAAAGTTTCTCTTTCCTCTTTTCATTTAAAAACTAGATCTAGAATTTCTCTCAACCAAATTCCTTTATTCTAAATCATTTTTCCTACCAAATTTTATCCCAATTTCTTCCCAATCACTATTGGAGTCTAGTGGAGCAAGGATCTAGAAGAAGGAAGCAAGGATCTACAAAGAGGAGCAAGGATCTACAAGCTGGAGGCCAATTTTATCACATTTGGAGGTTTTATTGGGAATCCATCTCCCAATAGGTACAATTTAGTTTTTTTTCCTTAATTTAGGTTCTAAATCTGAGATTTAACCATGAAAAATCAACCCATATGTATAGGCTACCCATAGGATTTGGTTTTGTGTTCATAGGAGGCCTATTGAGAAAGTTATGGTACTTTTGTGACAATTTTGGGGGAATTTCGAGATTGGCATTTGTTGTGTGTGTCAATTGGTCCTATAGATCAATTTGGCATATGCTTGTATGTTTGGGGATAGTGTCGTATCCACAATTTGGTACATGTAGGTCGTATCCCAACAATTTGGTGATAATTGTTGATTTGGGAGTTTTTTCTCCGACACAAGACTTTGTACATGTCATATTTTGACACGGACACGTAGATTTTTGTTTGACTCTTCGTATTATTCATAAATAATATATTAGATTTGCTCGTGTCCTTCGGGGTATATTTGGATGTGTGGTGGACTCGTGTCGCAAGCGTATCCTAGATCTAGTGGAATACGGGGTGATATGCTCCATGTGTTGTGCAATTTATTTCTAGATCTACTTTTTCATTGTTTTAGTCATTATAATATGTAATTATATGCATGTATATATATATGTGTGTGTGTGTGTGTGTGTGTGTGTGTGTGTGTGTGTGTGTATCATATATCTATATACCTATGTGTTATGTATATATGTAGCTATACTTTTACATATGTAATAGCTATTAAATATAGTAGTGTATATATGTATATGTTAGTATATATATGTTATCTATATATATACTTGTATGTCATGATATATGTATATATTTATATGGTTATATATATATGTGTAAGTATTAGTGATATTATGGATATATGTATATGTGTTACTATAATATGTGTATGCTATACTATAGGTATTATTGTGGATACCTATATATATAGAGAGAGGAGTATGTATATATGTATTTATAGTTGTAGTTATATATATATATATATATATATATATATATATATATATATATATATATATATATATATATATATATATATATATATATATATAGAGAGAGAGAGAGAGAGAGAGAGGTATATATATATATTTATGTGTTAATATATAAGAGAGACGGGGAGCAGCAGATTTAGCGACAATAGCAGCATCATATAGCAACAACATAAGAGCAGTATTCGCAGCCTTCAACGACGGACAGCAGCGGCTTTTAGATACAGTTCTATGGCTATATATATATATATATATATATATATATATATATATATATATATATATATATATATATATATATATATATATGGTATTAGTGTATATATATATATTTCATAATTGGTATTTATGCATTAATATATTATACTTTTAGTAGTTAGTTGCTAGCATATAGTTATTGATGGGTAGTTAGTATTTATGAGGATTTGACAATTACCTTGAGATACCAAGGGTAAGTATCAAGGTATTTAAGGATACCCAAGGTATTAGGTTTGGGTATCAAGATAGAGGTTTAGTGGTGCGATACCAAGTTGGTTCGAAACCAAGGTATCCACATAGTTTTTGGTAATTAGGATTTATATATTTAATATTGTTCGATATGTATATGTGATATTTATCTATTGTTTGCGTATCTTGAGATACGGTATCCTAGTATCCTAAGTTGCAGCTTGTATGACCTAGATTCTTAGTATATGAACCCAACATTTTTGGGATAAACTCATACAACCTAGAAATAGGTAGTTTGACCAAGTTTGACCGGTTTGACTTAGAGTTGACCTATTTTGACTTTTTGACTTAGAAATTGCTCTTTAACCTAGAAGTTGACTAGTTTAACTTATTTTCATTCCGAAATCTTGTATTCATGTTATATTCCATATCTAGGTCTTCGAGGCACCATATCAAGCATCTGTGAGACTATTTATTGGACTTCAGGTGAGTACATTCTCTGATAGTTTCTCATTTATGATATCCTTTATATTTATTGTATCTAGTGTAGATATCCATGTTTCTTGACACGATGGTTACACAGATTGGTATATCCGGATCTCGTCATAAGATGTTATTCATTGATATATGGTGTATCATGTGCAAGCCTTGTTTCATTGATTATCTTGTATATGTACAGACACTGATTCTCGGGGAGACTTGCTACCTTCCTAGATAATTCCTTGCCATAGCATACCATGGTTGGATCCACTATACCAGTCGGGAACAGAGAGTATTTTAGTGTAGATATATGATTATACCCTTCTTGTGCAAGTCTTGTTTTCTTGTGAGTGTTGGTCATACACCGCACGTATGACTAACCAGGCCATTATTCTTGTACAAGTTTTTTTATGCATGTTCCCAAGCTGATCACATATTAAAGCTAGTACTCACTAACTTAGTCATTAGTATTCTTGTTTTTTGTCATATTGTTCATTATTGTTTTATTCTAGTATTTCCTTATTGTATAGCTCTTGTTTATATTGTGCATCTTGTATATTCACATCTATTTACTGTTATATAGTTTTTATCATTGATTAGAACTGTTGTTAGAGATGTACTCTACTCCTTTCCTGACTGGATATATTTTTTCCAGATGACACTGAGGAGTGGTACCCTACACAATATGGACCTCGAGATATTGTGGGCTTGGAGTCAGAGACCCTGGCTCAGGAGGGACTTATCCCAACTGAGACAGATGACCCGAGACTTGTAGCTTCTTAGTATTCTTTTGTACTGAATTTGTCTCCAGCTTATTTGTTAGTATTCTTTCAAACTCATTGATGTTATTATTTTAGACTCATGAGTTGTATGTGACTATTTTACTCTTTATCATATTCGTACTCTTTTTCATCTTAGATCTGTGATTGAGTATATTGTTATTGTTGGTGGTTCTTTATATTGCTAGATAGATTACCCAGATAGCGTTTTACTGCCGATTCTGCGGCGTAGACTGGGCATTGTTCCTTACTTGCATCCCTACATCGGGTGTAGGTCATGACAGGTATTTGAGCTCTTTCAGCTGATGATGGAGGTCCAGCGGGCCCAGGCAGAGGACTAACAATGTCAGTCTGAGGTCATGAGGCAAGGTATTGAGAATGCCCACCAGCTTGCACTCGCCGTAGTCGAGAGAGTTGCCTTGGTCCAGCCACACGTACTACCACCTCAGCCCACCCCGAAGCAGCCGAGGCCGAGGACCATCATTGAATTCAAGAGAATGGGGCCCAAGGATTTCAAGGACATTGAGGGAATTATTTATGTAGATGATTGGATCAAAGATATAAAGATGAACCTACGGCCGGCGCAGATTCCAGGAAGCCTACAGGTGGAGACAGCAGGGAGTATGATGTTTGATATTGCTTTCACATGGTTTAGGACAGAACCGAGGATCACAACACCTGGACTTACTTGGGAAGCTTTCAAGGAGCTTTTCAAGGAGAAGTTCTTTCTAAACGTGGCTCTGACTTCTCTAGAGTACCAGTTTCAGTATCTCGTCAAGGGCGGCATGACGGTGGACAAGTACACAGCAGAGTACTACAGATTGGGTCACTTTATGGAGGGAAAGAATCCCCGGGGGAAGAATCCCTGGGGGAAGACCAGGAAGTTCAAAAAGGGTCTAAACAGGGAGATAAAATCTCATACCAGTGGACACCGTACCACTATATTTGAGGAGATCCTAGCGCAGGCACAGCAAGTAGAGGATGATTTGGAGCTTGGATCCAAGAGGAATAGGGATCCTTCAGGAGCTAGCAGTAGTGCTGATCCAGCAAAGCAGTCTCACTTTCAACAGCAGCATCAGAGACACTTCCAGTAGCCGAGGCAGTAGTTTCCCGCACAAGCTAGAGCGCCAGTACAGCAGGCGCACCAGATTCAGAGGCCAACTCAGTCGGCTATTCCTTGTCCATTATGCAAGAAGCCGAGACATAGATGTGATGCGTGTAGGATGAGATTAGGCCAGTATTTGTTCTGCAGATCAGGATACCACCAGTTGAGGGCTTATCCTAGGGCTCCAGCTCGTCCAGCTCAGGGCGAGGCCCAAGCACAGAGAGCAATCGTGAGACCACCAGCTGGACAATAGAGATGACCTCCGTTACCGACCCAGCATTAGAGGTTCGCATCGCACCATCAGCAGCAGAGAGGTGCGCATCAGGGGAGAGCTTTCGCCTTGACCGTCGATGAGGAGGAGCCAGTTAGTGATGTCATCTCAGGTTCAATCTATCTTGATTCTTTTTTAACTCATGCTTTATTTGATTTCGGTGCTTCACAAAGCTTTGTATCTGTATCTTTTGCTTTGAAGCATCATCTTGAGGCTGAAGTATTGATGAGGACTTACAAGATCATGATCGGGGGTGGCATTATCCTGGTCAGTGATGTTTGTAAGGATCGAAGAGTCACTTTGGAAGGCCGAGAGTTGAGCATATGTCTACTCGTAATGCCACTTCCGAGCTACGACATAGTACTCGGGATAGATTGGTTGAGTAGGCACCATGCTAGTATCAATTATCGTGGAGGCAAAATTTTATTTCAGATGCAAGAAGAACCAGAGTTTTAGTTCACCAGAGGAATAACAGAGCAGAGCGATGGAACCTTATGTGGAGCGATGGTGGAGGAGCAGGAGCCGCCTCATCCATTAATTGTAGATTTTATGGATGTCTTTCCGGAGAAGTTTTCGGGGTTGCCACCAGACCGAGACATAAAGTTCTCTATAGACTTGGTGTCAGGCGCAGAGCCAATATCATAACATGTCTATAGGATGAACAACAACGAACTGGCGTAGTTGAAGAAGCAGGTAGATAAGTTGCAGGACAAGGGCTTCATCCGCTCCAGTTTATCATCGTGGGGTGCTCCGATATTATTTGTACCGAAGAAGGATGGGTCGGTACGTATGTGTATCGACTACAGGGCTCTTAACAACCTCACTATCAAGAATAAATATTTGTTGCCACAGATTGACGATCTATTTTATCAGTTAAGCGGAACGAAGGTATTCTCGAAGATATACTTGAGGTCGGGTTACCACCAGGTGAAAGTGAAGAAGAAAGGTTTTCCTCGAACTCGGTATGGCCAGTTTGAGTTCTTAGTGATGTCGTTTGGGTTTACCAATGCCCCGGAAGTATTCATGAACCTGATGAAAAAGATGTTCCACCAGTATCTTGATAAGTTCGTTATGGTATACATTGATGATATTTTGGTATATTCAAAGACCCCGGAGGAGCACGAGGAACACCAGAGGATAGTTTTGGAGACTCTCAGAAAGGAGAAGCTTTATAGCAAGCTTTCAAAGTGTGAGTTCTTCCTTGACAAGGTTGAATTCCTTGGTCATGTGGTGACAGAAGATAAGATCTCAGTGGATCCGAAGAATATATTAGCAATTAATATGTCGTCTACCCCGAGTTCAGTGGCAGAGATCAGAAGCATTCTTGGATTGGAAGGCTATTATCGAAGATTTGTTCAGGATTTCTCCAAGATTGCAGAGCCGCTGACTAGGCTGACCAGAAAGGACGTGGATTTCGTCTGGATAGAGGAGTATCAGGCTGCCTTTGAAGAGCTGAAGAAGAGGTTGACTACAACTACAGTATTGACGTTGCCATCCAGGACATAAGAATTTTCTATATACAATGATGCTTCGGATAAGGGTTTGGATGTGTGTTACAGCAAAACGGGAAGGTGATTGCCTATGCTTCTGGGAAATTATGCCCTCACAAGAAGAATTACCCTACCTATGACTTAGAGTTGGAAGTATTTACCTTTACTCTAAAGCTGTGAAAATACTACTTGTATGGAGAGCGTGTATAGATCTTCACAGATCATAAGAGCTTGAAGTATGTGTTTACACAGAAGGAGCTCAACATGAGGCAGAGACGGTGGTTGGAGTTGATGAAGGATTTTGACATATCCTTGCAGTACCATCCAGGAAAGACCAACGTAGTCGCCGATACCTTGAGCAGGTATCTAGTGGCTATGTACTTGACAAGATAGACACTTATTGGCCGATCTTGTTAGCTTGGGTATTGAGGTGTTAGTTCCTGGAGTTGTGGCACATATGTTGGACTTCAGGTACAGTCAGATATAATGGACCGGATCAGAGCCGCACAGTTCGAGGATGAGCCTCTGAGGAGCATAAGATCCAGGTCCGGATAGGATTAGCAGAGGACTTCAGTATTGCAGAGGATGGATCATTGCGGCACGGTACCAGATTATGTATGCTGAGTAGAGCGTTGCGCGAGGAGGTTCTTCAGTAGGCGCATTGATCTCAGTACTCTATGCTTCCATGTGCCAACAAGATGTATAGAGACATGAGAGAGAATGTTTGGTAGTATGGTATGAAGCGGGAGATAGCAAGTTTCGTATCCATATGCTTGGTATGCCAGCAGGTAAAGGCAAAGTGACAGAGGGCAGGTGGATTGCTTCAGCTTTTACCTATTCCAGAGTGAAAGTGGGAGCATGTGATGATAGATTTTGTTTCAGGGCTTCCGCATTCTCCAGGAGGTAAATACGTGATTTGGTTCATCGTAGACAGGTTAACTAAATTGGCCGACTTCTTTCCATTCAAAGTGGGTACGTCTATAGAGAATCTCACGGAGATGTATGTAGGGCAAATAGTCATATTGCATGGATTTTCTGTAAGCATAGTCTCAGATTGAGATAATCGCTTCACATCCCACTTATGGAGGAGTTTGGAGGCTAGCTTGGGCACCCAGTCAAGTTTAGTATCGCATATCACCCTTAGACAGACGGGCAGTCAGAGAGGACTATCCAGACTCTCGAGGATATGCTACATACCTGTGTTTTAGATTTTGGAGGCTCTTGGGAGGATCACCTTCATCTGGTAGAGTTTGCTTATAACAACAGCTACCAGGCCAGTATTAAAATATCACCATTTGAGGCATTGAATGGACGGAGATGCCGCACTCCGTTGTCATGGATAATTTTGGTGAGAGAGCCTTATTGGGACCTGAGATGGTCGTAGATGTAGCTGAGAAGGTGAAGCTTATCAGAGATAGACTTCGGGTGGCGCAGGACAGACAACAGCATTGGGCCAATAGCTATCAGAGACCTTTAGAGTTTGAGGTATAGGTTATTTGTATTATTTATGATTGCTTGTTTTAAATAGAGTGCTAAGGTTGTATTTTGTGCTAGGTGGACGATCTAGTGTTCTTGAGGATTTCTTTGACACGGGACATAATTCCCTTCAATAGAGATGGAGAGCTTAGTCCACGGTACATCGGACCCTTCGGCGTTCTTGAGAGGGTTGGTGCAGTAGATTACAGACTAGACTTGTCGCCTGCACTAGAGGAAGTGCACAAAATATTCCATGTGTCGCAGTTGAGACTGTACGTGGCAGATCCTAGCCATGTATTGGATTACTCAGAGATTGAGGTGGATCCGACACTCAGTTACCCAGAGAAGCTTGTGGAGATTCTGGATTGCAGAAAGAATGTGATACGGAACTAGACAATTTCTTTGGTATGCATCGCGTGGAGGCATCACTCTCCAGGGGAGTCTACCTGGGAGCGAGAGGCCGAGATGTGCGAGCGTTACCCTTATCTGTTTGAGCTGTGAGGTATAATTCTTTCTTGCTTGTTGTGATTGCCTGTTATAGTTAGTTCTTTCCTTAAATTTCGAGGATAATTTTTTTTTTTAAGGTGGGTAGGATTGTCACCCTCACTTTTTCAAATGAGGGTAATCTAGTCATTTAGCATAGTTATTTTATTTTAGTGATTTAATATTTAATTAGTGTGTTATATTAATAATTATGGTTGTGCTATTATTTATTTATAGTTAGTTAACTAGCCTATTAATTAGACTTGACACTAGTGAACCCAATTAGACTTGTCTTGACAACAATTGAGCCCAACATGGACTAGGCCCATTAGATCCATTTTCTTTAGTTAAGTAGAAGGATTAGCCTAATTTGTATTAGTTTAGAAGCTTTCCAAAATAGACATCCTTAATTATTCTCCATAATTATTCACGTAGGGGCAACTTAGACATTTGGTGGTGACTTGGAGAGGGGGAAAGGGGCCGGCCACTATAGAGAGGCTATTCTCTCCTTCTCCTCTTTATTTGCCCTTATTTTGAGATCCCCAAATTTTTATATCCCCAATTCACTTTATCCCTCCATCAATCCCTCTTAATTATTTTATATTCCCTCGCATTCTCATCACTCAAGGAGCATTGGAGCTTGGAGTAGCAAGGAGCACTTGGAGAAGGAGCTTTGGTAAGAGGATCGTGTCCGTGGGAATAATTCATTAGGAATTCATCTTCCAATAGGTACAATTCTGAATTCACCTTCATTGGAGGTTCCAAATTATGAATTTGACCATTAAGAACCCTCCCATGGCATATGGCTACCTATAGGAACAAGTTCTAGGCTAATTAGATGTGTATTATAATTTTTACATGACAATTTATGTCTATTTTGGAGAAATTACGAGATTGACACATCAAGTGTGTGTCATGGGACTAATATAGGCTCATTGGACTTAGATCGGGATAGGGATACTAGCTACTTGTCCATAATTTAATACAAGTAGGTCGTATTACAATATGATATGATACTTTGCGATACATGATTCATTTTGGGGTGATTTGTGCATGTTAGTTTAATTTCTCCCTAAGTTCAATTGTAAATAGTTGCTTTAGTTATATATATTGATATTAATGTGTATAATAAGTATTTGTTAAGTATTGGGGTTTTGGGAGCATATCGTGGTATGGTGAGAACGTATCTTAAGCTCATGTGTGATACTAAAATTTGTACACCAAGTGTTTGATATTTTGCTTGAGAAAGTATTTATATGTGTATATCTAAGTATATAGATATTAGTATATATATTCTAGTGTTTACTTATATGTATATGTATATATGTAAGATTGGGTGGATGTATGCATATCAATTTTGATGAGGAGAGCAGCTTGGGTTGGCAGTAAGAAACTTGGGTTGGCAGTAAGAAACTTGGGTTGGAAACCATTATAGGTGCAGTGGTTTTAATGTACAAGCAAGTATGTACAGATTTGGAGCTTGGATTGTGAGAAATGTGGGGGCTTGAGTATGGTAAAGTGAGCAAGAAAATGTCTTTAGGGAGCAGATGTAGTTGCTTGTTGAATTGGTTGGGGTTGCAGCTGCAACACAACCCATTTAGTGGCTGCAACTCGAGGAAGCAACCACTTGTTGCTCTACCATAGCAAGTGTTATTCTGGCTTGCTGCTTCGGGTTCCAGGAAGTAGCAGTGGTAGTGGGGTGAAGGCTAGTTCAGCAACTGTATGATTCAGGTATGTAGAAGGGTTTTAGGTCTTGCACAGTACGAGGGAAGGAGACTGCAGCTGGTTGCATATGACAGTGTTTCAGGTGAGGGCTATTGCCAATGGTTTGGTTGTAGGTGTGTAGGAGCAAGTCAGCAACTAGGGTGCAATAGAGGAGGGACTCGGGCTATCATTGAGAGCACATGTGTAGGATTTGCACTATACAGTATATGCAGACCTAAGTATCGGTAGTAATGTTTGTGAGGTAGTGTGGTTAGTTTAGTGTAGAGAGCGAATGTATGGTGAGTTGGTATCACATTGATACCAAGTGATATTAGGATGAGGTTAAGGGTCAGGGTACTTGAAATATTTGGGGTATTAGTTGTGTATAGGTAAGTTAGGTAATGAGTAGGTATCCTAAATATTGTGTTATTTTTAAAGTATTCAAGATACTTAGTTATGAGTTAAGATACTAAGGTATTTCAAAGATATCAATATATTGGTATTAGGTAAGAGGTATTGGTCATAGCTAAGTTATTAGTTAATAATATAGAGTATCAGTTAGTAAGGATAGTTATGTAGTTGGTTATTATTTTAGTATTTGTTATGTTAGATATAGTTACTGGAGGGGTATTGATTGTTATTGAGTTTGATACTAAGTTAGTATGGTGTACGTAGTAGATCAGTTATGGGCCGTAGTGAGTTAATGAAGATATGTCAGTGTCAGATCAGTTAGCACTGTTAATGTCAGTTATTAGATATTAGAATGTAGTATTAGTGAAGTGTATTATTACCAATTAATGCTATTTAGTGTAGGTATTAGTTGAGGTATCACTCATACACCTAGGTAATGACTTAGTATAACTAAGGTAATACCTAGTATAAGCTAGTGTAAGTAAATTAGTGACCAATTTAGACCATCTGACTAGTGAGACCTATGTAGAAGCATGAAAAATATGCTGCAGAGTTATACACAGTATTTCAGTGCTGTGTGGCGTAAGACATGACTCCAGAGCCATCGCGTACAAACAGAGCTTTATCGCTAGTGCAACGTAAAACATAGCTCCAAAAATACCTGCGTAATATAGTGTTTACAGGCTGGCTCAGCGTACAAAGGTTGTTACATCGCCTTTATGGCATAAAACTCATCCGCTTTTAATGCAGCATGGAAGTGTACGAGGAACGCTTCGTATTCCTCGAATGAACCTGTCAGATCATGCAGTGAACCTGGCTCCTGACAAAGAGTACTGCACGACTATCCAGACGACGACTGTAATGATGGTGCGATACAGAGACCCAAACCGTCGTTTAGTGACATTTCCTTGGTATAAACTGCTTTTACGCATACAAGGGAATACGCTGCCTAGTTTTACACAGACAGATGTGAGCTTTTACGCTCCGCAGAAGACAAACGGACTGCCACGTCAAAAGCTGCTCTTCGTATAGAGCTCGAGGCACGTCTCTGCAGTTAATGCGTAGGACGGGGGCAGATCTCTGTATTTAATGCCACGATTACGGCTAATACGTCCACATCATCACCTCTGCATGTTACGCCATTAGGCTATTTTCAGCTATAGGAGCACGCTGTATGCTATCTCCTTGAAATACGCCGACTTGGCTATTTTCAGTTATAAGGAGTATGCCATATGCTATCTCCTCAGAATACGCCAACTCAAGCTATATTTGCATTGGTGCGTAATAGGGCTATTTGGTCCAGAATTAGCTCAAGACCTCAGTCAAGAAAGGATGATCGGCTATCTTCTATGCTAGCTACCTATCCGTGCAGCATCAGGCTTCTACGCCTATTCGACTTCTACGCCTACTTGGCTTCTACGCCAACTTGACAACCATTTGGCTTCTACGCCATGGTGACAGTTATTGGCTTCTACGCCAATCTTTTCTATGCGAGGGACAGCTACCTACGTGGCTTGCATGTCGTGATCTTCGCAGCAGTTATACGCATTATCTCATAATGAGACACGCGTCACACGCAGATTCAGAGGATCATTTATACGTAGGTGGCAGTTATTGTAACCGCCGCATAAAAAGTGCCATACTCTCCACTGTTCGGCTTCTACGTCGACTGGACGGTTACTGTCACTAAAACCCTATAAATAGAGACCTCTATTGACAGAGGTCCGGGGTTGAAAGGTTGGAAAAGAAGTCAAAAAATCAAAGAACTGAGAGAGAAGAGCTCAGGCAGAGAGTAGTGATCGATGATTTTGGCATCGAGTATCCACTTCCCTTGTAATCTTTGAAGGTTTTCGGTCTTCTACAGCACTTCTTCATCATCGTGTGGTCCAAGAGACAAAGTGATCGACTACAGATCAGACTCCTATAGCAATATTTACCCAGATTAAATTTTGTACTTGACATCCTCATATAGGATTAATTGTACTTCTTGTTTGTAAACCAAAGAGAGGGTTTCGTATAAACCTTATTTTATTTCTTTCGTTTATTATCGAACACAAGATGGTGACTCTTCTGGGGACCTCTTTCTTATCTGAGGAGAAAGCAATTGCTCAACACAATGCAATATCAGTAGGATCCATGAAGAAGACCTTGGTCGCCCAGTTCGACCAGTCCGCCTACGAAGATATGTTTCGAGCAGGGGGTAGCTCTCACTCTCTTTCTGTCCAAGACAACAGGAAACTGCGTAAGGTATGGATGCTCCGGACATACCCTACTGTTCCTGCCGACTCTCTGATCTCTTCGACCAACGAGGTTGTAGCATCGCTCCCTCCATGCCTTGTGCATAAAACTCAGTCCCCTGTCGCTGACAGGGCAGACAAAACTTCTGTAATGCCTTAGCGCCAATCCAGAAGTCCACATCGCATATTGCGCATAAAAACTTGTCTCCCATCGCTGATGGGACAGACGTAGTTTCTGACAAGGCCTCAGCGCCAAGTCAGAAAATTCAAATACGCTCCGCGCATAAAAATATCACTCTCACTCAAAAGGAGGCAGAGAGTCTCAGTAATCTCCGCAAGGGAAAACAAGTGGCGAATTTCCCAACTTCTCGGATTATACACCATCAAGAGAGGAGTCTGCCCGCTCTTCAGATTACGCGGAACGCTGACAGCCGATTGAGGACTTCCTCATTTTTACGCCAACCTGAGCAGAATTCCAAATTACGCCAGAAGAAGCCCTTCGACGTAAAGAAGGCCCAGTTTGCGGATGGATACGCTCCTCAGGGATCATGTGTTGCTCATATGGCTGAACTGCTGTATTTCTGCGGCAGGGAAAGGGTTGGGGTGCCCAATATCCGCATTCCAACTAATGTAAAAGGGAGGAACAAACCTTCTTCCTCTTCTTCTTCCGTTAATACTCCTGACTTGCGTAAATTTTTGATCCAGAAACGCAAAGACAGGAGTCATAAACAGGTTTCATTCCCCCTGACTGTCAAACGTAGGGAGATCATGTGGGAAGATGTATCAACATCTAATATCGTCATGACATGTGGGCTATATGAAGATTCTGTCTTTATTGTTCCCTCAACTCGCGACAACCAGCATCCAATAGTCTTCGGGCGCATGCGGAACATTCCGATTGTACAAGAAGAATCTCGCAAATCTGATGCTGGGAAAATGCAAATCCACAGATATAGCCCACAAGCTTTAAAGATTATACAAAGCATGGGTTATGATTTAAAGTTGAAACAAGGCCTCAACTATGGAAAAGGCAGACGAACACCGTTGCAGGGTAATTCTTACTGTCAACAAGCTCATTTTGAGTTGAAGTATACAGCATCTCCTGTAAACTCATGACCTCGAGAGTCTGAGGCAGGACCTTCTAAATCAGCTTCTGTGGGCAAATGCCACGACATGTCTGGGGGTAGCCTACCTCGACAAAACAGGGCAGCATCCAAAGCTGGGGGTAGAATTCCCTCGGAATCTGAAGATGATGCGACAATGACGATCTTTCCGGAAGACCGTAAAACTCAGGCATCGGGAGCCCGAAGACCAAAAGGGACTTTCTCTTTCAATGAAGATGACATTATTGAAATCTTCAATATATTGATGGAGGAACACAAACTTCAGTTACCCAACATCAGATATCCTAAGAGGGCTGGCAAAGTTGATGACCCAGATTATTGTCTCTTTTATTGGTACATTCATCATCCTACAAAGGCGTGTTATGTACTGAAAAGGAGAATCCAGGAGTTGATTGACGCCAAAGTCATCACTTTGCATCTGTAAACGAAGGGACGATCATTGCAAATTGGTTTTTCTCTAACATGATAATTTGCTCCCCGCAGGAATATACCTGATGATGAGTCCCTAAAATTTCCCCAGTGGATTCTTTAGGACTATCCTCACTCAGAAAAATCACTCCACAGTGAATTATTCAGACATAAGTTCATATTACCTCTGAACTATTGTCCAAACATTTTATTTCTTTCCCCAGAGAGTTTGTCATGTTCATATTACCTCTGAACAAACTTTCCAAGTTTTTGGCTATCGATTATCATGTCCATATTACCTCTGATATCGGTTGTCATCTTAACTTAACACCCGTACTTAACTCTAAGTACGCCAGTGGTGTTAAGTCCACAAAAACTGACATGTCAATATTAATTCTGAGCAGATGTATACCTCCATCCCCGATGGAGTCACAACTCAAGAGTTTGTCATGTTCATATTACCTCTGAACAAACTTTTCGAGTTTTTGGCTATCGATTATCATGTCCATATTACCTCTGATATCGGTTGTCATCTCAACTTAACACCCGTACTTAACTCTAAGTACGCCAGTGGTGTTGAGTCCACAAAAGCTGCCATGTCTATATTACCTCTGAGCAGATGTATACCTCCATCCCCGATGGAGTCACAACTCAAGAGTTTGTCATGTTCATATTACCTCTGAACAAACTTTTTGAGTTTTTGGCTATCGATTATCATGTCCATATAACCTCTGATATCGGTTGTTATCTCAACTTAGCACCCGTACTTAAATCTAAGTACGCCGGTGGTATTAGGTCTACAAAAACTACCACATCCATATTACCTCTGGCAGGGCTTGTCCCAAACCTATTATTTGCACTCTCGTGCGCAACAAATGATAGGTCCATAATAAAAATTCCCCTGTGGAATGCCCGCAATGGAAAACGAAATGTTCACGTCCATATTTTCTCTGAACTATCCTCATTTTCCTCAGCAGAGAAAAAGTCAGTTCATGTCCATATTACCTCTGAACTACATCTCTCCACAATCCCCACAGAGTCCATATTACCTCTGTCAGGATTTGTCTCAAACCTATTACTTGCACTAATGTGCGCAACAAATGATAGGTCCACCAAAAATCCCCCAGTGGGATGTCCTCAACAAATACGGTATCATACTACGTCCATGTTACCTCTAGTATGATGTCCAAAATTTGCGCAAACAATCATAAAAAAATGGGAGGGCCCGTATATGATTGCAAATCGCGCTTACAGATTAGCTAAGCCTAAATGGAAATTTGGCAATGGCTACTATGAACTGCAAATTCTCGAAGAAGTACTATACTTGATCTCCTTCGTTTAACGGAGTATGACGAAGATCTTATTCTGACGATACCATGCACAAAGGTTAGCTGGATCATATTCTATCAGGTTTATGTGATATCTGAATAGATATCCTTAACTAATTTGTAAGCCTATCATGTTAATGATACCTCTGATAGTGTTTAGTATACAAATTTAGTTGGATTATATTCTTTCAGGTTCATATTAGCTCTGAATAGATTTACATTCAACAAAACCTTAACGAAAGAATATCATGTTAATGATACCTCTGATATCACTTTTACCCTAGCCTATCACATTCTAAAATGATGGGCCCACAAAGTCAGAAAATGTGTCTTTATTACCTTCGAGAAATTACAGGAGAAACAAGAAAGTATATCATTGGGGAGGAGCAGTCAAGTCACGAATCTGCTGCGCCAGAGTAACCATTCTCTCATCCCTGGAATTTAAGACGTCAGCGCGAGCCCGCTCCAACCTTGCCGCCTCATTGTTCAAAGCAGACAGCTCAGACCGAGCATGTATAAAACCTGCGTGGATGACACCCACGTGTGTCAGGTTCTGCTGAGCCGTCTCCATTCAATTCTTCAACACATCGTGAGCTATTGACAAAGAGAGAGCCTTCTCCTTGGCCTTAGCGAGGTCATCTTCCAATTTGCGGACCCTCGCTGCCTCTTCCTCATATTCGGCCTCGCACTGAGTCAGCTGGGGAATGACATACTCTAATTCGGCATGCTCTTGATCCATCTCCTGCTGCTATTCCTGGACGGATTTGTTCAGAGATTCTAGTTGCCCAGCAAGCTCTGCAGATAAGAAGTCATACCTAGCTTGAACGAGACCGTTAATGCTACCTCGAGATAGCTGCAAATAATCGTTAATGGGTTGTTCCAAACCATTAACTATCTGCTCCAGCGCATCAGCTCTCCCAGGGTCGTTGAAATTTCTGATCAGCACTATCGTAAACTAGGAGGACCGCCTCAGAGCCTCGAAGACTAGATTTTTCTCCAGCACCATTGATATTAGCGTTTTCAAAGTGGTGTAGAAAATGCTAGTATACTGCTCAATCAGCATGGCGAGATCCAAATGGACGCTGGGAGTGGTTGCAATATCAGAGAATCCCCTTTCTGGAACGACTGCAGAGGGTGTCGTCACAGTCGTCGCTCCAGTAGAGGGCGCAATAAAGGTAGAGGCACTGACAACGGTTGGAGTGGCTGGCGTACTCAAAGGAGGCATAGTCGTAATCATAGGCTCGTCCTCCTCTTGAGATATTGGAACTGTTTTGGGCGAGCCGGCACCCGAAAATGTTTCCTCTTCGAAGTCGGGCACCTCCATGTCATCGGCAGGAGCCAAAACAGAACCAAAAGGCACGTCAATATTGCCCTCCCCGTAGAGGTCTTCCCCTGAAAAGAAGACAAGAGAAAGTTAATATCAACTTGATGTTAATTTTTCTAAAAGAGGCGTAAAGACGATATTTACCCATAGCCGATGGTATATATGTCGCGTCGGCAGCCAGTACAGCTAAATTATTTCTTAATGAGGCTAGGCGAGCTGTCATACCTGGAGAAGGGGATATGCTAACTGACACTGGCAGGTAATCCTCCAGGTCTTCACCGAGACCCACTCGAGGCTCACCGGGTGGAATCTCGCTGGATGTGCTTACAGACGCAGCAGGGGTTTCTCACGCTACTGGTCTGGATAAAGGTATTCTTATTTTTCTTGGCCTCGAAGGTGATCTCATACCACTGCCTGAAGCGGTAGTAGCGACAGTAGCTTCGAGCAAAGAATCTCCGACAATGCCAGCCGAAACTGTGGAGGTTCCCTCTCTAATAGGCAAAGGACCTCTAGGCAAAAATTCATCCCTAACAGGGGAAACAACAGGCTCACTCCTAGGAGCCCCATGACTGGAAGCCCTGACAGGGCCACCAACAGTCTTTTTCTTCTTGCGAGGGGAAGCCTCCTTCAGAACAGGAGCCCTTCGCTTCCCTGGGATAACCAGAGGCTCGGCAGGTGGAGGTATTTTGCCTCTCGGTACTGTCAATAAAAACTCATCTGTACCGGCAGCATCTTCACCCTCGTCAGAGGAGACTGATGGGACATCGTATCTTCCCGCGGACTTAGAAGAGGGCATCCTAAAACTTCCACGCATATCAAAATCGCGATGGAAGGTATTGACGGCCACGTAAAACTGGGCGTACGAATGGAGGATGCGCAACTCCATGGAGAGAGAAGTCGCAGGTATGGTGAAGGCTGCTCCAGTACAACCCATTATGAAGTACCGCCATCCTCTCGCTCCATCGATAAGTCCACCCCTCGACTTGAAGCTGGTGATGGCATTGCCCACGTGCAGCTGATCATACCCAAACTGCCTGGCGAACCGACTAGGCAGATAGGGCTCCAAAAAGTAATGGTCTTCACTTTTGTACAATAAATGGGAGGGTCTAATGCAGACCAACCAATAAAAATCTTCAGAAGAAAGAACGGTCTTCCCGGCACCTAAGTCCTGAAGTCTCGTCCCCTGTTGATTGAGATGTACAGTGGGGACGGTGCAGAAGATCTTCCAACTGTGAGCAAAATTTAACGCTCGCCGACAGTCTAAAACTGTGGTCACGTTCCAAGTGGAGTTCTTGTAATTCAACAAGAAGTTACTCACCGAACTACTACCGGAACCAGGAGACATCACCTTGGGGTTATGGAGAATTAACCATCCCATCAAATACAGGAACGATAATTCTACCCTGGGAAAGCTGTCACGCCGTGTTTTTTCGGCAAGCAGCCCATCAGTAATGGCCCTCAGGGCAGCTTGTATACGGCATACCATGGCAGGGAGCAAGCCCAGTCTTGCCCCGAACACCAGACGCACTGCAGGCCATAAGCTGTTGCGGTGGATGCGATCCGAAGACGCAATGCCAGGTACTACCAGACGGCGTAGCCATACAGAGAGGAAGCCAGCCAGTTGAGCTTCCCTTGAAAGAGGCCTATGGTAATGCCTCAAATAACTGTAGGCCTTAGTGCCTGCAGGATATTTTCCTATCCCTTCGTCGAGAATTTCATCTGAAGCCCCAGCGTCTTCAATAAGGTCATCGACTACTTGAGCACTAAGCACGCTCAGAAAGCTTAGAGGCTGATCCTTGCTATCCACGACTTTGTCTGGCTTAGCAGCCCTGGCCCAGTGAAAGAAGAGGTAGGATGCCCATTTATTGGTATGAGCCAAATCAGAGGGCTCATTATAAAAGGCGGTACAAGCAATGTAGTGGCACATCAGCTCCTGGTACACTGCCACCACCCGAGGGTCTGTATCCCCTAGCTCCCTGTTGGTAGGAACATACTCTTCATAAGGAGTATCCCCCATTGGCAGTCTCGAAATCTCCGCCATCTCGTGGAGGGCCAATCCCAACTCCCCTAGCGGAGTGGCGAAAGTCCCGGTGAGCGAAATATATCGCTCCATCAAAGCCAAAAATAGGTTGGGGTTGAGAGGTAACCCAACACTGGTTGCACTCACAGCCGCGAACAGACCAATGCTCTCCAGCTCAGTCTGAAAATGCTTCAGGGCCCAGGCAGCTAAACGAGCCCATCGAAGATTTGTAGGGGTAACCCACCCATTAGTCCAAGGATTAACCTTTGGGTATACTCCTTCTTGTCCCATGAAGTCATTACAAAAAGTCGATAATTGGACTGGTTGGAGCAGTGCAGTGTCTTCACTCGGGACACTACCCGGAAATAATCCCCTAAAAGGGATGACTGGACCGGAAGGGCGGCTCACAAATGACCCTTGGTCGGATCCTTTCTGGTAAAATATCTTCCCCGGCTGGCCGTGAAGATTGGGAGTCAGAGTCCACGACATCCTCCTCGGATGTGTGGCATGGAAGAATGCCGAGATGGGGTAATCTTTCAGCATCCTAAGCAGATACAGGACCAGTCCCCTGGCAGGAAAAACCCAAACTTCTTTCTTGGGCTTCGTCTGGGATTGTTTGTCAATCATATCACCGAAGAGGAAAGTCGATTTTATGTATTTGGCCCCGTCTATATGCGTTAGGGGCTCCCCGTTGATCATGCTCAACAGCACTCGTTCCCCTTGGGACGATATCAGATTTTCTCTTCCTTCAGGATACTGGGGTCCGGAAACAGGAAATGTCATGTAGGACAAATCCTCCAGGTAATTGGAGTTTAGCATCCCAACAGCAGAACCCATCACCTCAGCCAACGGAGATATCTGCAAGTTAACTACAAAGTACAAAAAAAACATGTCAGTTTCTCTACTATACCTCACAGTCTTACAGTTTATACCGAAGAGCAAACAGTCTGTGCTTTTACGCCAAGACTGTGAAAACTTGAATTTTTACGCTGGAATCTCATTTCCAGGCGTAAAATCCAAGATTGGCAGTATACACAAAAAATGACAGTCTGTGTTCTCTTTACGCCAGACTGCCAAAGTTTGAGTTATTACGCCGGAGTTTTCATCCAGAGCGTAACACCCAAAATTTGTAGTATACGCCAAATTTTGACAGTCAAAGCTTTCACACCAGACTGCGAAAATATGGAGTTTTTACGCTGACACATTAGAAATGTGGGGGTAAAAGATGAAACATCTTTGTGCATCATCTTCCTCGAAGAAGCGTTCAGCACAGAAGATGACCTAGCGCATCCACGTACAACGTGTGCGAAGGGTTTTTCTTCGTTTTTATCGCCCCAAAAGCTTTACCTATAACGTCCAGTGCACAGCTCGTCGGAGGGACACTTCGTTCAGAGCGAGGTTTGCCCTGCCCGATAGGAGTCGCGCTTGCTTGGGCAGAGGAGCGAGAAGAGGAGGCAGCCTTCTTTCCCTTAGAGGAGGAGATTGGTTTTGGTGCCATTTCTAAAAACTCAGAATGCTCAGAGAGGAAACGAATGAGAGTACTTAAAGAGACGAAGGTTTTCTTTTGCAGAAGATAGATGAAAAGTTTTTCTCTGAAGGCCTTGGGGTATATATAGAGTTCAGATGGACTCCTCGAATCCCTAACCAAATCCGATATTTAATATTCGATTATAATTGGGGACCACATCAGCCTACTACTCAAAGAAGGCGGACAGTCAGCGAATTCAAAAAGTTTTTTGTGCAGAACAGATTCGTAATTTTACGCCAAGGAGCTTGTTACGCTCGGCAGACTACAAATCTACGGTTTTACGCTCAGAGGCTATAAGTCTATAGTTTTACGCCCAGATGCTTTTACGCTCGGTAGCTTTTACGCTCGAGAGGCTACAAACCTATGACTTCACGCTCAGAATCTACAAATCTATGATTTCATGCTCAGTAGCTTTTACGCTCAGAGGCAACAAATCTACAACTTCACGCTCGGAAGATTTTCTTTTCAGAGGCTACAGATCTACAGTTTTACGCCCGGATGCTCTTATGCTCAGCAGCTTTTACGCTCGAGAGGCTACAAACTTATGATTTTTATGCTCATCTACATTACGAATCTATGACTTTCCACATATCTGAAAATACGCAGGCTAGAGTATGCATATATCTGAACAAAATCTCAAGACGATCAATTGCAAGGGTTCACACAGAAGATGCTCCTTCTTGGCCTCAAAATATTCCAAGTACCCAAAGTATACAGAGTTCAACATTGAAAATAACTCTTCTTCTTGGGTCGATTGGAAGTTCATCCAGAATCCAGTCTGATTATTTCCTCTACAGTTCAAGATGGCGACTCAGTTTTGACAGTCATTTTCTGCCCTATTTTCAAGAGATTTTTGGGAAATTATTCTTGAAGACGATGGTCTCTCTTTCTCAGAAGAGTGACAGTTCAGAATTCTACGCGGTCCCCTATTCCAAATAGCAGGATAGTTCGAATATTCGACTTAAATGCTAAATGGCTGTCTACGCATCTTTAGTTATGCGTAAAAGACAGGACGGGACCAAATACTCTTTCTATCAGAGTCGGCATAAAAGTTATCCAGACGTGTCGAAGCTGCACATATTCAGACTTTATCACAGCAAAATATATATGGCAAATCATCAGATACGCAAAAGAAGACGATTTTATTAAAATCATGGTTACATATGAGGGAAATCCAGTCTACAAAGGGTTTTTTTTCATCTTTATGATTACATATGAGGGAAATTCCGTCTACAAAGGGTTTCCTCATCTTCATTAAAAGATCACCCCCAGAATCTGTTTTGCCAGGTTCTCGTATTGGTGGAGATCTTCTTCCGTCTTCTTCAGTAGTTCATCGACTTCCACAATCGATGAACAAGAAAATGATTAATGGCGGGAGGATACAAAACTGGGCCTGTCTAAATTATTCAGAGCCTATCATGACAGATTGAGTTAAGGTTTTAGACCCAACTCAATACTCGAAGATATGGCTAGTTTGTCTGCTCTCGTCCACGAACGACGGAAGAAAATACAGCTTGCAAGCTGTATGGTCGAATGTGACCCTTCCTCTCTCCTGGACGAATCGCCATATGAAGTTGCTGATTATCCCGAGCAAAGGAAGCTATGATATCCTTCCATGATCCATCGTTGCAGAGAATATTTGCTCGAAGATGCCTTCTTTTTTGGCTCCTTACATGCTGGAAGAACATGGTCTTCTTTCTCCTCAAGTCGACCCGACGAACTCTAGCAATCATCTCTGTGTGGTAAGGGAAATATGGAAAGAACAGGTTAACTCCTCAGCCTTTATATAGGCAAAAGAGAACACACCGAATCCCAACAAATCCCCAAGAATCCGCCAAGAAATCAGCCTCGAGGAACGAGTCAGACTTAACCGTTTCATGCTTCATTCAAAGTGTTTCAAATTACGAGGAATTTGAAAACTTTGAAGGGGGTCTTGTAGAAGTATGAAAAATACGCTGCAGAGTTATACGCAGTATTTCAGTGCTGTGTGGCGTAAGACATGACTCCAGAGCCATCGGCGTACAAATAGAGCTTTATCGCTAGTGCAGCGTAAAACATAGCTCCAAAAATACCCGCATAATACAGTGTTTATAGGCTGCCTCAGCGTACAAAGGTTGTTACATTGCCTTTATGGCGTAAAACTCATCCGCTTTTAATGCAGCATGGAAGTGTACGAGGAACGCTTCGTATTCCTCGAATAAATCTGTCAGATCATGTAGTGAACCTGGCTCCTGACAAAGAGTACTTCACGACTATCCAGACGACGACGGTAATGATGGTGCGGCACAGAGACCCAAACCGTCGTTTAGTGACATTTCCTTGGTATAAACTGCTTTTACGTATACAAGAGAATATGTTGCCTAGTTTTACACAGGCAGATATGAGCTTTTACGCTCCGCAGAAGATAAACGGACTGCCACGTCAAAAGCTGCTCTTCGTACAGAGCTTGAGGCACGTCTCTGCAGTTAATGCACAGGACGGGGGCAGATCTCTGCATTTAATGCACAAGATTTGGTTATATTTTTAAAGACTGGGCGAGCCATGATTACGGCTAATACGTCCACATCATCACCTCTGCATGTTATGCCATCAGGCTATTTTCAACTATAGGAGCACGTTGTACGCTATCTACTTGAAATACGCCGACTTGGCTATTTTCAGTTATAAGGAGTACGCCGTATGCTATCTCCTCGGAATACGCCAACTCAGGCCATATTTGCATTGGTGCGTAATAGGGCTATTTGGTCCAGAATTATCTCAAGACCTCAGTCAAGAAAGGAGGATCGGCTATCTTCTACGCTAGCTACCTATCCGTGCAGCATCAGGATTCTACGCCTATTTGGCTTCTGTCATGCCCCAATCCCAAAATACCGAGGGACCGGACGCGTGATAATGGCCAGCAGCACACACCGATGGACAAACCAAATTTAATGGATCCATCGGGGCATGCTTAAGCTGTAATATAAGAATATATAGGTTCAATGATACAAGTCACAGTCTAAGCTAATCTCATCCACAACAGATAATCACATATCAAATGCAAGAATAATGCAAATAGGAATAACTAACAAATCTCAATAAAAGTGTCTCGGAGAACAATCCGAGAATAAGTCTGATACATCAATACAATAGACTGGAAATAAAGGAACTGGAAATAGAAATAAATGAGTATCACAAGGCAATACCCAGGAGAAGTCCTCTAGCACAATCTCGTCCTCAGGTGTCGGTACAGCTCCTGTATCAGCTCCTGCTAATGCTCCTGTACTGTATAACTCTGGGTGGATCTTCTCTACTAATCCTGGGGACATAATCCGGATCCAGGTCCTCAGGGGACATAACAAGGTACAGAAAATACAAGCCAAAATAAATGCAGTGCAGCAGAGAATAAAATAAATAGGGTAAGCTATATAACCATCTATGTGAAATGTAAGAGAGAATATCAATAGTACTCAGGTTGAAACCACTACAAGCTCTGTGTAGGGTAGCCGGTAGCAGTGATATCATGAGGTGGTCTAGCTCAGCGGGAGACTGAGTAGCCGGCATAACATAATCAACCCGTAGCCTGTGGGTCTCTCCGGCAATAGATGGAACAATAAGGGAATACTAAATAACCAGCTAGTGATATGCAAGATGAGAGCAGCACTAGAACTCAGGCTGACGCCGCTACAAGCTCTGTGTCGGGGAGCCAGTAGCAGCAGTAATAATGAGTAATGGGCCAAGCTCGGGCTTCAGAGTATTGTGCCTCACAATAATAGGGGTGTATATATATGGTCAGCCTGTAGCCTGTGTGTCTCTCCCCACCCAATGTAGTCATACGTCTCATGTCCATGATGCCTCATGTCCATGTCACGCACGATCGTATCTAATACAGAAGTCATAGAGTATCTAGGAATATAATGTCAATGCCATAAAGTCTGTATCCTATACAGAATCACCATGAATATCTCAGAAAGATCCTGTCCATAAATAGTGTCAAGTGTCCTGGGTTATAGTGTACTTGATAAGACAAGTACGAGAATGTAAAGGGGTTACGAATGTCCATCTCTAGATGACAATACACAACACCGCGTACGGTGTTGGCACCCGACTAATAATCGGACGCTAAGTACGTCACACGGTCCTAGGTCAAGCATGCACAGCAATATAATAAATCAAGGAAAATGCAACAAGAAATGTAAAGTTGGCAAGGTATACTTGCCCACTGATATATAACTAAGTCAAGGAAGTAAGTAGCAAAGCTGCATGTTTGGCAAGGTACACTTGCCTGGGGTCCTGGCTCCAACTGTAGCTCTGGTCTCAGTGTGATCTGTAGGTACTACTCCGGTTGCTGCAATAAATATCACCATTAGATTCAGAAAATATCAAATAGCTAGAAACGCCTGTCCTTGAGTCCAATTTGGACACAAGGGCAAAAATGATATTTTTGGGCCAAGGCGGGGTCCACATGTGGGCCACTTTGCACCGAAAAACGTATCAGGGTCAAAGGTCTCCAAATTACTTAAACTTAGTGTCAACAAGTCAGGAACGATGATACGAATCCAACAGAACTTCCAGAATTGGATTCCGATGAGCCGATCACAAAATCATCCGTCAAGTGGAGCCTGTGGGGCCCACGATACGCGATTTTGTCAACGTTCTCAGAATCGAACCAAACTTGGGTCACAGGACCAGCGTATTACTACGAGTCCGATGGCGCAAGTTTCGTCTCGATCCGACGTGTGTACACAAAGTTACAGCGTGTTCCAAGAAAGTCAGATACGGGATGTCGTCGGCGGATACGCGTTGATTCCGGTGTGCACGCACCTCCGAATCAACTTCTGCGAAATCCCACACGACCGTATCAACGACGCGCATGGTTCGGTAAAGACCGCGTGTGACCAAGTCGTCCCGATTGGCGGAACATACTCAGTTCCGGGGTGAAATAGGGCGTTGTTTTTTCTGTTTTTGGATCGCGGTGTGCGATCACCACAGGACGCGATAAACCGAGCGGGTTGTACGGTCACCGAGAGGGTTATACAGTCTACGCTACGCAACTGACAAAAACGAAATCGGAATTATGAGGAGAGAGAAAACGTTACCTGAACAGGGCTCCGTGAACGTTGTTTCTCACGTGTCCAAGACGTGTCTGAGTCGTCTACTTCGAGTCCTGCGTCCTGTGTCCGGTGTCTGATGTAGGATCCTACTGCTCTAGGGTTAGGGTTTCTGTCGCAAGGCACCGGGGCTCGCCGGAGTAGGACGGAGACGTCGACGGGATCGGGGGTGACGGGGGAGGCGGCGAGGCTAGGGATTTGCACGGGGGCTGCTCCGGTTGCTGGCGCCGATAGGGAGAATCGGTGAAGGAGTCGGCTTGTGGAGGTGGTGTTGGTGCCTTGCAGCGGCGTGCTGTTGTCGGTCGAGGGAGAGATGGGAGAGGTCGAGGGGAGGCGGAGACTCGGGTAGGGGACGAAGTCGCCGAGGCGGCCTAGGGTTCAGACGAGGGCAGCGTGGCCGAGGGGGAGAGGGAAGAAGGTGTCGGGCACGGCGGGGGGAAAATAGGGTTCAGGGGAGAGAGATGAGGTCGTCGACGGCTGAGGGTTCAGCGGCGAGGCGGGGAGGAGACGGACGCGGGCGGTGCGCCGGAGTCGGGCTGCGCCGCTGGGTCGGAGGAGCGGCGCCGGAGTCTCACCGGAGGCGGCTGGGGAAAGGGTAGCCTCTGGCGGCTAGGGTTAGGGCTAGAATTAGGGATTTTGGGATTATTTTAGGGATTAGGGATTTTTGGTAATTCTTATTTTTCTTTTGTGGAGAAAAACTTAGGGAATTAGGTATTTATACCTACAAAATTGGACTAGGGTTAGACCTAGGATTTGGGCTGGGTCAACGCTCCTTGGGCTTGGCTTCGGCTCTCATGGGGATGTCGGGCGTTGGCACTGATTTAATTCGGTTTAATTCTACATCGGTTTACAGGGCTCTAGAAATGATTCCGGAGTCCAATAAATCCGCAGAAAATTACCCTGTGTCCGATTTCCCATTTTACACCATAAAATATTATTTCCATAATATTTTAATATGAATTAACAGAAATAAAAAAATCATTAAATCAACAAAGGCCTAGGTTTCAATTCCCGAAAATTTTAGAAAAATTGGGGAAAAATCCAAATTTAAAATTCTGAAAATCCGGGGGCTTACAGCTTCTACACCTATTCGGCTTCTACGCCTACTTGGCTTCTACGCCAACTTGACAACCATTTGGCTTCTACGCCATGGTGACAGTTATTGGCTTATACGCCAATCTTTTCTACGCAAGGGACAGCTACCTACGTGGCTTGCATGTCGTTATTTTCGCAGCAGTTATACGTATTATCTCATAATAAGACATGCATCACAGCAGATGCAGAGGATCATTTATACGTGGGTGGCAGTTATTGCAACCGCCGCGTAAAAAGTGCCATACTCTCCACTGTCCGGATTCTATGCCGACTGGACGGTTACTGTCACTAAAACCCTATAAATAGAGACCTCTATTGACAGAGGTCCAGGGTCGAAAGGTTGGAAAAGAAGTCAAAAAATCAAAAAACAGAGAGAGAAGAGCTCAGGCAGAGAGTAGTAATCGACGATTTTGGCATCGAGTATCCACTCCCCTTGCAATCTTTGAAGCTTTTCCGTCTTCTACAGCACTTCTTCATCATCGTGTGGTCCAAGGAACAAAATGATCGACTACAGATCAGACTCCTATAGCAATATTTACTCAGATTAAATTTTATACTTGACATCCTCGTATAGGATTAATTGTACTTCTTGTTTGTAAACCAAAGAGAGGGTTTCGTATAAACCTTGTTTTATTTCTTTCGTTTATTATCAAACAACCTAGAAAGCATATTAGTGCATTATTTAACTCAATTATCATCCACTATACCAAATTGACATAATGTTCCTAAATAGGATTGCGTGACACTAGCTTGGGCATCGAGAGACACCTTTGCTCAGGACCAAAGACGAGTATATCTCTCTATTAGTTTTCAATCATGATAGTATAGATATCACATATTCTAGAACTGGTTACTTGATTTTGACACAGCGGTTATACGGACTGGTACTAAATGGATCCTGTCATGGGATGTTATCTCCTACCGTGTTCACCAGGTACTCCTTCACTTATATTTTATCATGTGTATCAGGTATTGATTATCATATACTTCGTGTTTATATACTGCTCGTGTTTAGTGAACTTATATTTGTGTTTGTAATGTGTCGTAATTGGATTCATGATTATTTGTTGGGGACGGAGGAGTAGGAGTTGGTTATGTGATCAAGCCCAAGTGTTTTCATATACATGTCGATTATATATCACACGTGTAATCGAGTTACCATATTTTATTCGTGTTCGACCCAAACCGATCACATAACAAACTTGTACTTTAAGGCACATTAGCTAGTTTATCTATTTCCATTATTTATAGATATTCTGCATGTTTTTCCTTTCCAGTATATTATCTGTTTACTTTAGTTCATTTTCATTTTCTATTACTAGTTATCTTGTATTTTTTTATTACCTATTATATATGCTCTACCATGTATTTGGAACGGCTTTCTGAGTTTTGTACTTCGCTCCAATCTTGATTGGATATATTTTTCAGATGATTGGCTTGAGGAGAGGTATCCCACTTACTACGGATCATAGGATGATGAGACATTAGAGGATACTCCCCTAGAGCAGGAGAACCTAGTGCCAGTGATCGAGAAGGCTTAGACATATGTTAGACATTGGATTAGTCTTATTTTAGACTCATGACATGTATATTATTATTTTGGGAATTGTTTGTGCCTAGACTCATAATGTGGACTTATGGATGTTTATGATTCTTATTTCATCTTTCTATTTTATATTGTGCTCTATCTTCCTTAGTTTGATATTATGAATGAGTATTGATATCTTATTATGTCATTATATTTGTTTCTCCGTTTGGAGTTGAGATGACATTGACAGGTACCTAATATATATTGTATGAGATGTTTAGATATTATTATGGACTTAGACAGCGTTCTACATCATTTTTACGACGTAGTATAACGCCCCAGTCCCAAAATATGTAGGACTAGGAATACGTAACATGTTAGCTACACATTCGACCAGACTCTGGTCCGACTCGAATACATATAAGCTGTATTATAATGGTCACTATCTAGATAATCTAGTAAAAATAAATATCTATGCCTCAATCCACAATGAACATAATACAACAAGAATGAGCTACATGTGCTAAATTCGGCCGTCCAGTAACACACAAGCTCGAATAGACTCGAGAAAAAAATATGAGTCTATAAAAACTAGGATACACCAGCCGATGAATCAATAATATAAATGAATAGCATAACTCTGGTAGAAATAATATAAGTACCTAGTACCAATGCCCACATGGCAAAGCAACCCAAATCAGTAACTCCAGACAGGCTCCACAACGGTCTATGTTGTAAAACTGGCAAGGGACCAGGTCCTCAGAGGGACGTAACAAGGTACAAGAAATAACATGCCAAAGTAAAATAGTATAATGCCACATACCCAAGGGTAAACTACAGTAACCATCTAAGTAATATGTACATGAGAACATCACTCGTACTCAAGCTGAAACCACTACAGGCTCTGTGTCGGGGAGCCCATAGCAGCAAGTAATATCTCGTAGGGCCAGTAAATGTGCCAAAGATCTGGGACAGAGTCTAAGGCACCTCCAGTAACATATTATGTATATATATATATATATATATATATATATATATATATATATATATATATATATATATATATATATATATATATATATATAAACATAATTAGTCTGTAGTATGGTGTGTCTCTCCCCACCCAATGTAATGTCTCATGTCTACGACGTCTCATGTCCATAACACCCAAGATTAGGACCTCTAGCTAGTACAACGAGTCATAATGATATATGTATATAATATACAAGTCTCATATCACGAGTCATGTAATCCTATACAAAATTATCATGAATACCTCAAGAAAGATTTTGTCAAATCTGAACCATATAATTAAGGGCCACTAGCCAAGGTTTTCGGGTAATTTTGTTGCATTGTTTGCTAGTAAATAGATGATATTTTGGATGGAATAAAGAGGTGAATATTTTTTGAGATTAAATTAGAATATAATATAATATAAAAAAAATTTATAAATATAAACCATACTAATGGACTGGCAATATCTCGAACAAGTTTCGGACAAAACTAGTCAACCTAAAGTAACCATAATCTTAAAATATGTTATTTTGTCAAATCTGATAATTAATTATTAAAATGAATATAAATTATATTTAAATCAAGATTATATGATTTATTATGATTTATGTTCATGTCCTTTAATTGGGGACTTGAACTTAAATTTTTGGATGTCAAAAACCAAGAAACTAGGTTCTGATATCCCGTAAAAGTAAAGTAAGTTGTTAGGAATAATATTGGAATTGGTAGTACATGGCAAAGAATAAAATTATATAAATAAATTATAATTACAATAATTCTTGATTAGACCCTTAAATATTTAATTGATTGATAGGTCAATTGAATCCCGAAGGAGTGGACGCGGAATCATCTTTACCACCACTGACTGCAGAACCAAGCAAATATACCTTGCCAAGATGTTTATAGTTCTAAATTATTTATTTAATATTATTTATGTATTGGATATTATATTTGTGTGGCTTGGTTGATGTACTTATTGAGCCTAGGGCCGTCATACAATACTTTGTGTCCGAACAAGATTCGGATACCGATATCCTCTGCAAAGTCGAACGTAGTTAGAGAGTCATATTTACGAACCCATGTTGGTGCAAACATTATTTGCACATCCAACCATAGGACACTGGACACGATATTCATCTGGCAGAGTCTTTCTCGACTTGTTCCTAGTACTTGGACTCTGGATAGGACTATAAGATGCATGATATATGGATGATTATAGTGATGCATATTGACTAAGACTTGTGCTGATAATTAGAGGTTATGAGCTTGCGTGTCTTGATTGAGACGTGGGGTTACATTGGGTGGAGAGAATCTTCTGGGCATATTTTACTTATTACTATTTATTGTGATTAGGCTTTAGGTTCCTTCTGCAGAATCTAAGATATATATATATATATATATATATATATATATATATATATATATATATATATATATATATATATATATATATATATATATAATACGGAGCCTTTAGTGTACTGTTAGATTACGAAAGTGTCCCTTGAGATCTTTCGTGAGTACCAGCCCGGGGTACGATACCATACTCTCATTTGCATATCACATAGTTGGTCGTAGTAGCTTTCCTTATTTTCATAATATTATACTGTTTACTTCTGGCTTGTTGTTTTCTTGTACCTTGTTACGTCCCTTTGAGGACCTAGTCCCCTGCCAGTTTTTGCAGCATAGACGATTATGGAGCCTTTGGAGTTGCTGATGTGTGTTGCTTGTCATGCGGGCATTGGTAACATGTACTTATATCATTTCTATCGGAGTTATGGTTATTTATTTATATTGTTTATTCATCTGCTGATGTAGCCTAGTTTTTATAGACTCATATTTATTTCTCGAGTCTATTCGAGCTTATGTGTTACTGGACGGCTGACTTTAGCACATATAGTTTATTCTTGATATTTTGTTCTTTATGTGGATTGTGACATAGATATTTTCAGTATTCTTATATAGTTACCCTTATTATACAGCTTATACGTATTCAGGTCAGACCAGATTATGGTCGAATGCGTAGATGGCATGTTACGTATTCCTAGCCCTACGTATTTTGGGACTGGGACGTGACACGTAGGCTAGACATTGTTCACCACTCGTGCCCTTATTTCGGGTGTGGGTCATGACAGTGCACTCGGGCTCAAAAAACCTAATAGAGATTTACTAATGATGTCGATCAATAGAAAATTCTTCAAAATGTAATACATCTAAGCTAGGCATGTACTTCCTCATCCCCAACGGAGTGAATTGAATGTACAATGTTTACATTTTTCTACCCCAACAATGTAAATGTACAACGTGATATTTCTCCCCTGCAATGCGTCATAAATCTATTATCTGTGTTCAAGAGTCCTAAATTCACAATAGATAATGGATCTCCAAATTTCTCTAGTAGAACAGTCCTCAGGTCCAACGGAACACTCTCGTTGAGACTACCTAAAGTTGATTCCCTCAAGCAAACAAGCATGTCCTCGGAGCCCAGTTGCTTCAGGGATGTCTCATTTGCGATCCCTAGTCAGGATCAAAAATGCTCTACTCGGAGACTTCTTCCCCTACAAGAATAAAATAACCCATAAATAATAGTTCACGTCTATATAATCCCTGAACTATAATCTTGCCATTCTCTCCAATAGAGTAAACATTTTAGCACAAGAAAACAATCACGTCTATATCACCTCTGCTCTATTTTCTCCATTCCCACAATGTTCTCTAGCGGAACCTTGAATTAAGAAAGTTTGCAATGTTCATATTACCTCTGAGCAAATAATCTTGCCAATCAACTTTCTACCAACATGTCCATAATACCTCTGATGGTGTCTGTCGTTTCAACTTATCATATGTACTTGCTTCAAGTACGCCAGGGATGATGAGTCCACAAAAATTCTCCAACAAAATTACCTCAACCTATCACATCCATATCACCTTTGATAGGATTTTACTTTAAACTTATTATATGTACTTGATTATTAAGTGCGCCATAGATAATGAGTTTACTATAGTTGTAATACCCCAGATTTTTAAAAATTAAAATATAAATTTTTAGAATTTTTTGGTGATTTTTAAATAATTAAAATAAATGATCTTCAGAAATTAAATATTTTTGAGTATTATATTAAATATTAAAATATTATGAAATTTATAATTTTTTATGCAAAATAAATACTTAGTCATAGTGTATTTTTTTTGAAATTTATTGGACCCAAAAACTATTTTTAAACAGCTAAAAATATTGTTTTTAAATAAACCAGAATAAACCGGTTTAAACTATCCCGAACCGAACCAAGCATAAAATAAACCAACCCAACCCAAACCCCTAGCAGTTCGGATCTAAACCCAACCCGACCCGAACCCGCATACCCAACCCACTATCCTAATCTACAGTAACCACTGAAAATTTCCCCCGATCCCAGCCGCCGACTCTCCGACTTCCCCGCGTCTCTCCGCCTCCCCGCCGACATCCAACCGCCGACCTGCTCGCTACCCAACGGCCATCCCTACCCTTTCACCTTCCCGCCAACCGCCGGTCGCCCTAGCCTATAAAACCCCCCAACGAACCCCCATCACCACCGCTGTCACCATCATCCCCACCGCTGTCATCATCATCCACCACCGCCACCACCCGACTACGCTGCGACCCTGAGCTCCCCTCCGGTGACCCTGAGTTCCCCTGGCGACCTTCGGCGGAGACCCCGGCGTCTCCAGCGATGACCCACGACCGAGAAGCCGCCGTCGATGAGCATCGCTACCCCGCAATCGTTGTACCGCGCCGCCCCGTCCATGCGCAGTACAGTCGATTTTGACCCCTGTTTTGGTGAGCTTTTCATCCTCTTTGCTGTGTCAATTTCTGATCGATCTGTTGTGACATGTTCGCCGTATGACCCTCTCGAACCTCGTGTAATTAGATTGGAGTATCGTGTCCTGTGTCGATCGTAAACCGCGACGCAAAAACAGGAAAATATCCTAATTTTTGGACTTCAGAAACTGTCCCGAACTCACAAGTTCACGGCCGTTTTACGTCCAACCTGTTAAATAATTCTAAAATTTACTTGAACAGTAAATTAGATAATATAACCGAGTTTGAAACCCTATAATTAGTTTATTTTATTGTGTTGTAATTTATGTTTTATTCGCGGGTGAAGTTGACCAAAATCTTGGTTTTTAAAACCTAAATTCTCCCGAAACTGTGTGCGTCCCGCTAAATAAGGCAACTTCGTCATGTGCGAATTTTACCGAAAGGTGCGCATCGTCAATGCGGACGTGTAAAATTTTACGGAAGTTGATTTAGATGTCTGTGCACACCAGAATCAACGCGTATCCGTCGAAATTATCCCGTATCCGCCATGTTCTAAAACTCATTGTAACTTTGTGTGTGCTTGTCGTTACATAACGAAACTTATGCCATCATATTCATAGCGTTATGCTGGTCCTGTGACCCAAGTTTGGTTCAATTCTGAGAACGTTGACGAAATCTCATATCGTGGGCCCCACGGCTCCACTTGACGAGCAATTTTGTGATCGATCCATCAGAATTCAGTTCTGAACATTTTATTGGGTTCGTATCATCGTTCAGGACTTGTAGATACTAAGTTTGACGAATTTAGAGAACTTTGTCTCTGGCACATTTTTTGGTGCGAAGTGGGCCACTTGTGGACCCCGCTTTGACCAGAAAGTATCTATCTTGCCCCTGTGTCCAAATTGGACTTATGGATAGGCAATCCTAGTTATTTTATTTCTTCTGAGAATGATGGTAATGTTTATTTCAGCATCCGGAGGAGTACCTGAAGATCTCATTATTACCAGAGCAATTAGAGGAATTTAAACCCCATGTAAGTCTATCTTGCCAATCTTAAAGTACTTGCTTTATCTTATTCTCTTGATTTATATTTATGATGTATCTGCTTAACCTAGGACCGTGAGACATTGCTTTGCGTCTAAATAAGATTCGGGTGTCGACGTCGTACGCGGAGTCGGGTAACGTCACTTAGAGAGTTGATATTACGATCCTATATTTTACGTGCTTGCTATATCAAGTACGTCATACCATAAGATACCTGACACTATTCATGAGACATAATCTTTCCTGAGTTATTTATCTTGATTCTGTATAGGCTTACAGGATTTGTGACATAGGTCTTGCATATACATAGATATTATTATGACTTACTACATTAGTTAAAGGTCATGATCTTGCGTGTTATGGACATGAGACGTGAGGTTATATTGGGTGGGGAGAGTCTTACCATACTAAAGGCTTATTATGTTACATATATATTATATTACTGGAAGTGGCTTAGACTCTGACCAGAGCTTTGGCACACTTGCTGGACCTTCGAGATATAAATGCTGTTATGGGTTTTCCCGACACAGAGCCTATAGTAGTTTCAGCCTGAGTATGATTAATGCTCTCATTTGCATATCACATAGCTGGTTACATAGTTTGCCCTGCTGATATATTTTTATACTGCATTTATTTGGCTTGAGTTATTCTTGTACCTTGATATGTCCCCTGAGGACCTAGATCCGGATTATGTCCCCAGGTATAGCAGAGGAGATCTACCCCGAGGTATACAGGACGGGAACAGACGTTGGAGCAGTACCAATACCAGAGGACGAGGTGATGCCAGAAGATTTCTTCTGAGTATTTTATTACTCAGTCATTTCTGTTTTGATGCTCTATTTCATGTCTCGTGGATTCCTATATTAAACTCATTATCGGGTTATTCCCCGAGATATTTTATTGAGACTTGTTGTTTATATTTTATCTTGATTACTCTGACAATTGATTTGTGTTTATCTTCTATGGATGAGATTAGATTTAGATCGTGACATGTATCGTAGACCTTTATTATTGTTTTACAGCTTAAGTACACTCTAACGGGTCCATTAAATTGGGTTTGCCCATTGGAGTGTGCTGTTGGCCATTGCCATGTGTCTAGTCCCTCGATATTTTGGGACTGGGGTATAACAATTGTTCTCCCAGTGGGACGTCCTTAACAGCTGAGGGAGTTACTATGTCCATACTACTTCTAATATAATATTTGTGTTCACAAAACATAACAAGTCCAAAAGAGAAGTTCTAAAAAAAGAAAAGCGTTTTTATTGATATTCAAGACCATGAATACATATGATAAAAATCTATTATATTAAAGGTTTTTCATTGATATTTAAGATCATGAGTACATATGATAGAAAATCTCTATAATCATTTTTTTCCATCAAGGTGCCCCTCTGTACTGTTTCTGCTACCAACACGAGTGAATTTGGCAATATAACTCCATGCATTCTGGGTCACCCCTCCTAAGTGTAAACCTCAGTATATGGAAAAGAATCCATACTAATTAATAACAAAGGAGGGAGGATGGGGCGCTCTTCTGCCATACGAATGGGCTAAAGACATAATTTGGATTGATAATCAATCAAAATCCTGTAATCAGCACCGCAGTCGCGCAACCGATGGCAGGCCACGTAAAGAGGAGAAACGTAACTAGCATGCTGCATGGATAATGACATTCTCGTTTCCTTATCCGGTGAACTTTCACATAAAGTTGGCATTCTCTTCGAACAAAGGGACTTATGATATCCTTCTATGCTCCATTGAGATCGAAGCAGTTCAAGATGATCTATGCATGACAGACAAACACACAAAGTCATAATACTTGCAAACAGATATGTGCATTACACGCACTCTGCCGAAATAGTGCTCTGAAGATCAGGGATGAGTCATTCATGTGCATGCTAATAGGATCTATGTGCATAATCGACCACAACGCATGTTTGCGATACAGCCGCAGAGGACGGTCGCGCATAGCCTCCCGGTGCATGTTCACGATGAGTGTCCTAAGACATCTGCATCCATGCGCATGATGGAAGGTTCTTACCATCAGTACATCTTCATGCGCATCGGCAGTGGGGTGGGCATCTGCGCATGTTCTTGACAATTTCTCGTCCATGCAACAGACTGTGCATGCATGTCCGTGTGTCCAAGTACGGGTGCAAGAATTGTTGTCTTCTTCCCAACGTTGGAAAAAAGGACCAAGGCATCCCCTCTACCTCCGGTAGAGTCGAGCATCATGAAGTGATGGATCATCAGCAGCAGAGGATCAACAAAGCGCTCAACATGTTGGCCCCTGTCGAATCTCAGCAAGAGGATGAACGGAGGCATGGGAAAAGAAAGTACGGTAGAGGGTTTTCTCACTCTCCCCGAACCCCTATTTATAGGCTCAGGATGGGGCTTAGGATAGGCATAGTCAACCACCCCAACGCGTGAATTCCTGAGAAGTTATGCCCAAAAACCAATGAATGAACCTAGCATTTATGGGGATGAACCTGCATCTTAAAATCATAATCGACAGCAGTTACATGAATGCCTCAAATCCCGTAACACGCGAGATTTTGACCTTTCAGAGATGGAGATAGATCTCATTGAATACATATTTGACAGCCTGGCAGACGCGTCTATACGACAGTAATATTTATACGGCTAAGGCAAAATCTTTCATGCTTCTTGTCAAAAAATTTCAAACTTATTTCAAGTTATAAAAACTTTGAAGAGGGTCTTGTAGACGCATGGAAAATCCAGGACCATGCGCCAAACACTCAGGATGCATGAACTCTAACACTATACGGAATGAAGCTTAGGGCTCATACAACCCAAAGGTAGCAAAATGCCCATCTATGCGACACATGCATTGGCCCTGAGAGCATGCGACAAGGGCTGCTATGCGACAGAGGGTCTAGGTGCACTTTTGTCAGTCACAATATTAATGGAACTAACACAACATTAATTGATCTAGACGCTTCATAATCGGTGTAGACATCGGACGTTAGTGCTTACATCACCATCATGATTACTTTTTGCCAACCTATTTTTAGTCATATTCGTGCAGTGCCACGTGCCTCTAAAAATGACAAGCCTTCATGCGACAGAGTCTTCATGCGACAACGTTCCCATAAGCCTTCATGTGTGTCACGACCCGCACCCGGTATAGGGATACAAGTCGGGAACAACGCCCAGCCTACGCCGTAGCATCGGAGGTAGAACGATGTCTTGGTCAACTATACTATCTAATTATCTCACAAAATGCTTAATCCTCCAATAATATCTCAACTCCAAGAAGAGAGTAATCAACTTAATTCAACACAATACTCAATCATATTTCTATGGCACGAGAAGATATCACAGAAGTCTAACATAACTATGCAGTTAAAAATATAACAACAAATAGAAATAATATCCAAATCTCAAATATATGTCAGAAATAAATTCGGTACCAAAATGCTAAAGAGAACTAACTATGCTAACTAGTGACTCCGGCTAAATCTTCCGGCAGTTACTCCAGAACTAGTGGGTCCAAGTCCGCACCATCTATAAGCTGAGGTCCGTAGTATGTTGGACACCAATCTCCTAGATCCTCTGAAAATGTTTTCCAGTCAGGAATGGAGCGAAGTACAACCTAATAGCAGTTCCAATTAATTGACAAAAACTATAAAGCAGTAAAATAGAAGATGCTATCTATGATGAGAATATAACTAATAATCAAGAACAATGAGAGAATAGGCAATACTAGCAACAGAATATAATCAGTGCGTACAAGAATAAAGGAATGAACTATAATGTCAGAATATAACAAGGTAATCAATGAACTGAATAATGGAATCTACAATAACTATGTGATTTGAGATACTAACTAAATATGTGATCCGCCTGGGAGATTCAATGATTACACTAAGGAGCTAACTCAACCATACGTGAGTTGCATGGTTAGTTAGTAGCCAATGATTACACTACTAGCCGATAGTTTCTTGATCACATATTTAATTGGTATTTCTTCCGCCCCGACTGATAAGATGGATCGAATCATGACACGTCACTAGCCAATTTATCCAATGTTTAATCTATAATATTCAATGTTATCCAATACCAACAAGGACAGTATCTGATACCATCTCCATAATCAAGGTAACATCTCATGACTGACGATCCAATAACAATACCAATCCGTGTACCATCGTGTCAAGAATCATAAGTAACATTTCTAAATACTTGAATTATATGGTAACCAAATAATAAAAACTATTAGAGAATGTACTCGCCTGTGGTCCAGAGCAAATAATGAGAAATGATGTCCAAACTGGTGTCACAGACCTATATATGGAATATTGTATTAATACAAGTTTTTTGGAATGAAAATAAATTAAACTAGTCAACTTCTAGGTCATAAAGTCATTTCTAAGTCAAAAGTCAAACTCGGTCAACTCCAAGTCAACTATGGTCAACTATAGTCAAACTATGGTCAACTACCTATTTCTAGGTTGCATAAGTCTAATACAAAAATATTGGGTTCAAATACTAAAGTCTAGGTCACAAAATTATATCTTAGGATACTAGAATACCGTATCTCTGGATACGTAAATCAATAGGTAAAACATACATACACATATTGTCAAACAACTTTAATATATATATATATATATATATATATATATATATATATATATATATATATATACGATCATAATATTAAATGGATACTTGGTTTTGAACCAACTTGGTATCACAAAACTAGACCAATATTGATACCCAAATCCAATACCTTGGGTATCCCCAATTACCTTGGCATTTACCTTGGTATCTCAAGGTAATGCCATATAGTATATATTACCTACCCAATCTCTAAACTATAGGCTAATATGTATTTATCTAATACAACTACTAACTATAACTATTAATATTTACTAATACCTAACTACCTATTACTGCTAACATATTTTATATACTAATACATAGATACTAACTTAACATATGATACACATCTACTAACTTATCCCATAATATAATATATGCTACACTAAATATTATACATATAGTATATTAAAATACAAATAGCAATTAGGAACATATTTACATATATATTAATACCCTATATATATATATATATATATATATATATATATATATATATATATATAATATTAATAAAAATTGCCAAACTGTCGCTAAAGTCGCTGTCTACTGTCGTTGAAACTCAAAGATATTGTTGATACTGTAACCCCCTGATTTTTCAAAATTTTAAAATTTATTTTTCACAATTTTTTGGGATTTTTCTGAAATTAAAACTAAATTATTTTGTGATTAAATAATTTTTAATTACTGTTAATTAATATTAAAATATTATGAAAATAATATTTTTGGATGTAAAATAGAAAACTGGACATAGGATAATTTTTTATGAATTTATTGGACCCCGAAAGCATTTTTAAAGCCCTAGAAACTAATTAAAATTAAACCCTAGAAATAAACCCGGTTCAATTGAACCAAACCAACCCAAACCCGGTTCAGTTGAACCGAACCCAGCCTTAGCGGATCGGGTCGGATCTAAACCCGACAACCCGTACCCGCACCTAAGTTAGGCGGATCGGGTCGGATCCGCCGCCCGACCCACTGACCCGACCCAAACCCGTTAAACCCATCGGAAACCTAGTCGGAACACTATTCCGACGACCCTATAAAATCCCCCTCCGCCGTTGCCGAAACCCTAAACCCGCTCCACCATCGAACACCAGCCACCTCCTTCCTCCGCCCTAGCCTCCCGCCTCCGCTGCCCTCGACTTCGTCCCCGCTCCGCCTCGAAACCCCTAGTCTCTCCGCCCTAGACCGGAACCTCCCCGCCGTCTCACCACCACCATCACCCCCTAGCCGACGTCGACCGCTCGTCGAATACCCCCTCGTCTTCCTCGACCTTCCCTCCGCCCTAGCCAAGGCCAGCTCCACCGCCTAGCCGCCACTCCCCAGCCCTCCCTTCTCCATCCTCCGCTGCCCAGCCCCCTCTCCGCCCGGACTCGACCAAGGACGCCTGAACTCTAGCCACCCCGAGCCCCCTTCGTCCCCAGAACCTCATCCACCCATCTCCTCCCTCTCCCCGTCGACACGTCGCTGCTGTGTCGAGTTTCCAGCCATCGTCCCCGACCCCACGACCTCGCCTTCCCTCCTCCTTCCTCAGCCCCAGCCCCGACCTCGTCGACCCCCGCGGCGCGTCCACCTCGCCGCCTCAGCCAGTGTAGCCCTAGCTTTGACACGCTGACACGGACACAGCAGAACCCTAGACTCGAACCACGACACAGTGACCGGACACAGCAACTCGAGACAGGACACGAAATAGCACACGGACACGAGAAATCTCCGTTTCACGGAGCCCTGTTCAGGTAACCCGTTCTCTCTTCTCGTTGCCCCATTTTCCGTTCTGTCAATTGTGACGCGTAGACTGTGTGACCCCCTCGATGCCCGTGCAACCCGCTCGGTGCGTCGCGTCCTGTGGCGATCGCAAACCGCGATCCAAAAATAGGAAAATCAATACCCCGTTTCACCCGAAACTGAGTACGCCCCGCCAAACGGGACGACTTGGTCGCGTGCGATCTTCACCGAAATGTGCGCGCCGTTGATACGGACGTGTGGGATTTCGCAGAAGTTGATTTGGATGTGCGTGCACACCGGAATCAACGCGTATCCGCCGACAACGCCCCGTATCTGCCTGTTCTGGAATACGCTGTAACTTTGTGTACACACGTCGGATCGAGACAAAACTTGTGCCATCGGGCTCGTAGCAATACGCTGGTCCTGTGACCCAAGTTTGGTTCGATTCTGAGAACGTTGACAAAATCGCATATCGTGGGCCCCATAGGCTCTATTTGACGGGCGATTTTGTGATCGGCTCATCGGAATCCAATTATGGAAGTTCCGTTGGGTTCGTATCATCGTTCCTGACTTATTGACACTAAGTTTGAGGAATTTGGAGACCTTTGACCCTGACACATTTTTCGGTACAAAGTGGCCCACATGTGGACCCCGCTTTGACCCGAAAATATCATTTTTGCCCCTGTGTCCAAATTGGACTTAAGGACAGGCGTTTCTAGCTATTTAATACTTTTTGAGACTGTTGGTGATGTTTATTTTAGCTTTTGGAGGAGTACCTGCAGGTTCCACTGATACAGGGACAGCTGTTGGTATTTAAACCCCAGGCAAGTGTACCTTGCCAAACTTTACAGTCGTGTTACATATTTTCCTTGATTCATTTATATTGTTATGCATGCTTGACCTAGGACCGTGTGACTTACTTAGCGTCCGATTAATAGTCGGGTGCCAACGCCGTACGCGGAGTTGTGTACGTCATCTAGACATGGACATCGTGACCCTTTACATTCTTGTACTTGTCTTATCAAGTACATAGACCCAGGACACTTGACACTATTTATGAGACAGAATCTTCCTGAGATATTCATGGTAATTCTGTGTAGGATACAGGTTTTATGACATAGATATTTTATTCATAGATATTATATGACTTGCTGCATTAGTTTTGATCCTGCGTGTCATGGACATGAGACGTAAAATTACATTGGGTGGGGAAAGATTTACCATACAAAAGGCTGATTATATATATAATAATTTAATGGAAGTGCCTTAGACTCTGGCAACAGAGCTTGGGTACCGTACTGGCCCTTCGAGAGAATACTGCTATGGGTTTCTCCGACACTGATCCTATAGTAGTCTCAGCCCGAGTATGACTAAAACTCTCACTTGCATATCACTTAGCTGGTTATATAGTTTACCCTATTATTTTATTTATTGCTGCACTGTATTTATTTTGGCTTATATTATTTGTACCTTGCTATGTCCCCTGAGGACCTGGATCCGGATTATGTCTCCAGGATTAGCAGATGAGATCTATCCCGAGGTTTATGGAGCAGAAGCATTATCAGGAGCAGGCACTGAAGCAGTACCCGATCCAGTAGACGAGTGATCACCGAGGGTATCTTCTGAGTATATACTGTTCCATACTCAGTATTTGTTGTGGTTATCTTTATTCTTGTATCTTGACAGATGTATCAGACTCATTATCGGGTTATTTCCCGAGTTTATGTTATATAGAGAGATTGATCTTACTTTATGATTCTGATATTGTTGTATTCATTTCTGTGGATGAGATTAGTATATTTAGACCCTTATTGTTGTAATACAGCGTAAGTACGCCCCGATGGATCCATTAACTTGGGTTTGTCCATCGGTGTGTGCTGCTGGCCATTGCCACGTGTCTAGTCCCTCGATATTTTGGGACTGGGGCGTGACATAGTTTTTGTGGTGGCCCATGCAGGTCAACGACTAAATTGTTCGGTTTTAACTTAGGGACCGAGCAAGCCTGCAATAAGAATAGGATAAGTTTCTGGATCTCATCCACTTGCTTGAATCGTTCTTGACATCTATAACGGATTCGAATTAATTTCTTGACTTGCATCCTGCCTTGATTTCTGTGCGCCTCTTATTGTTTATTTTGGTTGTTACTCTAATATTTTTATTTTTCTAGGTGATTGGTAATTAGAACTTGACAGTTTAAGTTATTATTATAGATTATGACCTAATGATTACCCCTTAGCTTTAAGTCACGAAATTAGTACCCCCACCTCGATACAAGTTAGATCCCTTATCCTTGACAGCCAGTAACTCTTCTATCCTCACTATCAACACTTGTTCTATAAGCACTGAGACTAAGGCTTAAGACTACCATGACCTAGGTAATATAGGAGGATACCCTAATAAGTACCAAGACCCCTTCTCGTAGACCTTAACAAGAGTTTTCACGGTATCCTTAAGACGATTTCAGTATTAGTTTATTGTTTTAAGTTGAGTAGTATGCCTCACAACATAGTACCACCTAGCCCTATTGACCCATTGATGAAGTGAACTAGGATGACACAACTTTAGACTTGCATAAGAAGATAGTGTTTATTCAGACTGTAGAAATTATAGGTCCAGGCCCCTATACTTGGTCGACTAGCAACTTAGACGAGGAGGTTGTATGATAACTGTAGAGATTGTGTAGTCTTTTATTATTGTTGCTTATTTTGTTTTGAACTTGAATAATTTGTACCTCCTTTTATCCTCATCTAGCGTACTTATATTTCATATACTACCTTGACTTATGCTGCTATTATAGCCTAGTTTTGCAAGCTTATTCTTTTATCGAGCTTGTTCATGATACATGTATTAGTGGATGCATACATTAATACATTTCAGAATTAGTGTATTAAGGTCTAGCTAACCTTAGTGCGCTTGGTTCGCCCTTCGCAATACTACTTTACGTGGATTGAGATATATAGTTGACTAGTATACTTGCCCTCTAGATATGTCTGAGCATACCGTATCAGTTACATAACTATACCAATGCAAGTAGGTGAATAGGAATTACCAGAATAAGATTTCAATCCACAACTGCTTGACCATTCCCATTTGAATTCTTTAAACGCCTTGACCTCGATACTTCTATTCTATTACCTCACCCTTGAACTCTTTATTATTGATCTCCGTCTTCCCTTATTTCGGAAAGACGAAACCTCGTGCTTGGTATAAGTTGATATATAGACAGTACTAGATATACCCCACAGGCCGGTCGTATTGTTGATGACCCTTTTATAAATGATTAAGGGCATATCATAGATAATATGGTTGGTGTTAGAAACTTTGAGGATTCAATAACATAATTTGGGGCATAGCTTTCTTAGATGTATGGCCTTAGATGATAGATGGGTAAATTCTAAGTTGGGTAGAGACCGCAATGTTTACTTTAAAGAAATTCTTTAGCCTGTAACCAAGTGAGATGTGATAGAGAGACCCTACCCTAGTTTAATTTCGAGGACGAAATTTTTATAAGTTGGGTAGATTGTAACCCCCTGATTTTTCAAATTTTTAAAATTTATTTTTTACAATTTTCTGGAATTTTTCTGAAATTAAAACTAAGGTATTTTGTGATTAAATGATTTTTAATTGCTGTTAATTAATATTAAAATATTATGAAAATAATATTTTTTGGTGTAAAATGGAAAACTGGACATAGGATAATTTTCTGTAAATTTATTGGACCCCGAAAGCATTTTTAAAGCCCTAGAAACTAATTAAAATTAAACCCTAGAAATAAACCCGGTTCAATTGAACCAAACCAACCCAAACCAACCCAGACCCGATTCAGTTGAACCGAACCCAGCCTTAGCGGTTCGGGTCGGATCTAAACCCGACAACCCGTACCCACACCTAAGTTAGGCGGATCGGGTCGGATCCGCCGCCCGACCCACTGACCCGACCCAAACCCGTTAAACCCAAATCGGAAACCTAGTCGGAACACTATTCCGACGACCCTATAAAATCCCCCTCCGTCGTTGCCGAAACCCTAAACCCGCTCCACCATCGAACAACCGGCCACCTCCTTCCTCCGCCCTAGCCTCCCGCCTCCGCTGCCCTCGTCTTCGTCCCCGCTCCGCCTCGAAACCCCTAGTCTCTCCGCCCTAGACCGGAACCTCCCCGCCGTCTCACCACCACCATCACCCCCTACCCGACGTCGACCGCTCGTCGAACACCCCCTCGTCTTCCTCGACCTTCCCTCCGTCGGACAACTTGGTCGCGTGCGATCTTCACCGAAACGTGCGCGTCGTTGATACGGACGTGTGAGATTTCGCAGAAGTTGATTTGGATGTGCGTGCACACCGGAATCAACGCGTATCCGCCGACAACGCCCCGTATCCGCCTGTTCTGGAATACGCTGTAACTTTGTGTACACACGTCGGATCGAGACGAAACTTGCGCCATCGGACTCGTAGCAATACGCTGGTCCTGTGACCCAAGTTTGGTTCGATTCTGAGAACGTTGACAAAATCGCGTATCGTGGGCCCCATAGGCTCCACTTGACGGGTGATTTTATGATCGGCTCATCGGAATCCAATTATGGAAGTTCCGTTGGGTTCATATCATCGTTCCTGACTTGTTGACACTAAGTTTGAGGAATTTAGAGATATTTGACCCTGACACATTTTTCGGTGCAAAGTGGCCCACATGTGGACCCCGTTTTGACCCGAAAATGTCATTTTTGCCCCTGTGTCCAAATTGGACTTAATGACAGGCATTTCTAGCTATTTGATACTTTCTGAGACTGTTGGTGATGTTTTTCAGCTTTTGGAGGAGTACCTGCAGGTTCCACTGATACAGGGACAGCTGTTGGCATTCAAACCCCAGGCAAGTGTACATTGCCAAACTTTGCAGTCTTGTTACATATTTTTCTTGATTCATTTATATTGTTGTGCATGCTTGACCTAGGACCGTGTGACTTACTTAGCGTCCGATTAATAGTCGGGTGCCAACGCCGTACGCGGAGTTGTGTACGTCATCTAGACATGGACATCGTGACCCTTTACATTCTCGTACTTGTCTTATCAAGTACATAGACCCAGGACACTTGACACTATTCATGAGACAAAATCTTCCTGAGATATTCATGGTGATTCTGTGTATGATACAGGTTTTATGACATAGACATTTTATTCATAGACATTATATGACTTGCTGCATTAGTTTTGATCCTGCGTGTCATGGACATGAGACGTGAAATTATATTGGGTGGGGAGAGATTTACCATACAAAAGGCTGATTATATATATATAATAATTTAATGGAAGTGCCTTAGACTCTGGCAACAGAGCTTGGGTACCGTACTGGCCCTTCGAGAGAATACTGCTATGGATTTCTCCGACACTGATCCTGTAGTAGTCTCAGCCCGAGTATGACTAAAACTCTCACTTGCATATCATTTAGCTGGTTATATAGTTTACCCTATTGTTTTATTTATTGCTGCACTGCATTTATTTTGGCTTGTATTATCTGTACCTTGCTATGTCCCCTAAGGACCTGGATCCGGATTATGTCCCCAGGATTAGCAGATGAGATCTATCCCGAGGTTTACGGAGCAGGAGCATTATCAGGAGCATGCACTGGAGCCGTACCCGATCCAGTAGACGAGTGATCACCGAGGGTATCTTCTGAGTATATACTGTTCCATACTCAGTATTTGTTGTGGTTATCTTTATTCTTGTATCTTGACAGATGTATCAGACTCATTATCGGGTTATTTCCCGAGTTTATGTTATATAGAGAGATTGATCTTACTTTATGATTATGATATTATTGTATTCATTTCTGTGGATGAGATTAGTATATTTAGACCCTTATTGTTGTAATACAGCGTAAGTACGCCCCGATGGATCCATTAACTTGGGTTTGTCTATCGGTGTGTGCTGCTGACCATTGCCACGTGTCTAGTCCCTCGATATTTTGGGACTGGGGCGTGACAGATACTCTGCTGTTTTAGCGACGGTTCTGCTGCTGTCGTTGTTGTTGCTGATGTATGCTATTGGTGTTGCTGCTGCTTTCGCGACGCTGCTGCTGTTGCTAAACTGTTGTCGTTGCTGCTGCTGTATACTATTGCTGCTGCTGCTTTCGCGACGCTGTTGTTGCTGCTGCTTTCGCGATGTTGTTGCTGTTGCTATTGCTGCTGTACTGTTTGTTACACTGCTGCTGTTGTGACGCTTGCTGCTGTCGCCAAAAGCTCCTGCTCTATAGTATATATAACAAGACATATATATATATATATATATATATATATATATATATATATATATATATATATATATATATATATATATGGGTGTATGTATATTCATTAGTAGTAATTATATGTGTATATATATATATATATATATATAATAACTATATGTAACATACACACACATACATAGTAATATATTTATAACAACACCCATACATATACGTACATATAATTATACACAATATATAACACTCATAATATAACTATAAATATAACAACATATAAATATCTATTATAATATATGTACATATACTACAATATATAAATATACTACATGTAGAAGAAATAGCTACATCTCAATATTTACACATATGGTATATATATATAGATACATTGGTCTAAGACACAATATTATATAATTATAATATATATTCACCACCATATACATATATACATAACAACCACACACACACACACACAGATATATATATATATATATATATATATATATATATATATATATATATATATATATATATATATATATATATATATATATATACAATAATTAGTAGATCTCACATATGTAGAATAATAACTACATAAACATACAACACATATATATAATAGATATATAGATCTATGATATTTAATACATAAATATATATAACAATAATATATGTATTTATACATATATATAATTACACAATACCAAGGCCAAGAACACAAGAGAAAATAGATATACAATTAAATTGCACACACATGGATCGTATCACCCCGTATCCCACTAGATCTAGGATACGCATGCGACACGAGTCCACCACACATCCAAACGTATTCCGAAGGACATGAATAAGTCATATATATTATTGATGAACAATACGAAGAGTCAAATACAAATCTACGTGTTCGTGTCAAAATGTGACATGCTCAAAGTCCCCTGTCGGAGAAAAACCCCCCAAATCAACACGCATCACCAAATTGATGGAATACGACCTACACGTACCCAATTATTGACACGATACTAGCCCCAAATACACAAGCACATGGCAAATTGATCTATAGGACTAATTGACACGCACAACAATTATCAATATCGGAATTCTCCCAAAATTGACACAAAAAGCACCATAACTTTCTCAATAGGCCTCCTATGAACACAAAACCAAATCCTATGGGTAGTCTATGCATATGGGTTGATTTTTAATGGTTAAATCTCAGATTTAGAACCTAAATTAAGGGAAAAAACTGAATTGTACCTATTGGAAGATGGATTTCTCATGAAACCTCCAAAATTGGTGAAATTGGCTTTCAACTTGTAGATCCTTGCTCTTCTTTGTAGATCCTTGCTTCTTCCTTCTAGATCCTTGCTCTTCTAGTCTCCAATAGTGATTTGGGAAGGAATTGGAGAGAAATTTGGTAGAGATTTGGTGGAATTTGGTTGAGAGAAATTCTAAATCTAGATTTGGAATGAAAATGAAGAGTGAAAAAGTTTTTATCCCCTTTATATAGGCCTCACTTGCCCCCTCCCTCAAGATACTATGTAAAGTCTAAAATACCCCTTGGGGCCTCTTATGAAGAATTTAATTAAGGAGGAATGAGGAATGGTTCTAGTCTAATGGGTTTAACTTAATTAATAATCCTCATAATAAATGGGCTTCTAATTATTGGACTCAAATCTAACTAAAATTAAATGTTGGTCCATTAGTCTAAACTAAACTAGTTAGGTCCACTAACACAAGTCCAAAATAAATCTAACATGCTAATAATAAATAAATAATACAATAAATAAATATTTAACATGCACAATATTTAAATAATTATGAAATGACCAAAATACCCTTTTCTAGAAAATACGGTAGTGACAATGTGACAGAGTCTTATGCGGCATCGTTCCCTTGAAGTTTCATACTGTGGGGTATTCATGCGGCATCGTCCCCTTGAGCCTTCCTATGGCAGAATCTTTTCTGTTGTAACTAAAGAAAGATCCTCAACAACAAGCGCATGCTACGTGTCAAGTCGACCAGGTCATGCATGCAACGGGTGTAAACAACCCAGATAGTGTGGTCACAACCCAATATCTCAGCAGCGACTTCTCCTAACTAACGCCACGTGGCAGTTGGACCACGACATGCACACACGGTTACAACTATATTTTATTGAGAATATCATGCGGCAACCCAAAATCTATGCGCATAGACTGAAAATAGTAAATTTTCAGGACATACACGCACGGCCATCCCAGTACAGATTGATATAAATAGCAGGAAATTGTACGTTCCAAGACACACATAGAGAGCGAACATGAGCCCAATTGATGTCCTTCTTGCCAGTGATCTAGAGACCTTGCAATTTTCTTTCGTCATCCGATCGTCAACGGAGTTAAGAAGTCAGCTGCAGAACTCGATCTCCATCGTCACACTTCCCCCGAATCTATTCTTTTGTACTTAGAATCTCCAGTGTTAGGATTCTTTTGTACTCACTTTGTTGTAACTCGCTTCATACAAAAATTAGCAAAACTTTAGATTTTGTGATGGCAACAGAAAATATTTATATTTTTTGTTACTCATTTCTTTGACTCAAACTCGGGCGTAGGGCTAAAAATTGAACGAATGAAATCGAACAAGAGTGTTTGAACTCGATTCCACTAAACTATTGAACAAGCCGAGCTTAAGGCCGAGCCCAAAAATGATGTTTGAACACAGTTCGATTAGAGACTCAAAAGAATCGAGTTCAACTTGATTTAGCTTGCGAGCTCGGACGAATACGAACCGAGCCCGAGTCAAGACCGAGCTAAAGTCTCATTAAACTTGATGTATAAACCATCACACAGTTCACATTGTTGCTCAAGTCTTAAGACTTTTTTTTACTGAATTACTTATGCTCTTTACATCATAAATTTACCATCAGATAAAGAATTAGAAAAAAAAGAAATTTCTAAGAAAAAAATTATTCCCATCCATAAAAACAAATAAACATAATATTTTTTTAAAATAATTAATTATAAGCAAAACAACTCATAATTCATAAGTAAATAAAGACCATAATGGGTCCAAAACATATCTTAATTGAAATTACAAACAATAATCAGTCCAAAACCATAATCAAAATTCCAATACACAATTGAACTTCGTCTATCAACGATTTCTGGCAGCAATCGTTTCTTTCATAGCAATAGTGTCGACCTTCTTCGTTGACATATCATAAGTCTCTCCCCATTGTCTAGTTCTTGTAAATTAATTGTCTCCACTAGCAGTTGCAACGCTCCCTCTCCCTCCGTGTCTCAAATGGCATTAGGAAGAGTAATATAATTTTAGTCTGAGCATGCTCCAGTCTAGTATAACCAAAAAAATTTAAGTAGCACGCAGTGGAATAGAAGCCTATTAATACCAAATAATTATACTAACATTACACACACTTAGACACTTGCAAAGATCCAACTTATAAATAATTAACCATGATGACAATATTTCTTAGGACATTACTTTCTTATGAGCATCCAAAGAAAATTAGATGCTAAAACTAGAATAAAACAAGTACAGTAATGATTCATTAATAAATCTTCTCTCTAACAAAATTTATCCATCAAATAGAGCCAATTTACAAGTATGGTTGAGCATACCATGGAATAAACTGCATCATGATATCACCATCACCAATTGCACCACAAGCACCAGCTTCATCATCAGTATAAGTTGAAGAATGAGCTATAGGTCTATCACCTACCCTAAAAGAAAAAATTCCAAGCACTTATTAGGTAGAAAGACAGAAATATAGAAAAGAAGATTTTTAAAAGAGATACCTTAAAACTAACATAATGGTCAATCTTCAAGCAAATTTTCCATCTTTTGCAAATCATTAGTTAATTCAATATCATGTCAACTTTAAGAAGCCAAATATGAAAAATTGAGACAAGAACAAATTTCAAGTTTAATTTTACAATATTCTGTACTCTCAAAACTGTCAAAAAAAAGTTCAATAGTGACATCAAATAGTGTTGCCAAGAACTAGACATACCAGTCAGAAATTTTAAATATAGCACCATTTGTGGATGTCTCAACTGCTATTTGTTTATCCTATGTGTCACAGTTGTGTTTCAAAATTTATTTATTTATTTATTTATTATTATTATTATTATGGAAATACAAGTTTTACGAAAAAATAGTTCTACGAATTATTATTATTATTTTAATAATATAATTTTTTGGGTTCCCAATTTTTTATATATAATATTATTATTTATTTTACATAAATCTTTTATATTTATATTTGAAGTATTAGTTTTGTGTCTTGTCATTTATGGATTAAGGGTTTGATTAATGTAAAAAAATTGGATTTGGTTTGGAGGTAATTAGGTTTAATTAGAACCCTAATTTAACTTTACATAAAAAAGACCAAAACGCCCCTAACAAACTCTACCCTTGGCTTCCCTTGGAAGCCAAAGTGGTCGGCCCTATAGGGGGCCGGATTCCATCTCATTTGGTTTTGGTTAAATACCTTACTTGGATAAGTATTGAATGGTTTTGGTTGTTGAAGAAGTAGTTATATATATATAAAAGCTAAGTTTTCATTCCTTATATATATCCTTTAACCCCTTCACCTTTAACTCTTATGAAAAAACTCTTCTAAAAATACTCTCCTAAACATAACTCTTCATCTCTACCTAAATTTCAAACCCTTGAACACTAAGGCAAGTCCTCATTTCCTTTATACAATTTTTATTTTTCTATATTTTTCATATAATTCTATATTTATTTCTATTATGCAAATTAAAGTTTATATTATGGATTAATGTTGAGTTAAATATATGTTGTTTAAAATATGATTATAAGAAATATTTGTTAAGGTGACACATCCATTGAAGCATTGGACACTAATTAGAATTTGAAATATATGTGCTGAATTCGTTCCCACTGCACAGTATTTTTTAAGCTAGTTTTGATCTATTTAACCTTGTCAAAATGAAAATGTCTAAATGTGAATCGTAGAAAATTCGATAAACTTTATAATCATATATGATATAATAGCATTTTGGTGTATATATTAGTAGTTATTGGACGTGCAACATCAATGTGAAAATCTGGAATGAAATATGGAACCTATGTAAACATTATTTTGTATGACAGTTTTGACCTATTAGATTTTATCAAAACCAGATTATGTCTAAACATGTTTTGTAGAAAGTTTGATAAGATTTCCAACCATATATGATATGATAGTATTTGAGTGTATATATTAGGAGTTATTGGCCGTGCACTATCAATGTAAATTTTTGGAATTGAAATCTAGGATATTATACACACTGTTTTGTAGAGCAGTTTTGATCTATTAAATATTATCAAAATTCGATTATGTCTGAACAGAAAATGTAGAGGATTCGATAAGCTTTCAAACCATATATAGTATGATAGTATTTGGATTGATATAATAGAAGTTATTGGCCGTGCACCGCAGACGTTAAAAACTGGAATGCAATATTGGAATCCAGTGCGCAATGTTTCTTCCGAGCAAGTTTTAATCTAATAAACATCGTTAAAATTGAAATATGTCTATTAAGGATACGTCAAGAACAGCAGCAACAGCAGCAGAAGCGGCAGCAGCAACAACAATAGTGGAGGCGAGCGCGTGCGCCTACGCCTCGCCGTCGCCTCCGTGCGCGCGCCTTCACCTCCTCCCCTGCCTCCCGCCGCCGCCTCCTCCTCCCGCTCCTCCGCCTCGTGCCCCCCTTTTCGGCGTCCATGCAGCCCCGTCCCTTGTGTCACCTCGCGTAGTTCTTCCCTTCGGACTGTCAAAATTTTGACAATTATAAAAAATTAACATATTTTTTAGGACTGTCAAAGTTTTGACAGTGCTTCCAATTGTTAGGAGTAGGGGTGTGCACATTTGGGTCAAACCGATCAAATTAAACTGGACCAAATCGAACCGATCGATTTTTAATAGAACTGATGGTCCGGTCGGATTGGTTTGACTGGACTTTTTAAATAACAGACCAGTTTGATTCGGCTGCGGTTTGGTCATTCCAAAAATCATCTAAAACCGAACCAAACTGAACCCATGTTAATTAGGGTTCGGTCAATCCATATATTATCCATATCTAGGAGGAGGGGTGGTTGGTCCATCCGATTTGATTGTAAGATCCAATCCTGGCTCAACATATATCAAAAAATATATCTGACAAACTTCAAGAGACGATCAATGTGGAGTTAGGCCATGCTAAGTATATATCGGCTTGATATCCCTGAACCTCATGTATAACAAGAACTGTCCAGGCAACTCTTCGAGGAGTAATTGAGAAATGTAGATATGTCATGTCCACGAAGGATGCATAATCTCAGTTGAATGAATAGCATTGACATGAATTTTTTTTAGCCTTGACATGCTTTATTACTTTATTGCTTTTTTGGTATCAGTCTCAGTTTTCTGGACATTTCTGGACATTATGATATCAGTTTTTCTCCAAGATTTTGCTCATGCTTTCTTCTACAATTTACATTGTTTACATTATGATATTAGTACGTACGTAGTTTTATGAGCATTATGAAATCAGTTTTCCTTTTAAGGTTTTGGTCATACTTTCTTCTACATTTTGCATTATAGCCAAGAATATATCTCATTTTGTTTTTTGTTTTTGTCTGTTATCAACATCGATCAGTCGAACCATATCGAACTGAACCAAGTCGGTCGATTTCAATACCGAACCGACTAGTTGGTTGGTTTGGTTCGGCTGTGATTATTTTCAAACCGATTAACTTCAGTTCGACTTCGGTTGTGACCAAATAGGTCGACCGTCGACCGATGCACACCTCTAGTTAGGACTGTCAAAATTTTGAGTCATTCCAATTGGTAGGACTGTCAAAATTTTGCCAGTCCTGATTATATAAAAAAATTAATTGGAATTGGACAGTCCGATAAATAATTTTTGGAAATGAAAAACTTATAATTATCAATGGTAAAAATTTGGACTGTTCTGAGTCTTTTTGTTGTAGTGTCTTTACCGAGAGCCTTTATTTATGTTTAGAATTCAGTTTATAATCTCCAAATTTTTTTTTTTGTCTTCGAACGATTTTTTTGTAAGTTGATCTAATTTTTTGTTTTTCACCCTACTTTGTACGATTATTGTATTCCGGGAACGTCTCTCAAACCAAAAGCACAGTCGGAGCCTTCGATCGGTCCCCGTCGAGACAAATAGCAGCAGCACAAAAATAGCAAAACCCTAGAATTGTTTTTTCGCAAGTAAATCACCATTCTTCAAAATCTTCTTTTTTTCCTTTAATTTTTTTACTTATTTTCTTCACTCCCATAAATTATTTCTTGATCAATTCTCTACTAATCCGATCTATACTCAAGAAAAGTTGTAACAGATCACAATGGAGACCAGAACTGGAGATGCACCTCAGATGCAGGGAGGAGGAGAAACCAATAACTTTGCTCGCACCTTCAAATATCTCATGGGTCAGTCTCGTCCCTCCGCGTCGTGTCGCTATTGTTGTTATATTCGTCACTAATAACGATTGGAGCAACTTCTTGATATATTGAATTTTTTGTAGCTGCGCAGTTCCTGTCGAGGCTGATCCCGTTCATCTTCAACACATGGATCGTGAGGAACCTCACCGAACGCGACTATGCGGTATATATATCAGTTCTATATCCCTTCATCCAATTCGAGGCCGCCCCTTTTTTTTATTATTATCAAAGTTCTGCTCAATGTTGATGTACACTAATATGACACGACACGACACAGGCAGGGACATTAAATTTTTGTGTGTTCTAGTGCATTTTGGAGTGTGTGTCACATCTGATATGTGTTCGACGATGAGACAGGTGCGACACCATCGGTTTTTTCTTCCGGGTGGTCTTGCTTTCTGGCTATACTTGCTTGAGTTTTTTCTTCTTCTTTTGGGGCTATTGACCATGTTGACCTCATCTCACTAGTTGTGTTGAATATCTTCGAAATGGGAGTCTGGTGGAATCGATATAGACCGCTAGCTTATAGATTGCTTTGCTGCTATAATGAGTGGCAATCGTATGACACCGAGCATATGGGAAGATAGCCTTGCTTTGGTATCAAATATTTGGTCACCTATGGAGTGAACCCACAGCTTAGTTGACTTATTCTTTGGGGATGATTAGTATATTGTGTATCTGTCTTGGAAAATATTGCACCCGATAAATTTTGTCTGTTTCAGACTATGAAGCATGGCTTTATTTCAGTTCTAATTTTGGGTATTTGTGGGTACTTCGTTGGTACTTCAATTGTCGCCATACCCGAAACTTGCACATTTTAAATTGTCGTACCACCATCAAACAAGGTACTCATTGTGCCTGGTACCCATAACTGTTCTTATCGGGGTTCAGGATACTATTTTCCTCTTCAGAAGCTGAATTTTAGAATGTATTTGAGGCTCAAATTCCATCATCTCAATTAGGCCAATTGTATTAGGGGAATGATGTTATTATGCGGGAATTACATGTCTAGATGGGTTTGGAAATGGTATCCCATCTGCCCATGTCCAATTTTTCTTTGTTTTTGGGTTTGTTCGAGAGGTTTAACAAACTATACTGCTTACTTTCATTTGACATTGATCATGTGAATGTTTTTACATTCATTTAGTATCCTACTATCTTGTGTAAATAAGCAAATACCTCCTTTTGATTTTAAGAAAAATGCAAAAAATGGTTATAGATAAAATGTCAGATTATTCATTATTAATAGAAGGTCAAGCCTTTCAATACTCGTTCAGATGTTGGATATTAGATGATAAAATACTTCTCTCAGTGTAAAACAATGCTATTTGTTCATATAGATGCTTGTTCTCCTAAAGTTGCCAGAAGTTGTATCCGAATTCGTTATAAATCTTAAAATTGACATTTGACTCATGGGTAATAGCATATTTAGTCAATAAATAATCGGAATAAAATGTATGCACATTAGAAGCCTTGAAAACATAGAAGTAGGGTTGTTACACTATCAATTTACTTTGACATGATTTTGGTTCAAATAAGCCCATCATTATAATGTTGACTTTTTTCTTTTCCTTTCCTTTTTTCATTCATTGGCTAAAATATGGAAGACTTCATATATAATTCTTGAAATACACGAGTTGGGCACAACTAAGAGAGATTAAGTTTCATATGACCAACTTATTTTGTTAGCTAGCACATGGATATCACGACTTTCCACACTTTGGCATATTACGTCATGATAATGAAAGCAATTCTTTGTGGAAAATCAAATCATTTCTTCTAATTTGACTCTTCTATAGAGTAGAGGGAACTTGTACAGTTTTCCTTGGTTGCATGAGCCTAAACTGCATGAGTCATGACCAACAAGATAAGTCCACCTACATACAAACTTGTCTTCTGGCTTCTAAGGTGAACCCCTCCCTTGCTCACAAGTAGGAGATTGCAACCAACAGAAGGGATTACTTCAGGGTGACATTCGGTTATATGCTAAATCAATTTGTTGTGGACCTTTTTAATGTTAAAAAAAAATATGACCTCATTCTGATGGGAGAAGACTTGGAGAAGCATGATGCTGAACTTATTAGTTAGCTACTGCCTGAAGAACCATAGCTGAAAGCTCTTTAGACGAAGATTACAATTTACTAGTATGTTGTTTTAGAAGACCTTTCCAAGCTACCTTTTGTCCAATTTCATACAAACCATATTTTCCCCTAGGTCTTCGTCATGCGTCAATAAGGAAAAGGATTTGAAATTGTGCTAGAACCTGATAAAAATCATGTAATTTTACAGCTACACTAGACTACCAACTAATATGATACTAGACTAAAGGGGTGTACCAACCTATGTTGCATGAGGACATTCATTATTACTTGTAACTGACACGGATACTGCACCGACTTTTGATGTATTTTTATACAGTCTGGCCTATCTGTGTCTGAACCCTGATGTGTTGAATATGTATTTAAGGCAGGTGTGACACGAAATATGGCGTGTTTGTGTTTCCTGGATAATAACTTGCTGTTCTAAGCAACTAGGTGTAAAGAGTATGAAGTCAAAGCTAAATTACACATGACTAAATAAATCAGGAGAGATCAGAATATGTACTGTTAAATGTACTATACAAAAGCATTTTCAACTACTTATAACCAAATGGGATGCATATTGAAATGAACTCAAAACACCTTTTATAAGAGTCCGGTCTCTTGTAATTGGAATTCCTAGAGAAGTTCCACTATTTTATCATGGAATTTATTTTCATGATATTGCTCTTTTAGCCCCACCATATACTTAACTCCTTACTGTTCTGTTGGGCGTAGTTATGTCATAGCATTTCTACAAAACATTCTCAATGGAAAATAATAATAAAAAATGCCCGAATGATCGTTTAGGAAGTAGCATGTAATTGACCTTTTTATACTCCTTAATAATGCCTAAAGCATATGGTTCACTGCCAGCTTGAGCATCCTGGATCTCATGTATGTACTACTTAAATCATTTGTCTTAGGTCGTCATTCCTCTCCTTGCAGCTTGTAAGAGAGTTATCTTTTTATGTTTTTTGCTAATTGTATTTCTGTTTATTTAGTAAGAGCTGTTAACATTTCATCATATTCATCTTGCTTGAGTGTGGTTCTTCTATTGAATATTAACTATGACACCAGGAGAAACGATAAATATTTGATTGTTGCTGAAATTTGTCTTTGAAGCATTCTATTTAAAATCTGATCAGAACGGACTTTAGTTCTCTTAATGTGTGTTAGCGTTAGACATGCACTGTATTCTATTGGCAAGGGTTGACCCAAATTTGAATATAATTCCTGACCAGTTTGTAACTCCTGATATATCAGTTGAGGGTTGATCTTATGTTAGCTTGCACTTATTTTTATGTAAACTCTAGGATCTGGATGTTACAATCTTCTTCTTAAACCAATTAATAGTTAGTGTACAATCCCTCACATATACTCTTTCTGTACGTGGTCATTTGTCCTCAAAATTTTCTCTAGTGAAGGAAACTTTAACGGCACAACTCCCCTTCCATATGAACAATTGATCCGTAATTAATGCTCAGTCTTCCAGATGATAGATGTACGATACATATTGGAACTTTTGCATTCTGTTAGTCCAATTATTCTGAGCTTCCTTGGGACCCCGTTGAACTTTTCAAACCGTCCATACTCTTTGTCCTCCTTCTGCCCTTTGTCAGAGCTCTAATTTTCACTAAACCCCTTTTGCTCCTTCATGCAAGAAGACATGCAAATGTATGCCTTCTCTTTGTATCTGCTGAACATTCTTCAAAAGAATCATAATGTTCCCTTTTTGTTCAGTTACTTCTACTGTTCTGCAATCTCTTGTTCAAGCCACCACTTATGCTTAAGAACCATAGAAGTCTTGTTGGATTCTCTCCTGAGTAGATGTTCGTATATCCATTAGTTTGTTTTGATCAAACTACTCTTATATATATATATATATATATATATATATATATATATATATATATATATAGGGTAAACGGGATATGAGTCATAGTGCTCATTTTTCTACATCAGCCATGCGCATGTGGACCAATAGGAATAGACTTCCACATTCCATGTGCACTCATGTGCACTAGTACACTCTATTCCTATTGGTCCACATGCGCTTGACTCATGTAGAAAAATGAGCACTATGGCTCATATATATGTTGTTAGTATCTTATGATACAATATACTACGATTTTGTTACAATGAAACAAATAAAAAATTATCTTAAATCATATTCCTATATGGATTTATAAGTATGGACCTAAACTCCTAGAGTTATTGTATCATGTAATACACGATACAATACACAAGCAAATTGATGGTATCACGAGTAAGATCAATTTGGAAGGTAATGTCCCTAAACTCTTTTGACGTACTCGTTCTTTAATCCAGAATAATCCAATTCCTCTTTTCTATTTCGGTCAAGGATCTATCTGTACATTCAATGTTTGAAAATGAGTATCTGTTGTCAAGGATTTTAGATCTCGTTTGCTTCCGGCTATGGCTGGGATTGGGCATAGCCTGGCCCATGCCCAACCGATCCCTGCCCGCCTGGAGGCAGGCTTGGGCTAGCATACAAAATTAAGATTTCGACTTTGAGTCTATGTTTTCAAGATAACCTGCAACTTATAGCTGGACTCATGATTGAGATGCTCAGCCAATTGGGGATTTGCTATATATTTATTTTGATATTTAGGAAAAACCTTTACTATATATATATATATATATATATATATATATATATATATATAGTTCTCAATATCTTTTTTGGATAGTCTTTAATTTCACAACTGGAAAGAGCACTTAAAGTAAGCGAACGACCCTAACCTGTCTTCATTTTCTTAACATAGTTTTGTGAAGAAATGTTGGTCTAAAATTACTAAAATTTTGCACTTTTGTTTGACAATGAATGATTTTTAAGCTTATCTTTTGATGTTTCTGGGTCAGAACTGGGCTTGTTTTTTTTTGGGTCTGTATACTGAAATGGGCATGGATACTGAGCCCGATGGATATAGTGGACTATCTTGGGCTCAAGTTACAGAAAGAATATGGACCAAGGTTTAATAGACGTGACCGAAGCCCGGCCCATAGTCAGTCGCTATGTTTCCTGGACTCGGATACGGGTGTCGGATATGGGTACATATCCAAGAGTCGGGCCCTTCAAACTCATAATTGAAGGACACACGGACTCGACTAAAAAGGATCCAAATTTTGGATACGGGTACGGGGATATGACTATTAAAATAAATACATTTGAATATGATTTCTTAAAAAGACACATCATGTAATTAAATTTGTATGGATTCATAAAAGACATGTAATTAAATTTGCACGATTTCATAAAAAGACATACTCTCTAATTAAATTTGTATGATTTCATAAAAAAATACAGTTGTAATAAAGTTTGCATTGTTTCATATATTTAAGCTTATAATTAAATTTGCATGATTTCATAAAAAGACATCATGTAATTAAATTTGTAAGGTTTCATAACTATTTACCAATCCATCATATTATAATAAACTATCTACTTCACTACCACATTAAAATAAACTATCTACTTCATTACCAGTCTTCTGATTGTCACCATAAAGGACCTTGAAGGATCCGATTGTCACTATGGAGGATCGGATACGGATTCCATACCCATACCCATGTTCTACCCAGTGGACACGGGTACTTCTCCTAAAGTGGAGAGTCCGGGTAACATAGGTCAGCCGTACTTCCAGAATATCTTCACTTTGTAGTGCAGTTTCAATGGACAGCATAGTATTAATTGTTTAGCATATACGAATGCAAACATTGTCACGAGCTTATCATCATATTCATGAAAGTGTCATGATAATGTATTATGCCTATCTGTCATATATTCTATCGAGTATAATCATCAGTGCTGATCTCGCTAATGTAGGGTCTGTGGAGGGTCAACAAATATGCCACCTTTCCCCTAATTTAATGAAGGGGCTGTTCAACTGACTCAAAAGTACATTCTCCAGGAAGCAATATTCACCATTGTACCGTGTGATTTGTTAGTAATAATAGCCGTGTGATTTGTTAGTAATAATAGTTTTATAACTCTTCTATAGATAGGCTATTGTTTGGTTTATGGATATTTGCAATCTGTAAGGTAAAGTTATGCTGCTAAAGTTTATGCTAATTGTATAACACCTGTGAATACTTTCTTCTCCGTATATTATTGGGCTCAACATCTTTAGTGGGATACCCATATTATGCTTTGTTTATTCTATTTTGCAGCTTTACACAGTTCAGTTTCATCTTCTAGTTACTTCCATTTTATTTCTAAGCCGAGAAGGGTTTCGGCGTGCTTGCATGCGGATAGATGTTCAATGGTAACAAGTCTTACTTACTATTTGACTGTTGTAAAAATTTCTCCGCATTATCTCACATCATGCTAGTTCTTACTTCATTTGATAATGCATATTTACTGTTACAAGAGCATCATCTTCCAAATTTACTGTGTTTCAGAATTTTCTTCTCTTACTCTTGAATTGAGCATTACTATTTATCACCTGGCTTAATGTGTGATCCTACAGTAATCTGATTTCTCTACACTTGGTTAATCTTTCTATATTTGAGATCAAATACCTCAGCAATGCATTAATTGTTCTGTTCTGAAGTTAGTGAAAATTTCTGAACTGAAGTTATTAAAATTTTCATTCTTGAGTTCAAGTTCGTTAGCTAGAAATTATGATACCTGACACCAACATATTGTTTCGACACATTCAACGGTTCTTCAAGGAATCACATTGGACTTGTGCAGGTTAAAGAGGCTACCTGTACACAGAAAATTTTGTTCAAAGGAAATATATATGTAATAGGTTTGTGACTGTGCTAAAAGACAATGTGCTTCAGTAATTTTGTTTTAAACTGAAGTTAACTTCATTCTATAACCCTTATATTAGAAATTAAATTGTTCTAGGAGGAACCACATTGAGGTGGTGCAGGTTAGTAAAACTACCCATCACACTGGAACTTTTTGTTCATAGGAGATCTTCTTTATATGTAATGTGACAAATTTGTGAACTTGCCGGAAGATGCGCTACAGTCTCTGTGGATATTATGCAGCCTTACCTTGTTATTTAGGTGTTATTGGCTGCAGAAACCTATATTTGACATGATGCTCAGATTTAGCAACTTCAAAATCTTTCTACTTGAGCAATTTGTGGACTTTGGATTTGTTAGGCATATATCTTTAATCGTAGTAATAAATAAATACAATATCATAAAGAGTGTATGATACCAACTATTACTATGTGAGTATGTGCTCCTTGTGTCTTAAGAGTAAAGACATGACTGTACTGGAGATATTTTTTTGTCTTTTCACTCTTTGACATCTCTTCACTTTCAAAATTAAACTTTTGCATTCTAGTAGGGAAATTGTATAGACAATGATGTTCACCTTGGTATTTCCTATCGTCAAGGTGTCAGCACACCTCCTGAAAGAACATGCATAAGGAAATCATTTTAGAACTGACCAATGACCATGTATATACCTGAAGAATTGCAGAATTTGCAATCAGTCAGTCGACATGGAATATCTGTTCAAAGTTTTTTTTTTTTTTTTAGCTTCCATGCTTCATGTTGACAATTGTTGGAAAAGTAATCCAAGTGGACATGCATGCGAGTACCAGCCTCTATAGAAACTCCTAAGCCAAGAAAAACAAAATAATGTGTTAAAAACCACATAAACCACCCAAAAATAATATAATGACAACAAAGCCTTTATCCTACTTTTTTGGGGTCGGCTGTGAATCCTTTTCTTCCATCCGCTCTGTTAGGTCTTGATCTCTATAACACTAACATAAATCATATCCTTCTCTACATCTTCTATCCATGTTTGTTTAGGCCTACCCCTAGTTCTAGCAGCTCCTCAAACTACTATCTTACCGGTCTTAAAGATTTGGACGAATATCTATTGGTGTGCATTACATGACATCTGAAAGAAACATCTAGTAGTATGCATTGCAAATGTGCAAACCATATAAGATGATTTGCTTTTAACTTGTTCTTATATCTTATCCTATCCTTTAATGTATTGCTACTCATCCATCTTAGTCTTCTCATTCCAGGTACACTGATTTTATGGACATGTTTCTTAATTGCTCAACACTTCGATCGATAAAAGCATCACTTGTCTTATAGCTGGCTTAAATAATATCATTTGATCACGAAGTACTCTAGAAACAACCCCTATTTCAACCATCCAATTTTGATTTTATGCATAACATCCTTCTCAATGTCGTTATTATAATGAATGATTGTTCCTACATTGAAAAAATATTTCTCAATCTCGCGATAATAACGATTGATTCATCCTAAATACCGAAAACTATCTTTCCCTGATATCCCTTATCTATATATATGTACTCGCTCATTTCTTTTTTGAGTTCTGATTGAAGCTGTACTCTATTTTTATCCTACCAATTTTAAAACCATTATAATCAGAGTTTCTCTCCGCACTTATCACCGAAGCCTTCTCTACTCTTATCAATCAAAACAATATCTTTAGAAAATGTCGTTCGTGACATGTAACCTCCTCGCCGTGGAACCTCCTCCTGAATATGCTTAGTAAAATTTCACCTATAAATAGCAAAAATAAGGTAAGGATTTAATGCACGTCCTTGATGTAGGAACCGAGGATAGAAAATGGTTTGCTATCTTGTCAAGTGGTTCACATGGTTGCAACTCCGTTATACATATATTTAATAGTCTCAATATAGCTACTAGTTTCTTCTCTAAATCCCACCACAAAAGCTTTCCTTAAGTCAATAAAAACTATAGTCAATGCCTCTTTTTGTCTAAATTTTTCCATCAATTTTCTTAGTAAGTAAACCACTTTCATAGTAGATCTTCCTTGCATAAAACCAATTTGATTCTCTAATTCTAGTTTCTTTTCTTGATCTTTGCTTGATTACTCTCTCAGGTTTCATGATACGTTGCATCAGCTTAATTCTTCGATAGTTAGTAATACTGTAATACTCATCATAATGTATTATGCAGTATATGGGTACATGGGCATGATACTTTACACTTCCATGATCTCGAACTTGTTATACTAGTGGTTTTTTTGAGTTTTATGCTATATTTTAGAGTTTTTCTAAGGCTCCAATATGCTTTAAATCCTTTATCATATTTATCATATTCGAACTGAATTATAACCCTCTACACGTATGTGTCAATATCCCCCATCATCCACTACATTGCCTGGTATCTGCTATGGCCCCTCCACTACTATGTGCTTGCTATCTGTTGTCCAGAATCTTGCCGTTGTACCTTCTTTCATCTAGTGTCAATCTATGGAATTCTGGATGATTGCTACACGGGTGCATGAGCTCAAAATGTGTCCCAATGCCTTTTACTCCATAGTCTGGCAATTGGCCATCTAAGCTTTGTGTTAAGCTGCTTTCTTGCCTGTAATTGCTTTGACCAAGAACTCAGTACCAAATTATAGAGAACTGATGCTATTTCATGGATCCTTACGTGGCTGCTTGTCATTATATGCAAGCTCCACATGTTATTACGAGTAATGTTTTCCAGATGAAGATTTGGGATCTTTTTCTATGTGATATTTGTGTGAAAAGAACTGATTGGATTGTGATCCTGTTTTGCTCGAAGTGGCAGATTTCAGATGCGGTGGAATTGTTGTTTAAGCAAATAGATTTATGTTCTATTGAAAATACTCGTCTTTATTTCAGCAATGGCGCACCAGTGGAGGAAAAAGTCGCAAAGCTTCTGAAAGTAGCCTGGATGACTTTTCCGCTTGGCATTTTTGTAACTTTTGCTGCTTGCATATTTGTCTTATGGTTGCAAAACATCAGTCTACCTGATCCATATGCACAGTCTATATTGATTCATGGTAATTGTATTCTATCCCCGATGATCAAAATATTCCATTAGAATGAGATGTTCCTTTACTGATGTCACGTAAGTCTATGTATATGCTAGAAGCTTGACAAGTTCTTGACTAGACACAGTAAATATTTCTAGTAAATCTATGTATGTTCGCATGACTAGATCTATACGTGTGCATGTATGTATATAATGTATGTAATTGTGCATGTATAAGCAAGTACATGCATTATGTAATTACGTACTATGTATGTATCATATGTATGCATGGATCCGTGGAGTTCTCTGGAAAGAGTATTGGAGATTTATAAAGAGTGGCTATATAGTGATTTGCATGAAATAAGTCACATATTTCAAAAAGAGTTCCTTGTGATCTGTGCTAGTGCTAGCACCTACTTGAAATGGCAAGCAGTAATACTGTTTGGCAGCTTGGATTTGCTAGCAGATGCCGAGGTCTGAAGCATGCGCATATTTTTATGCTAAGTTGACTTGGTATGGTGTCACTTTGACATGGACACGATGCGTGCGACTCATCAACTCTCTAAAATCTAGACATAAGGGCTATACATGCTTTCTTTTGTATACAGGCTTTTGCTTAACATGGTGTATATATGGTTTAATTTGTGCTTGAATATTATGAATTTAAGAAGTATAAAAATGGGAAGTGTATTGAAACATTATGGTATTTTCTTAATAAGTAGGCAACATTCTTCATCTAATGGATCTTTTGTGGTTCATGGAAAACTCAAACATTGGACACGGATGGACACATGTTCCATGTTTGACATGATGGACATGACAAATTTACTTGGTAGAAGTGGCCTATATATCATATTGCTTAATCAAAGTCTTAACCGTGTGAAATTAAGAAGAATTATAGAGTAGATATTGGATAAACAATGTAATGTTGTTTCTTATCTTTGCTGAGCTGTTACTAATAAGAAAGCACTGGAACTGAAGATGACCATGGTTCTTCAAGCCAACTGTGTTTCAAATGCTGGTTCTTATTGGTTGACTGAAACTAATTTTTAACCTCAAAACACTGATGCTTTTATTCTTTATGATTTTGTTAATTTTCTGCTTGTCCTGAATTTTTGTTAACATATATTTTATCTGATCATCTGAAATTTACATAAACCTGGCAGGATTTGCTTGTATATTGGAGTTACTGGCAGAACCACTATATATTCTTTCTCAGAATTTGCTTCTCCTTAAACTGAGATTGGTGGTTGAAACTATGGCAACCATTTTGCGCTGCATGACAACCCATCTGCTCATTACCAGGCAGCCTAATATGGTATGGCATAACCTTCGTTTACATTTTCTTTACATCAGATTGTCGTGGATGGGTTTTGATATGTGCTGTTTCCTCTCGCCATATTAGTGATTCCATATCACGCACAATAGTTTAAGTGCTTCTCCTTTGATTATATCATAATCAGTAACAACATGATGCTGTACTTAAGATCTCTTCTAGTAATCAAACTACTCAAGGAAAAGCTTATATGCTACGGGATGAACCTTAAAACTAAGAAAGTTGCAATAAACTACTTTTTCTATTGGTTACATTTTAATTGTTCTTTTCAGCCCTATGCCATTTGTCTTTGTTGTCTATGACTAGCATTAAGTGAACTTGACAGTTGGTTAGTGATCATAATTTGATCTCTTGAACATGTCATGTTCGAAGCGTGGCATAGTTGTTTCTCCTATGTAGATCAAGCTTAAGTATTGACCATGGAGTTGTTTACTCATTAATGGCGTGCTAATTTTTTCTTCTAGAAAAATTATAGTAAAACTTTCTAACCTTGATCACTTTACCTTGCATTCAGTTTATCGTGAGAAAAAAAGGCAGTAGTAATATTTTCATACTTTTCACCTGCTTTAGTCCCTAAAAATCTAGGATAATGGCTTTGTTGTTTTTTTTGGCCTGCTTTTAGCATTTTCATCTAGTGGTTCATTAGACGTATCAACACTATTCTCCAGGAGAAGGCGATGGTTTTTGCTTTATCTCAGGCTTCATTTGGTGCCTGCATGTCTTTAGGGTACTGGGTTTATTTCCTTCTCTTTCGCATCATCAGGTGGCCTGATCTTTTTCCGTTCAGGTTTGTTGTCTAACTTTATTATGTGAATATGCAATCTTTATCTTTACTTTTCATTAAGTGTCTGTCTGGCTACTTTAGCATGAAACCTGCTAGTAACATATATCTAATCTATTTGTTTTCTTTTATCACTTTCTATTTTAGAAGTCAGATGCATATTTGATAACAAAAGGGTAATTCAGATACATCCCCTCCCCATTCTCAACCACAATCATAATGGGTCCTAAAAGGAGGAAAAGAAGGGGGTATCGATACTTAGCTACTGTGCACTTCTTCATTTCCCTGCATACATCACCTTTGATATCTAGAACTGCCATGTGGTCTCATTAAAACTTTAATGGCTAAAATACATCATTGACGGAGACAGAATTAATTGAAAACCAGATCTTTCTTCCTTTTCGTCTTCATCTCCTACTCGCTGGAGTTGATTGCTAAGGGTGGCGATAGAGGGAATGAAAAAGAGAGTGTGTGGCTGAAGAGGAGACAGAGGTGGGGAGGTCGAAATCAGTGTAAACATAATCTTTAGGGCATGAAGATATCTTCAGCAAGTGATGGTGATACGAAGGAGTTTAGGGAAGAGGAGATTGATGAGTGAAGGCAATGATGGTGGAAGTGGAGAGGTGAAAAAGGAGAGGCAAAGGAGATGGGGGTTGGGGAGGAAGGGTTGGCTTCGATAGTTGAACGACCTATTAAACCAAATGCCCTTAATCTGTTCAACAATTGATTTGTTATTCTGTTAGCATATGTAATAATAACATGTAATAATAACACATATGGTGTATGTTATTTTGTAGTTCTCCATTGCTGTTCTTATCCTCAATAAAACCCTCAAGACAACATAACTTCATGGGATAACTTCATGGGTGTCCTTCTAATTTTTGTTATATTTTTAAGGGAGCTTCTAAATTTTATCCCAAAAATCATATAATTCATGTCTCTGCTATTGCAGGTTACATAACTTATTGGATTTCGATAAAGACCTTCAGCACATGTGTCTAGTTTTCACTGGTCAATCTGTCTGGAAGTGGTTCCTTCAAGAAGGAGAAAAAATGGTTCTTGTAATTTTTGATACACCCTACAACCAGGCAGTATATGGCCTCGTTGACAAGTTAGGCATGTAATTTTATGAAACACTTTGAGAGTTAGTTCTAAATTTTATCTCCTTGTTGGTAAATAACTTTACAGTCATTGCAATTGTTATTTCTTATGTTGATTTCAAGTTATTAAAGCATTGATGAACATGTCTTTGATTGTTTTCAGGAAGTTTAGTTGTAAGAATGATTTTTCTCCCTTTCGAGGAAAGTTTTTATGCTACTTTTGCAAAACTAGCGGCAGGTTTGTTTCTTAACACTTGTTATCTTTCTTCTTGAGCAATATTGTATACAGGACATTGTCCAAAGTGGTCCAAACCAATAGCATTAGTTTGTATGTATAGTTTCTCAAAATTATTTGTTTAGGGACCGTACTGTTCTAGGATCTCCTAGCATTAGTATGGTTTTGCTCATGGACAATTCATTTTTACAGAAAATACAGACTACAATAGATCTTCATATTGTTCATTTTCACATAGCTTCTGGTTCCTTTCTAATCCCAAATGGCAAAAGAAGTGTGATGTGATGTCGGTGTTATAACCTTTGTCGGGAACTACTCAAATGGTATAAAAGTGTCAAATTAGTAGAATATGTAGCTAATGTTGATCCACTTGAGCTGCTGTTCAATTTTTTGGTGGCATATTAAAGATTGTTGTACTGTTCTCACTTGCCAACAAATAACTCTCCAGAAAATCTACACTAATTTCTTTCTTATAATGGCTGGTTCTAAACACAATACAAAGCAGAGCCTAATTTATTGGAACTGTGGGTGAGCTTAAACAGTCAAAATGCTGAAGTGTTGTGGTGAGGTAGTTGCCTCAGCCTTATCATGTGAGCACTATATTATTGAATGCATTGTTCACTATGAGCACCCTTCATTGATAGCAATATATCCTTTCCCCGAAATATTGGGTGTCTGCTTTATGAATTCGTATCCTCCATTCTATTAAATTAGCTCATTATATTAAACTATATTAATTGCAAGTTATGATTTGCAGGTGATTATCTATATCTTTGATATGTTGATTCTGAGATGAGTCCATACTGCAATTTGAATTTTTTAAGTCATTGTTAACATGGTCATCTGTATAGCAATTCTGCAAGATGTCTAATGATATTTGTTATGTCAACTCTTGGCAATTTCCATACTGCAAATTTGAACCTAATTATTAAGTCAATGTAATCTTAATTATTCACATATGGAATAATCTATATAAGTTTGTATTTTTCATTCAGCACCTCATGCTATTCGATTTGAGAATCATTCTTTGATCTTTCTTGGGCAGGACAATCATCCCAAAGAGCGAAGTTGGGGACCTCCCTGACAGAAGCCCTGAAACTTGTTTTATTGATTGGTATAGTCTCATCATTCCTTTTTTCCTTTCTTCTAGCATTATCACTAATTACATAGGATTTTGTTTCTATGTTGATTTATTTTACTAGATCAAATAATTGATTACATTTTATTGCAGTAATGAGTTATGCTTATGGCCTTTTGCTGGACTTGATTATTGTAAACATTTGTGTGTGGGTTGGGGGTGGGGGTGGGTTGTTAGAGCTTAATATACGGAAATTTGAAGTTCATAACTTCATATTACATAAAATAGAGTAGTTAGTCTTCTTGGTGCAACTTGAATAAAGTACAAGAACAAAGCCTTTATCCCAAAAATTTGTGGTTGGCTACATGAATCCTTATTTTCCATTCAGCTCTGCTAAGGGCAATTTCCTCTCTACAATATCAAAAGCATATCCTTTTGAGGATCAATTCATAGTACAGTTTATCCTTAAACTGAGTTTCATTTATAATAATAATATTTTGGTAGCAGAAAGGTTTGGCATTCTTTGTAGATTCATGTTAAAAACAACCAGTTTCTGGGTTTCAGTGCCTAAAATTGGGTTTGCAAATCCGGGGTTAGTTTTTGGCGGTTTTGCAGTTGAATTCTTTTTTGATTGCCAAAAGTAGGTTTATGAATCCAATTTTAGTTTTTAGTCGCTCTTTTTTTTGGTTTTGAGCTGATAGTTGGTTTCAGAATCTCAATCCATGTATTTAAGGATCCCATCCAAACCCTACTGTTCAGGGGTTATGTTTTTAGAATCAAGACTCAAGTCCCACCTCCTATATTAGAAATAATACAAAAGAAAACATCCTAGTGGTACACAGCTGTCGTGAATGTTGGGTCTAGAGAGGTTCATGGGTGTATGTAGTCTTTCCTGAAGCTATTTCCATGACTTGAATCTTCTTCTTCCATGATGGCCCAGAGAGAGAGAGGGCGAAGTGGATGAGGATCTCATGGGCGGGCTGGGGTGAAGATGTTGTCCTGATGAGTGTCATGAGCAGATTTGGCTAGGGCATCAGCTACTGAGTTCCCACTCCTAAGGGTGTGCAGAATCAGGAAAAGCAAGCAAGAAATGAAAACAATCAACAAACTGCCGGCAGACACTGACCTTTATCTTTCAGCCACACCTACGTCACACACTTCCACCCCACTAGTCAAGATGTGTATCTTCTTGCCCAAGGGTGGTGCCAGAACTCTACTGCAATCTTGTTCACTATGCAATCTCCACATGTGTGTTATTCTCATATCTGATCTTGCATGTTACAATCATATTTTCTCTTGAATAGGAGCAAGTCGGATTATGAAACTAGACAAGGATTTATGCAGATTGGTCATGAGTCGTCTACCTAGTTACACGAGGCTTCCGTCTTGAGTGCCACAGGCTGCCTAATTCCACCTTGGCCACCTTATCCGCGTGGAATTTGAACTCAACCTACATATTAATGGAAAAATACCTAAGCCCAAACCTCTCGACATATGAAATAGATTTTCTTTGGTACACTTCAAACTCGACCCCTCTTCCCACTTATTCTGTGCCATAGTTCGCAGTTCGGCTAATACCGATATATATTGGCCATATCGTTTTGGTTTTAGCATATCTTGATCCAATATCGTCCGCTGCGGCGCTGCCGATATCGATGTTGGGGGTCTTTTTACCCGTCAAAGCGGCAGGTAGAATTGAACGGAGAGAAGTATGGAAAATGGTGTCAATAGAATAATTCGATTGTGTCGAAGATCGAAAATGTTAGAATGTGTCGGTAAGATTCCTTATAAACACGATCTAACCATTACCATTTGTGGAACCTGTATATCTATAAATTTACAATATCCATCCATATTAATATTACTCCCTTTGAAACTATTTATTGTGGTTGTACCATATCTAAAGGCAAGTAAATAAACAATATCTATTGCAGATGAAAAATCTAGCAATATTGAATATTATTCCATTTAAAACTAACCAAAAACTACATATAATACGTAAAACTATTTCTAAATATGCATCAAACATATTTCTAGCTCTTAAAAAAATACGTTTTAAATCATTTTTTACTTTCTCAAATGAAGATCCCGATACTCGGATCCGAAACAGCCGAATTACTGAACCAATACTCATAGATGTTGTCCGAAACTGATCCTGATACTGCTTTCTGCTTTCTGGCCTAGTGCCGAGAGAGAGAGAGAGAGCCTCCGACTACGACAATAATTCAACTTATATGCTAGTTATTAATACTATTGATATCATTGAAACAAATTGAAACAATATGAGACGTCACTCCAATGAATAAAGTCCAAAAGATGTACATTAAGTAGAAATAAAAAATTAGAAACCTACATGGTCACTCCACAACATAGAGTAAATGATTATTTTAACTTACCTACCAACAAGCCAACATTTTAGTTTTGTAGACCTTGCCTCGTTGCTTTGATGCTCGCCTTATACCTTTCATGGCTTTGCCACCTTGCACAATGCTAACAAGCCTGGATTGTGCCTTACAATGCTTGCTTAAAGGTATTAGTATTGAATAAGTTTACACTTACTAATTAACAAAAATATTGAAATCAACGTTTATACTTAAAGTCTCCATCATAAAGTAAATGATTGTTCTTAACATACCTATTGAACACGCCAAAATTTTAGTTGTAGCCCTTGCCTCGTCGCTTTGATGCCCGCCTTATATCTTTCAGGCTTTGCCGCCTTGCACAATGTTAACAAGCCTGGATCGTGCCTTACAACGCTTCATTAAAGGTATTAGAATTCAATAAGTTTACATTGACTAATTAATAAAATATTTGAAAATCAACGTTTATATTTAAATATTTTGTTGAAATTATTACTTATTAGATATTCGAATTTAATTTTATATAAACTAAGTATACTGTATATTATATCCAGTGTCCATTCTTTTAGAAGTATAGACAAAGTGATAAACAGGCTGTTTTCGAGTATCATCTCATGAATACAAAAAAATGGACCTCTGGAAACATCCATATAGTCTTGAAAGGCTGTGACTCCCGTTAGTCCAAATGGACTGTTTGTAATTCTTGGACATGCTACTTTATATCAAATGATTAATATTTGACCTTCTCTAGTAACTATTTTACGCATTTGTTATTACAGGAAATTTTTTGAACTGTATCTGGCGGTAACCTTTTACACATGTTTCATCACTCTCTTTTCTCATTAAGTCTGTTTAGTGTTTAATATTTCAGTTAAGAAGCAACAGACATTCCAAAATCATGTCTTTTTCGTGTTGGACACGTATTGGACACAACATGGACATTTAAACTACACTAGGTGTCTATGCCGTCATGTCTGTATCACGTCTTGGTTTATTTGTGTCTTTGCAGCATGGATTCTAGTATTTATTATGGTAGTTGAAAAAGTTGCATTAGCACAATCTAGGAAGGCTAATGAACAGAAGGAGTGTTGAAATAATTCAAAATTATAAATGTTGGCAACACTTACCATTTTGTTTGTGTGCATTAACACTACCTACTACTACTGTTATATAGGAATTTAGTGATAATTAGTAAGTTCTTTTTAGCTTACGGTGTTGGAACTGAATGCAAGGTTTTTCTAGTTTTGCTACAGGCATGTAGACCTTCTTGTTACATTATTGTTATAGTTATAATTGTCTCTCTTTGTAAATTCTTCGTGAACAGTTTGAGCTATCAAAGATTCAATTTGACTAGAATTTGTTTAATGTGTTGACTTGTAGGCCTTGTGGTCATTTCATTTGGTCCAAGCTACTCTTATGCTCTTATTAGATTACTTTACGGGAGAAAATGGAGTGATGGAGAAGCTAATTTGGCACTTCGTTTTTATTGCCTCTATGTCATTGCCTTAGCTATGAATGGTTGGTAACTTGCTGTCCATTACTATTTAAGTGTTTCCATGCCTCCTGAAATTTAGTATTTGCATTTGTCAGTTTGACTGTCTCTACTTTTTGACTTCATTGAATTGCCATTGTATATGTTCACTTATAATATCTCGTAATGTCTTTGACTTGTATTTTACTCTGTACTTCACTCAAGATATTTCATATTTCTGTGTATCAAATATATGGTAATTTATGATGTGGAATTATAGCGATTTGGTGATTGCAATAGTAAAAAAAATATATGGATAGCAGACCTGGATCAACTTCTGTTCTTTCTCATAGGTCAAATCTACAGCATTGCTTGAATCTGCAAGGCATGGCACAATTAAAAGTTCTGGTAACTTATATATTGGATTATTTCACTAAGTGCATAATAAAACCTTTGAAATTTCATGGCATAACATTTAAGCTGCATCATGCAAGCATGGGTGTGGTCTAATTGTGTGGATGGAAAGTTTTGTTTGATCCCAAGAGTTTCACAAGTTCCTCTAACTCCTTGTCTATGTATGAAAGTCTTTTAGTTGATTTTAGTTCACACTCGTGTTCTAACAGAGGAGTATATGCCATTTCTTACAAATGTTTTTTGGCAATATATGTGGGAGTACTTCTCAAAAGGAGAGACTATAATTTGCGAGTTTTTGAGAAAGGCTCTTTCATGCCCCAAAACCACACATACAATTTAAATAGCATGGCGTGGCAACGGCCATAGTTCCTGTTAGGCCTTGAAATATAACAATCCCAATAATGAATATATCAATAGGTCTCAAGTATTATCCAAAGAAGTATAACCAAAGATTCTCCCCAAAAAGAAAGTAGATAACATCTCCGCCAAGATTTTTCAACTACTACGATTCTGATCAAGACTACCAACTCTGGTCCTAAGCAACTAGCTAAAAAGCATAGACTAAAGGTAACACGCGAATGGTACTAACAAATCTTCAGTTCTCCACTTGGCCGATCTGCTAAGCAAATCAACAATATTCCAAACCTCTACTATGGAAACAAATGGAATTAAGGTGAGCATTCAATGACTCATAAACAGGAAAGCTTGTCTAGAATTCTACATTTTTAACAATTACACGTATATATGAAACAATAACTTAGGCTACATCTGAAATATAGTATATAGAAGGAACATGATGTAATCTAAATAATAAAAGGAAGATGACATTTTTGAAATTCCATTTCGGAAGTTTATAGACATGTAAACAATGATGTTAGCTAGGCCTTAGGATTAAGTGTGGTTTCCAGCCATGCACTTGAATAACATGCAAATGTGTCAAAAACACTAGTTAACTGATCCCTTTTTCAGGGGTTAAAAATGCATGGCCAGAAATAATATTTGGCACTATAAAAGGTAACCCGACAGTGAACAATGCCTCGATCCTACGACTTAAGTCACTTAACATCATGATATTGATCTCTCTTACTCTGATGCAAAATTCCTAAAACATTAAGAATCTATCAATCAACATGTACATGTCTTAACATGTTAATATAAATCGTCACTGAAACATCAAAGGAGACATGTGCATAAACAACAAAATATAACCTCATGAATATTCAACAACCATATATTTAATGGATCAGGTGCATAAAGTAGGTTCGTAGTATCGATATTGGAATCGGTTTTACAACCGTCCTATGAGTATTAATATCCGCAGTTTCGGATCGAAGTATCAGGTTTTTCGTTTTAGAAAACGGATAAAGTATTTTAAGAAGCTAGAAAAATATGACATATTTAGACATAATTTTATGTATCATATGTTATTATTCGTTAGTTTTAAATGGAATAATATCTACTTGTAATAGACATAATTTTAAATGGAATAATATCCACTTGTAATAGACATAATTTTAAATTGAATAATATTTTAATTATTGAATTTTTTGAAATTTGAAAATTAAAAATTGAAATTTGAAAATTCAATGTTTTAAAATCCAAATCAAATTTCAAAACCCAAACAACATATCCACAATACAACTAAGCATAGAAAAATAAAAATCAAAAAAATTCAAAAACCGAACAGCCGCACAAGGTCGAAGAGGCTCCGAACATGCTCGAATATGGCCAAAAAGGTGCCTAGCTAGGCCGAACATGGGATTTTTGGTGCGGCGGACGGTCACCTAGGCGCTGCCTAGGCCAAAATTTAGAACATTGGTTGGTATTATCTACAGCTACGGGTGCTCATGCAATGCGATATGGGTCCTAAAAAAATACTCTATATGTTCCTAATGCATAAATGAAGTAGTATAATGCAAACCTAAACCTAAACATGATATAATACCAAAATTGATGCGGAATGAATGCAAAATTTAAAAATCTTCAATTTAATTTAATTGAAGCAAGTCTCATTTAATTCTTTGCTAGATACGAGATAATTCCTAGGTTCCTAAAATAGGTGATTATATGAAGCAAAAAAAAAGCTATCATGCAAAACTTGGATTTTATAGAAGATTGGATCAACTGTTATCACCTAACTCAGATTACTTCTTCATTTAATGTTTAGGATGATAACAACACGTTCCAGGTATAAGTACTCAAGCTTATTTGTGAATCAACAATCTATTGATAGTATTTTAGATGTATATATAGTTATCTTAATTACTTGATTCAAAATGGAGAAGTTGACTTGAATCGAAATGTCGAATGATTACCGGGATGAGAGGCTGCTGCTATTGCTGCGCTGCTACTGTTGTTGCTGTGCTGCTGCCACCGCGGTGCTACTACCGCTGTACTGCTATGGTTGTCGCCGTTGTGTTGTTGTTGATGTTCCGGCATAAGAAGGAAAGGGGGGTGGTCGAGAATAAGAAGAGGGTTAAGAGAGAAGAAACTGTTCGCCTATCACATCTAGTAGGAAAGTGGAGTTCGTAAAAAGTAATTTTTTTTCGTTCATTCATTCATGTCTTCCCTCATTCAATGACTGAAATGGTTAAATATAATACACACAAAACCAACAAACTACTCTTCCTAAAGAGTAGGTAAGCAACAAACATTAAACAACTTAACAACCTAACTACCTTTCCTCAAGAATAGGTAAACTAGTACTTATTCGAAAAGAAAAAACAAACAAACAAAAATAGAAACAAACAATAGTTAAATTTGAACTCTAACTCGTCCCGACCCAAACTCAGATGCTGATCCATAGCGAGATTGCGTTGTGCCGTCTTCTATGTTGGTAAGTTTTCGTGACCGGTAGCCTGATGTCCTCATCAATTCTCCCGGGATGAAAGTAATTCGGCTCTGGCGACTTACTCCCGTGTCTATTGTTCATAGTGTTATTATACTCCAGTAAATCTGGATCAAGGCGATGCAGCTCCTTCCGTGTAATTCACGAATCATCATATTTATGACGACATTTCCATCGAACCAAATAACATTGACAACCACCATCTCAAGTAGAGATGATATGATCATCCAATATTCTATTAACGTGATATGCTGATTGTGACCATGTAAGTAAAGGTAGTGTTGGTAAACTCTCTGGCAAAGGCTCAAGGATAGGTTCATGTGAATCTACAAGAATATTATTTGCACAAATTGGGGGACCCTTGTAAACCATCAAATCTTCAATATTAAATGTGAAATCGATCCCGAATCAAGGTGGTAAGCCAATGACATACACGTTCGGGCCATTTCTCTGCAAAATTCTAAATCTACACTGCGAGCATGTAATTTCTTAACAGATTCTGGAGGAAACCGTTCTGGTCTAATCCGGACCATAACGTAATCACCAACTTGGAATTTAAGAAAATTTGTGCTTATCAGCAGCAAACTTATAAATGAGACTTGCTTCAATTCAATTTAATTGCTGATTTTAAATTTCGCATTCATTCCGCATCATGTCCAAGGAGATTTCTTCGGACCATAAATAGGATTCCGAATATGACAAACTCGGTGTTCTCCCGATGCTTTAACTATAGAAATTCTAGCCGAGCCATCACCAATGATGATGACTATGCCTTGAGATTAATGATGGATGTAGAGAGAAGAGTCAGCACTCTAAAAGAAACCAATTTGGTAAAGCTTCGTGGCTGAAACTTGTCAAACCATGCCCAAAGAGACTTCTTATGACCGTTAATAGATTTCCAAAGATGGCAAACAAGGTGCTTTCCTGCACTCTTAGAACTGATAAAATCAGCATATAAAATCTCAGAGAAACTCCCTTGAGAAAAAAACATTTTTAATATCAAGCTGATGAAGTGACCATCTGCAGTTGAAGGCCAAAGAAAGAAGAAGTCTCACAGTGGTTAGCTTTGGTAACATGGGAACAATGGACTATGTTGCAGCCATAGACAGAAGATTGTTGTTAAATATTCTGACTTGTTGTTTGTTGTGCTTAATATTATACTTGTTAATTCCCTTTCAACCCCTTGCTGGAGATCATTAGCATTGGCTTTTCAGAACTAGTAGAAAGCTTTTCTTAACACTACCTGGTGGTGTCTCAAATGTTAACAAATTTGAAAATGTCAATGCTTCCTCTCCATGACCTTTATAAGGTTAACTATGTTGCATGTCATGTTCAAGTACTGAGTTAAGTTGTGCATCCTTTTTCCCTGGAGAAGTTTCTTGTCTATTACTTCCAAACCATTCTAGTTTTTGTGTGTATGTAAAATTGTAATTACCCTTATCTAAAGCTGAAATGAGGAAATGTCTTTCAGGGTTCTGCCCTGCTCCCAATTCAGCCACTTTCTGGATACCAGCTTCTTTGGCATACATAGTTGACATATTTGGATATATAAAGTTCAGCACGTTGGTTTGCTTGTATAGAATTGTAACTACCCTTATCAAAAGATGAAAATTTTTCATGGTTCCGCCATCTCCCAATTTCAACCACTTTCTGGCATGCCACCTTTCTTTTGATTGTCATATTTGACTCTCATATTTGAATATAAGTAATACACAATCTTGTGATCTTTTATATTGTGGTTAAAGTGCCCAAGCATCTTTCAAGAATGTCTTGGGACTGCCATATCCTGCACTCTCACTTATTGGCTTGCAAATAATGGCATGTTTTGCTATCTACATATCATGTTTCTTACATGTAAGTGATTTCCTTTTAATGTTCCAGGAACATCTGAAGCATTCCTGCATGCAGTGGCAAATGAAAATGAACTCAAGAAGTCAAACAAATACTTGCTCAGATTTTCTGGGATATACATAGTACTAAATATCTTTCTGATTCGATTTGCTGGAGCGGTTGGGTTAATTGCTGCTAACTCATTGAGTATCCTTACCAATTAAGTCATGTTGCTCTCTTACACCTTGTCTAACATAAGAATATTTAATTCTCTGATATGATCTATGTTATTCTGGATATGTATTCATTTTAGCTTATAGAAATCAATTTCCTTTGATTTGTCCATAGGTGGCCATGATACCACCAGCAAGTGCTAGGAAATTTACAGATTTACCAGTGACATTCTAAGTAGGTTTATCTATTCTCATGATTTAGGGTCTATGGAGTTTTCCCTTTCAAAATTTAGACTAAAAATATATCCAGTCGGGATGGAACGAGTACAACTCTAACAACAGTTCCAATTAATTGATAAAGACTATGAAACAATAATAGTAAATGTAATACATGATGAAGAAGTAAGAGCAGGAACATGGCATGGTAATAATGAGAGTAAGTAAAACCGAAGTAATATGACATAAACCATGAGTATGAACTGAATAGAAAATAACTGTACTAACTAAGTGTTTGAAATACTAGTTTCGATATGTGATCGGCTTGGGAACTTGCACAAGGTCTAATAAGATCTGGTTAATCATATGTGAGGTGTATGATTAACTCTCACAAGGTCTACACATGTACAAGGTCTAAGGGTATATTCACATATCTAACTAGCACTTCCCTACCCCCGACTAGTACAATGGATCAAAATCATGACACATGAATCACAATGCAGGGTCTAAATACCAGCACATGAATCAAGGTATAATATCAGTAACATGCACATGATCTAACATGAAAAGCAACATCTCATGACGGGGATCCAAAATATACCAATTCATGTACCATTGTGTCAGGAATCAAGTACAACACCACTAAAATATGTATCTAGTAATAATCAAGTAAAGGAAACTATTAGAGAATGTAGTCGTCTGTGGTTCTGTGCTGAAAATACCAAACAATGTCCGAACTGGAGTCTCGAAGACCTATATATGAATTTTCATGTCAAACAAGTGATTTGAAATCATAAACAAGACTGACATGCAGAGTATTTTGTGTATTGCCCACGTATCTAAAACTTGGCTTGGAGATTTTCAAATATTTTTTTAGACATTACTTTCATGCATCTTGTTCAAAAGGCTTTATCTCTAAGTTCCAAACATGATTAGTCAATGGCTCTTAGTAAACATCACCTCTACCCCCTCCCCCCCCACCCCCCACCCACACACCCACCCACCCACCCACACCCTGTGGTTGCAAACTCTATTATTGACTTTTCACTTTACAAAGTTTCTAAGAGTTACCCTATTAACATTGCCTTCGTACCACATTTTTGGTGCATGATAATTGTATCCTTTCCTTCCATTATACTCTGATCAGGGCCATTCCTCACTAACTTTAGCAAATGCCGTTTCCTCTTTTACATGCTCAGTCCAAGTTCCTTAGTCCTACCCCTAGTTCTAGCAACATCTTTGACCGGTAACCTTGTCACTCCTAGGTGGTGTATCTATTGGCCAACTTTGCAAATGCTCAAACCACTTAGACAATTCTCATGTTATCCTTGATGGCCATCTCCAACTTTCCAGGAATACAAGTTTGAAATGCCTAAAAACGAAGAAGTAAGGTTCACAATATCGGAATCGCTATCGGACCATTCCTACGAGTATCGGTATTGACAGTATCGGCGGTATCAGATTCTTTGGTATCGGAAAGCAAATAATTATTAATAATTTTTTAATATTTTAGAAGATATATTTTATACAGTTCTAAATGGCGTTCTAGGCGGGCCCAGGCGGCTGCTCACCGTTCCGATTTTAGGGTTGGCGGTGGACAAGACGTCCGGTGGTGCTGTGGCGGCATGTAGATGGCGGTGAGGCAGCAGTGGCAGCTGTGAGGTGGTCGTAGGCGGGAAGATTTAGAAAAAAAAAGGAGAGAAAGTTAACAACACTATCACCTTGAGAGCTTATTCGGCGACGACCAGGTACGAGCATACATGATACATCCCTTTGTTCTCCTGTATGTTTTTCTGAAACTCTCTCGAGTCTCTTTTTGGTTTTGAATTGGATTATTGTGACTCTTCCTGTCTCTTCTCTCTTGGGATAATTTTTGTTTTGAATTGGATTTTCGTCTCTCCCTCTCCTCTCTTGGTGGCGGCTGCTCTTAATACCATTTTTTTTGTCACTAGAGTGGCTCTTCTTTCCTTTAGTCTGTTTATATGTTTATGTGTGTGAGTTTTTTTTTTCACATACTTCTTTTCTCTGTTTTATAGTATAACTCTGTTAGTCTATTGTATATGTTTTATGTGTGTGTTTTTTTTCTCTCTAGAGACTTCTCTTTCTCTGTTGTATATTGTGTTTTCTTTTACTCTCTCTCTCTCTCTCATTAGTTCTGTGTTTTTCTTTCTAGAGACTTCTCTCCTCTGTTGTATTTATTTTATTTTGTTTTTGAAATGCATAATTTCATGTTCCTGGGCACTTAACTCCCGAGCATGCCAACCTTTTGGTGTTAAGCTATTTTGATTTTTTTTCTTTGTATGGATTGATCTGTAGAGTCTCCAGTTGGTCTCTCAAACTGCAAAGAAACATAAACATTAGCTGGAGCCAAAGATTAACATGCTATGGACTAAAATATGCTATAAAGTATAGAGTATAGATTATACTATGGCAAAATGACACTGTTACAGACTATAATGACACTATTACAGACAATTACATACAAGTTACTTGGGCAAATATGGCAAAATAAGTTAACAGGGATAAAAAAAGGCAAAATATTTCAAATGCCTAGGCGGTGGGCGGACCATTTTCGCTGTGCGATCGTCTTCCGCCGTTTATAACCTTGATATTTTTGGCATAATTTTAAGTATTTTCCGTGCTTTTTCTTAGTAGTTTTGAAATTGAATGAAATAGTAGTCACCCTTATCGATTGGTTTACATGCGATAGATAAGTTTTCTTCTTTTACATGCTTTTACAACCATACACCCTTGTTGATTAGTCTTTTTCTTTCAATTTTCTTTTCCAAATTGACCGAAAAAGAGACCCCTAATGTCGGTATCGGTTAGTATCGGATATCAGGTGGTATCGGATCGGGACATGCTAAACCGTATCGGTATTAGCTTATATCGGATCAGTATTGGCCGATACTCCAAAGTATGGAAAAACAAACGTTTGAAAATATCTTGCCTTTCCATTCAAAGCTTTAATAATCAATGACTCAAGTGCCACATTACATGCTGTGATTAGGAGGCACAAACCATAGTTTAAAGTATCGGCCGATACCGATCCGATACAGCCGATACCGATACAGTTTGGCATGTCCCGATCCGATACCGACCGATACCCGATACTGACCGATACCGACATTAGAGGTCTTTTTTTTAGTCAATTCGGCAAAACATTTTGAATTAAAAAGACCAATTAGAAAGGATATAAAAGCATAGTAAGGTTGTAAAAACATATAAAAGAGGAAAACTTATCTATCGCATATAAATCAATCAACAAGGATGACTACTATTTCATTCAATATCAAAAATACTAAGAAACAATACTGAAAATACTTTAAATTATGCATAAATGTTTAAAATATATTCTTTTAAATGTTAATAATTTACTAATAGTTGTTTGCTTTCCGATACTAAAAAATCCGATACTCCGATCCGAAACCGCCAATACTACCGATACCGCCGATCCCGATACTCATAGGAATGGTCCGATACCGATTCCGATACCGATACTTTGAACCTTGGCACAAACACCCCAAAAGTGCCATGACCATATCTTGTCGGACATGACATGGATATGTGCTACAGTCACTAAAATGGCTGAATTATCTTCGTCATTGTATACATATCATGTAATGTCATGTTGGTATCCATGAATATAATAAAAAGAATTAGGTTAAATAGTCAATGGTGGAAAATAGAGAAGTAAATATGCCTATTGTTCCATGACTGACTGCAGATATGATGCTTAGAATTATATATTCAGGTTTGTTTATCAAGCACTACTTCCAGGTAAGAAACCTTGTTTACATTGTTGCTACATTTAATCACTCAGCCAGAAATTTCTCATTTGGAGAATTGCAACATTGATTATTTTTGAGCTCATAATTGTTTCTCAGGACGACTCACCCTTTTCCTTCAAGAATTGCTTGCCATCAGGGTGGAAAACTCTGCTTCTTTCTGGTGTGGTGACTTTCATTTCAGAGAGGATAATTCTTGATAGGGAGGATTTCTGGCGGACATTTCTCATTCACTTCTCGATTGGTCTTTTGTGCTTCTTCAGCTGTTCTATTATGATGTATGCATTATTACTTTAATGAACCTTCATGAGTATCCTCTGCTTATATAAATTTCTACAGTTACCTTTTTTCCCTAGCAATTTTATTATTACTTTATGTTAATAGAACTTTCACTATTTGCTGATGAATGACATCCATCCTAGGTTTCTTACTCTCCATTCTTCTGTGGAAATTGAATGTAGATATCGTGGTGAAAAGCAATTCATCAACAAAATTATTCGCTTGCGGAAACATGTTGACTGAGAGAAGTATGGCCGCTTTACTTGGAGCGTAGGGTGACCCACTCATTTCGTGTTTGATGTTGGGGTCATGACGCATAATCTTTAATAGTGAGTTTCATTATCATATTTACTCGTCCTTTTTCTTCCTTTTCTAGTTTTTTTTTCCCCCCCCTGATCAGTTACTGTTTTGCAGTTTTGTGGACAGTAAACTGGTAAATCATCCAGTTGTCTGTGGGAGTTCAAATTAGTATTGCCTTCATGTGCAAATTACTATTATTTGGTCAGCTAATTTCTAATTATGACCTTGCCTGAGATGTGATAGAAGTTGTGACGAGTAATTTGAGACACATTTCAATTGTATTGAAGATCTTTGGGCAACAACCATGGGTGAAGCATGATCCATGAGTTGCCAATGTGCTCAGAGCCCTATTTATAAGTAGTTCTTCAGTTGGGATTCTTCCACTTGCCTTTCATACCCACTGTCTGCTAATGCATGTACTTGTTTTCCTCCTTGTATGTGTTGTAGTTACCCATTGTAACTATATGTCATGTTTTTGTAGATTACGAAAATTGACTGATTGGAATGCTGGACAGTTGACAAATTTTTTGGAGCTCATTTCTATAGTTTGGTAGCTGTTTGTCCTTGTTCTCTGATACTTGAACACGGGCTGGGCTACAACACGGGCAAATATAATCTTCAGTACTCAAAGCAAATAACATTTTGCTATATCCTGTCCTGACGGTCGCTTTGACTAGTAGAATGTGCATTAACAGGGGCGGATCCACCCTAAGGCTGATGGGGAAAGACTGGTCACCCTGAATTTACTGTTTTCCTATATATACTCCTATATTGACAACGATATATTTAATTTTGTTTCTTAATATATACTAGGTAATTGGTCAGTCATTTGGTAAGTCTTGAGCTTTCTACACAAGAAGTCATAGATAGAGCCTTGCTAGACTCTATTTTTTAATTTTTATATGATGATCCTCTTAAATATTAAGTTTGTGTATTTTTGCCACAGTTGAAAATGTAGTTTGTTTTTGCTTCCACTGAAAATACTTTTTGGGTCTGCCACTTTGCATAAACATTTTCAAGTTGCATGGAATCATGGATCAGTCTTGAGCTGTTTTTAAGTTGCAGAAAGTTGTGATGGAAAGATAAATAGGGAATACCCTGATCACATTTTTGTTTTGTTTTGTTTTCCTTTTCTTTTTCTTTTTTTCATTGGGAGGAATTAAAGTATTTTGATATCTGAATAAAGAGGCAGCTTCAGATGCAAAAGGTTGCTTAAATGACTTTCAAACTTATTTTCAAAGTAAAATGCACCGTCTTTTCTATCTTATGTTTTTGTTTTATTTTGTTTATTATTGTGTTATTCTTATGGAAAATGCTAAGTTTACAATCAAATGCTTACATCCTTCTTACAACCTCTCTCCCTATGCTATATGGTCCCATCCGACCCCATCTCACCCTCTCCTCCAATGGAGGCCGGCCATGTAGCGGTTGTAAAGGGGGGGGGGGGGTTGTTTCGGTGGTTTGTAAGCATTTGGTTGTAGGCATAGCAAAGTCCTATCCTTATAGGATGAATATAGGCTAAAGAGGTGAATAAGTTATACGATGAAGATACGATGGACATTATTGTGGGGATTTTTCTGCCCCCTACATCTGTCCTTGTGTGCATGAAGAGGCGACCTCGTCTAGTATCCAGAAGCAATTTCAGTCAACTCCAACAACCTCCATTTTGTTCTACTGCTTGTGTGAATAACATCATCAAATTGACGACAACCATGGTGCCCGCACCTTCATAGCCACAAGGTCAGGGCCTCCTTCTCTGGTCTGCTATTGTATCCTCAGAAAACCCTTTAACAGGTGACCAAGCGACGACCAGCACCTACGTTCTAATGTTCTGTGTGTGTTTCTTTGTTCCTCGAGTAAATCAGAATATCATCGATGAACATGATCACAAACTTATCCAAGAAGGGTCGAAAAATTTTGTTCATCATATCCATAAAGGTTGCTAGTGCATTGGTTAAACCAAATGGTATAACGAAAAACTCGAAATGTTTGTATCTCGTACAAAACACTGACTTTGGCATGTCTTCGGACTTGATCTTCAACTAGTGATAACTTGAGCAAAGATCAATCTTCAAGAAAACAATCGCTCCTTGAAGCTGGTCAAACAAATCGTCTATCCTTGGCAGAGGATACTTGTTCCATATGGTAACTTTATTCAGCTCTCGGTAGTTAATGCACAGCCGTATTATTCGTCTTTCTTCTTCACGAACAATACCGATGCTTCACATGGTAAAACACTTAGATGAATGTATCCATGTTCTAATAATTCTTGTAGTTGGACTTTAAGTTCTTTCATTTCCGCAGGTGCCATCCTGTACGATGCTTTAGATAACGGGCGAGTGTCCGAAAATGTATCAATTGTGAATGCAATTTCTCGATTTAGCGACATTCCTTGTATCTCTTCTAGGAACACGTCGGAGAATTCTACCATGACTTCGGTTTGATCCAGTCGGCACCCTTCCTCCGAGCGTCTAGAACATAAGAAATGTACCCTTCACACCCCGAATATAATATGCGTCTTGTCGTTACTGCCGATATCACCATCGCTACCTTAGACACCGAGCTATATGAATAAGAGAACTCAGTTTTCCTAGGTAAGCAAAACACAACTATCTTCTCCGCATAGTCGATCGTCACATTGCATGTACCGAGTCAATCAATCCCTAGAATAATGTCGTACTCTTTGATGTCCATGGCTATAACATCCAAAGATTTCTTTTCCCAATACAGATGTAATTACATCATCCATTCAAATCAAACTAGCAAGTAAATCCACTTCAGAAGGAGTACTAACATAAAGGTCTATATCTAACAGAGTATACATAATTTATTTTATTTGGCAAAATCAGACGATATGAAACTGTGTATCATCTGAATCAAATAATACTCTAGCAGGGATTCCACTGTACTGTAATATAACTGTGATGACAGTGTCGAAGGCAAGAACTTCTTGCATCAATGCATAAACTCTGCCTTGCACGCCAGGTCATAGATTCTGAATATTCATAGGCACCGCCTATAGAGCTCATAGTGCTTGCCCACGATTATGGTTATGATACTAGTCGCATGGAGGATTTGGATTTTTTTCTCCACTTCTGCATTCCAAAGCCTTGTGGCCCATGCTACCACATTTATAACATCCAGAATATCACTCCTCCAGTCGGTGCCCAATTTGGTTGCACTTGGTATAATACGATCCTTGGTAGGGTCCTCGATTATCACCTGTGTTCTGACGCTTTGGATCATTAGATCCTTTTGCATCCATGTGGGTTGCTTTTGGTAGTTGCTACAACCGCTTTGAGTTACCCTCGACCACCTGGAGAATAAATCTTCTCTATCTAGAGAGTTACCTCATAAGTCTTTTTGTAGGTTGCACACTTTCTGTTCATAACGTCTTGCTGCAAGCCTTCATTCAAGCCTTGTACAAATCTCAACCGGTTTGCTTTGTCGTTCAACACCATATAACCCGCGAACTTAATTTTCTTCAAGAACTCAGATTTATAGTCATCTATCGATATATTGCCTTGTTGAAGCGCTACAAACTCGTTTCTTTTTCCCATGGCGAACTATTGGCGAAATGAACTGGGAAATGAAAGCTTATTTGAATGTTTCCCATGATATCTTGGCGTATAGGTTAGCACCACAGAGCTTATGCCTCTTAGATTCCCACCAATTCTGTAGCTTAAGACAAAGCTGGACTGTCACACATTCCCTCTAATGTGTTTAGGAACCCATAACTTCTTTTGGTTTTGCCCTCTCATTGAACTATGGCAGATTACAATTCATGAATTTAGAAAACTTGAAAGTCAAATTTTTTTTCCAGATGTTTAGTTCCTCCACCTCCACTACCACTGTCTGCTGAGCTATTGCCATTGCAGTAACATTGTTGTTGGCTATAGGGTAGTGATGATTTGCGTAAAATTGTGTACTTGCTTTTGCTGCATATCAATTTGTGCCCAAAACTGTTTTTGGAGTTGCGTTGACAGTTTACGATAGTGCGCCTCAGTCTGCCTGTGTTGGGCTTCACTCTATTTTTCTATGTCTCCATCTTATGCATCATTTTCTCCATTGGGTCAGACGACGATGCCGCCTTTGAATTGACCCCTTTAGTTATTTTACAAAAGAAAGTAACTTCTATTAGTACTCATAAAATATTTATGGGCTTATTGTATGAAATATTATTTCATGCAACACTTATCGAAAATCATCAAACTGAAAAATCACATTAAAAACTTCCAATTGGATTTTTTTTTAAATTGAGGAAATATAACTGCCTCAATCTCGCTGGCCGATGTAGGCTGTTTCTAATCCACAACTGCATTAATCTTTTTTGGGTCGACAACACATTCTACCGAGATAATATGTCCAAGGAATGACACGTTACTCACCCAAAATTCACATTTACTTAAACTTCGCATACAGTTGATGTTCATAAAGTATCTGCAGCACAGTCCTCAAATGCTTTGTGTGCGTTTCTTTGTCCCTTGAGTAAATTAGAATATCATCGATGAACAAGACTACAAATTTATCCAAGAAGGGTCAAAAAACTCTGTTCATCATATCCATAAAGGTTGTCAGCGCATTGGTTAAACCAAATTGGCATAACCAAAAACTCGTAATGTTCGTACCTCGTACGGAATACTGACATTGGCACGTCTTTGGACTTGATCTCCAACTGGTGATAACCTGAGCGAAGATTAATCTTCGAGAATACAATTGCTTCTTGAAGCTGGTCAAACAAATCATCTATCATTGGCAGAGGATACTTGTTTAGAACGATAACTTTATTCAGCTCTCGGTAGTTAATGCACGGTCGTATTGTTCCATATTTTTTCTTCACGAACAATACTGGGGCTGCCCATGGTGAAACACTTGGACGATTGTACCCATGATCTAATAATTCTTGTACATGGACTTTAAGTTCCTTCAATTTTGCAGGTGCCATCCTGTACGGTGCTTTAAATATCAGGCGAGTGTACGAAAATATATTAATTATGAATTTAATTTCTTGATCCAACGATATTCCATGTATCTCTTTTAGGGACACGTCAAAGAATTATGCCATGACTTCGGTTTGTTCCGAGTCTGCACCCTTCCTCCGAGTATCCTGAACAGAGACAAGGTACCCTTCCTGAATATTATATGTGTCTTGTTGTCATTGCCGATATCACCATAGCTGCTTGGACATCGAGCCACATGAATAAGAAAACTCTGTTTCCCTGAGTAAGCGAAACACAACTCTCTTCTTCACACAGTTGATCTTCATATTGCATGTACTAAGACAATCCATCCCTAGAATAATGTCGTACTCTTTGATGTCCAGGACATAGCATCCAAAGACAGATTTCTTTCCCCAATGCATATGTAACCATCATTGCAAATCAAACTAGCAGGTAATCTACTCCAGATGGAGTACTTACACAAAAGGTCCATATCTAATTGAGTCATACATAATATATTTTCTTTAGCAAAATTAGATGATATGAAACTATGTGTACCACCTGAATCAAACAATACTCTAGCAGAGATTCCTCTGTACAGTGATGACAGTTTTGAAGGCAAGAACTTCTTGCATCAATGCATAAACTTTACCTTGCGTGCTAGGTCGTGGATTCTGAATATTCATAGGCGTTTGCTCACGATGCTGATTATGATACTTGTCTCGTAGAGGATTTGAATTTTATCACCCTCACCTTTTCAACTAGGGGTAGTTTGGGAATTTGGCATGGGTATTTATTTTTAGAAATATAATATTAAATATTGTGTGATTATATATATATATATATATATATATATATATATATATATATATATATATTATTTAATTAACTTGAGCTATGATTGTTATGACTAGCATTGGTTAGTTATTTAGAGACTTATGATTAATCAATTAATTAGAGAGACTAGACAATAATTAGACTTGTCACTTATGGACCTATTTAAATTGTCAAGACAAATAGTGAGCCCAACTTGGAACCAAGTCCATTAGTCATCCCACTAATTAAATTAAGGAGAATTAGTGTAATTATAATTAATTAGAGACTTTCAAATATATCCATCCTTAATTTTTCTCATAATGCAACATGTAGGGGGCAACTTGGACTTTTGATATTGCTTGGGGAAGGGGGAAGAGGCCGGCCAGATGAAGAGGGGGGTTTCTCTTCTCTCTCTCTCCTCATTTGTATTTTATTTTGTGTCCAAATTCTAGATTCCCAATTTTCCAAATTTCTTTCCATTGAATTTCCATACAATTCACCACCAATTCTTTCTTAATTCATCATTCTTGGAGCCTTGAAGGTTGGAGAAGCAAGAAGCACAAGGAGGAGAAGCTTTAGAGCTAGAGATCATGTCAAATTGTATTTTCATTGGGAATCCATCTCTCAATTAGTAACTCCTGAATTTTTCTTTCATTATAGCTTCTTAATCATGCATTTAGCCATTAGAAATGACCCCATGGCATATGACTACCTATAAGAACAAGTTCTAGGCTATTTGGCTTTGTAATGTGAGATCTATAAGGTAATTTGTGAGTATGTTGGGAGAATTATGAATTTGACACATCAATTGTGTGTTATGAGGCTAATTAGATCTAATTAGACTTAGATCGGGGTTATGAGACTAGGTACGTGTCCACAAATGGATACGTATAGGTCGTATCACGATATTTTGTGATACGGTATGATACATGACCAATTTTGGGTGATTTACATAAATTTTCTTCATGATGTGTTGCAATGGCTTCTAATAGTTGTAATTATGTCTATATGACTTGAGGGAATGATCAATTATGGATTATGGAGAGTTTGGCACCTCATTGGGTCGAGTATCATAGATATCCTAGTATGCACTATATATATATATATATATATATATATATATATATATATATATATATATATATATATATATGTGTGTGTGTGTGTGTGTGTGTGTGTGTGTGTGTGTGTGTGTGTAGATATATTTATATACGTGTGTGTGTGTGTCTAAGTGTTGTGCAACCTTGGTTGTGTTGGTGAGGTGTTAGTGTGTGCAGAGAGTGGTGTGTGTGAGTGAGTGTCGAGCAGTGCAGTGTGCATATACACAGTAGAGGGGATCGGGTTTTATCAGCATCTTAACAGCAAGAGCAATATCAGCAGCATGTGCAATATTGCAACTACAGCAGAGCAGTTTTAGTAGCAATGTGCAGCAGCTTGCTCGGGCAGCAAATATCAGCAACTACAGCAGCTAGCACTGCTGTGCATCGACCAACAACTGCAGCAGCATCAGCAGCTTGCAATGCAGTGTGCATCAGCAGCAACTGTAGCAGCATTAGCAAGTGCAAGCAGTCACAATAAGAGCAGTACCAGCAGCAACTACAACAACATTAACAAGTGCAAGCAGTCACAACAAGAGCAGTATCAGCAGCAACTGCAGTACACATAGCAAGTGCAACAGCTTGCAGTGCAATGTGCAGCAAGAGCAATTTGTAGCTAGTAGCAACATGCTCGGCCACAGTGCTGTGGAGTATCCTATTTCTGAGAGAGTATCATATAGGGATGTTTAGTATATGTGACTTAGAGTCAAGGGTGTAACCAAGTATTTGTGTCAAGTGCAGTGGAGGCAAGTGAGTATTTAAGGGTAGTATTTGTGCAAGTGCCTAGAGTGTATGTCAGGTTAAGATACCAAGGTATCATGAGATAGATACCAAGTTATAAGCTAGAGTTAGTAAATAGACCAAGGTATAGTATTACTAGTATAAATATGATAGTGGATACCTTATAGCTAACTGTGGCCTAGAAACCTAGTGTTAGATAGGTTTTGGGTTTTGGGTTGTGGTATGTATATGTATATAGCTAAGGTAATATAATACTAGGTATATAATGGATTGGTAAGTTAGCTAAGTTATCAGTTTATCACCAAGGTCATGAAGGGAACTAGTTACTAGGTAATATTTTTACATACTAGGTTAATAGGTAGTAGCAGTAACTAGTATATATGTGTTATATATAATACTTACTATTATTAGCTAATATAACTAATTATCTAAGGTATTGACTTAGAAACTCAACCAAGACCTAGTATAGCTATAGTTAATGATCATTTGAGACCCATTAACTTGGCATGGACCTAGTATGATCTAGAAATGGCCTAAAAATTCATATTAGTGCATTTTAACTCATTTATCATCCATTACACCTGTATGACATTGATATTATATATATAGGACTGTGTGACACCAACTTGGGCATCGAGAGACACGCCTAGCTCAGGACCTCAGGCGAGTACATTTTTTTGTTAGTTTTCATTTCATAATAGTGTATATATCTCATGTTCTAGAACTGTATACTTGATTCCGACACAGTGGCTTTACGGACTGGTACTACATGGATCCTGTCAGGAGATGTTTTCCCTTACCGTGTTCAGCGGGTACTCCTTCACATGCATTTTATCGTGTATATCGAGTATTGATTTAGTGTACTTCGTGTTCATACACTGCTCGTGTTCAGTGTGCTCATATTCGTGTACACACACTGCTCGTGTTCAGTGTGCCCATATTCGTATTCGTAACGTGTTGTGATTGGATCCATTAGTATTGGTCGGGGATAGGGGAGTAGGAGTTGATTATATGATCAAGCCCCAGTATATTCGTGTATATGTCGATTACATACCACACATGTAATCGAGTTACCATATTGTATTCGTGTTCAACCTAAACTGATTACATAATGAACTTGTATTCCATGGCACATTAGTTAGATTTTAGTTATTTCTATTATATTGCAAGTATTCTATTGCATGTTCTTTATTCCAGTACATTACCTGTTCACTTTAGTTTATTTTATTCTGTTGTTTAGTTATCTTGTATTCTTTTTTATTATCTGTTTTATATGCTCGATTATGTATTTGAAATTGCTTTCAGAGGTATGTACTTAACTCCAATCCTGACTGGATATATTTTTTAGATGATTGGCTTGTTGACCAGTGTCCTACGTACTACGGACCGCAGGAGGGCATACCATTAGAGGATACCAGGAAGATTTAGTACCAGAGCCTGAGGAGGTTTAAATTACTTTGGTGGGCTTGTATTAGACTTTTATTGAGACTTATGACATGTATATGATATTTCAGATTTATGGTTGTACTGTGATTCTTTTTCTTCGTTATTCCATTCGTGCTCTATCTTTCTTAGTTTGTATTGTGATTGAGTATAGTTTACATTTATCAGATACCATATTGTTCCTCCATTTGGAGTTGAGATGATTGACATGTACCATATAAATATTGTTGAGATATTTAGTTAGTAGAGTTGACCCAGACAACGTTCTACCGTCGATGCTGCAGCGTAGGCTGGACGTACCCACGTACTCGTGCCCGAATATCCGAGTGCGGATCGTGACACATTTTTAGTGGTGGCCCATGCAGGTCTTATAGTCTCAAGTAGAGCAATATCATAGTAGCGCTCACCTAGAGTACTACTACGAGCCTGCTTTAGGATATAGGATTTAGGCTGAGAGTATACTCAATCACAACTAGAAAACACTTCCAATATCAGTTTTGCTATTCTTATCTATTGAATATTTGCTTTACTTCGAATAAATATGTCCTTCTTTGATGTTATCATATCTTACTCAATAATGATTCCTTTGTTTCAATCTATCTTCAGGATGCCACCGAAGACGCATTTCCAGCGCCCAGGCACAATTTCAGCGAGGTCAGTCACTTCATCGCCTATGAGGGCAGTACCAGCAGACGTTGTTCCAGTAGACACATTCCAGAGGTCAGATTTACCGATCCAGGTGAGCATTTCTGTAGCAGTTTTTGGAGGTGATCCACCTTCAATATAGAGGACAACACCGACAGTTTCAGGGGATATTCCACCCCTACCATCCACAGTCGATCAGACACAGATATTTGCGTTCTTTTAGCAGATGATGGAGGCGCAGCAGCGCCAATCAGAGATTATGAGGCAGGGCATTGAGAATGCTCACCAGATTGCGCTCGCAGCAGTCGGGAGAGTCACATTAGTCCATACACAAATGGTACCACCTTATTTCACCCCGCAGCAGCCGAGACCGGGGACTATCATAGATTTCAAGAGCATAGGGCTGAAGGACTTTAAGGGCACTAAAGGGATCATATATGCTGATGATTGGATAGAAGATATTGAGCGGAACCTGCGGCTGACACAGATTCTAGAGAGGTTGCAGATAGAGGCCGCGGGGAGCATGATGTTCGATATTGCATTGACTTGGCTCAAGATGGACCCCAGGATCTCACCACCAGGACTTACTTGGGAAGCTTTCAAAGAGCTTTTCAAGGAAAAGTTCTTTCCAGATGTGGCTCTGACATCGTTAGAGAGCCAGTTTCAGTACCTCGTTCAGGAAGGTATGACGGTGGATGAGTATGCGACAGAGTATTACAGATTAGGCCATTTTGTGGAGGGGCATAACCCCAGAGGAAGAGCCAAAAAGTTCAGGAAGGGCCTGAACAGGGAGATCAAATCATATACGAATGGAGATCCTATCGCTACTTTTGAGAAGATTCTGAGATAGGCACAGCGGACAGAGGATGATCTAGAGCTTGGCTTTAAGAGGCTGAGGGACATAGGAGGATCCAGTACTAACACGGGTCAAATAAAGCGGCCTCATTTTCAGCAGCAACACCAGAGACATTTTCAGCAACCGAGGCAGCAGTATCATGGACCAGCTAGAGCACCGGTACAACAGATGCACCAGATCCAGAGGACAGCTATTCCTTGCACATTCTGTAAGAAGTAAGGACATGGATATGATGCATGCAGGATGAGACTAGGCCAGTACTTATTCTGCGGATCAGGAGATCATCAGTTGAAAGCTTGTCCTAAAGCTCCAGCTGGTCCAGCTCAGGGCGGAGCTCAGGCACAGAGAGCACCCGCGAGACCACCAGCGGGACAGCAGAGAGGACCTCCTCTACCACCACAACATCAACAGTTCGCTCAGCACCAGTAGCAGCAGAGAGGTGCCCAGTGACAGGGGAGAGCTTTTGCCTTGACCGTCGAGGAGGAGGAGCCAGTCGGTGATGTTATCTCAGGTTCAGTTTATCTTGATTCTTTTCCAGCTCATGCTTTATTTGATTTCGGTGCTTCAAATAGTTTTATTTATGTATCCTTTGCTTTGAAGCATAATCTAGAGGCTGAACCATTGGCGAGGACTTGCATGATCACGACCGGGGGCGGTATTATCCTCATCAGTGATGTTTGCAAGGACCGGAGAGTTTCTTTGGGAGGCCGAGAGTTGAGCGTGTGTCTTCTCGTAATGCCACTTTCGAGCTACGATATAGTACTCGAGATGGATTGGTTGAGTAGGCATCATGCTAGTATCGATTGTCGAGGAGGCAGAGTTTTGTTTCAGGTACCAGGAGAGCCAGAGTTTGAGTTCGTCAGAGGAGCAGCAGAGCAGAGCGAAGGAGATTTTTGTGGAGCTTTGGTAGAAGAGCAGGAGCTGCCATATCCATTGATTGCAGAGTATATAGACGTCTTTCTGGAGGAGTTGCCGGGGTTGCCACCAGACCGAGATGTAGAGTTTTATAGACTTGGTGCCAGGCGCACAACCAATATCTCAGCACGTCTATAGAGTCAACAACAGCAAAATGGCTGAATTGAAGAAGCAGGTGGATGAAATTGCAGGACAAGGGCTTTATCAGGTCCAGTTTGTCATCGTGGGGTGCTTCGGTATTATTTGTACCGAATATGGATGGGTCGGTACGCATGTGTATCGACTACATGGCTCTAAATAACCTCACTATCAAGAACAAATACCCGTTGCCGTGGATTGACGATTTATTTGATCAATTGAGAGGGACGAAGGTATTTTCAAAGATAGACTTGAGGTCGGGGTACCACCAGGTAAAAGTAACGAAGGAAGACATTCCAAAGACAGCCTTCAGGACTTGGTATGGATAGTTTGAGTTCTTGGTGATGCCATTTGGGTTGACCAATGCCCCGGCGGTATTCATGAACCTGATGAATAAGGTATTTCATCAGTAATTGGATCAGTTTGTGGTAGTATTCATTGATGATATACTGATATATTTGAAGATCCCAGAGGAGCATGAGAAACACCCGAGGATAGTTTTGGAGACCCTCAGGAAGGAGAAGCTATATGGCAAGCTTTCATAGTATAAGTTCTTCCTTGATATGGTTAAATTCCTCGGGTATGTGATTACAAGAGATGAAATCTCAGTAGACCCGAAGAAGATTTTAGCAGTTGAGTCATGGTCTACCCCGAGTTCAGTAGCGGAGATCAGGAGTTTTCTTGGACTTGCAGGATATTATCGAAGGTTTGTTCAAAAATTTTCCAGGATTACAGAGCCAATGACTAGACTAACTAGGAAGGACATGGAGTTCGTCTGGACTAAGGATTGTCAGTTTGCTTTTGAGGAGCTAAAAAAGAGGTTGACTACAGCTCCAATATTGAAATTGCCATCAGGGACAGGAGGATTTTCTATATATAGTGATGCATCAGGTAAGGGTTTGGGTTGTGTGTTACAGCAGAACGGGAGGGTGATTGACTATGCTTCCAGGCAATTACGCACGCATGAGAAGAATTATCCTACCCATGACTTGGAGTTGGCATTAGTTATTTTTTCTCTTAAACTGTGGAAGCACAACTTGTATGGAGAGCAAGTAGAGATCTTTATAGATCACAAGAGCTTGATGTATATGTTTACACAAATGGATCTCAATATGAGGCAGAGGCGATAGTTAGAGTTGATGAAGGACTTCGATATTGCTTTACAGTAGCATCCAAGAAAGGCCAACCTAGTCGCGGATGCCTTGAGCAAGTATCCAATGGTTAGGTATTTGACGAGGGACAGACATTTATTGGCCGAACTTGATAGTTTGAAAATTGAGGCATTAGTTCATGGAGTTGCAGCACAGATGTGGGGACTCCAGGTACAGTCAAAGTTGATAGACCGGATCAGAGCCGCATAGTTCGAGGATGAGTCTCTGAGGAGCATCAGAGCACATGTCCGGATATGATTGGCAGAGGACTTCAGTATTGCAGATGATGGATCATTGCGACATGGTACCAGGTTGTGTGTGCTGAGTGAAGCGTTGTGCGAGGAGATTCTTCAGGAGATGCATCGATCTCAGTACTCTATGCATCCAGGTGCCAACAAGATGTATAGGGATATTCTAGAGTATGTTTGGTGGTATGGTATGAAGCGGGAGGTGGCTAGCTTCGTATCCAGATGCTTGGTATGCCAGCAGGTAAAGACGGAGAGACAAATACTAGGTGGATTACTTTAGCCTTTTCCCATTCCAGAGTGGAAGTGAGAGCATGTGACGATGGACTTTATTTTAGGGCTTTCGTATTCTCTAGGAGGTAAAGACGCAATTTGGGTCATCGTAGACAGGTTGACCAAATCAGCCCACTTTTTGCCATTCAAAGTGGGTACGTCTATGGAGAAGCTCGCAGAGATGTATGTGCGTCAGATAGTCAGATTGCATGTAGTTCCTGTGAACATAGTCTAGGATCGGGATAGTCTCTTTATGTCCCACTTCTGGAGGAGTTTGCAGGCTAGCTTGGGCACTTAGCTCAAGTTCAGTACCATATATCACCCTTAGACAGACAGTCAGTCGGAGAGGACTCTCCAGATTCTCGAAGACATGTTACGCACCTGTGTTTTAGATTTTGGAGGCTCTTGGGAGGATCATCTTCACTTGGTAGAGTTTTTTTACAACAACAACTACCAGGCCAGTATCACCGTTTGAGGCATTGTATGGACGGAGATGCCGCACTCCGTTATCATGGGATGATGTTGGAGAGAGAGAGAGAGAGAGAGAGAGAGAGAGAGAGAGCCTTATTTGGACCAGAGATGATCGTGGATGTAGCTGAGAAGGTGAAGCTCATTAGGGATAGACTTCAGGTGGTGCAGGACAGACAACGGCATTGGGCCGATAGCCACCGGAGACCATTGGAGTTTGAGGTATAGTTTTTGTTTTGTATTGCTTATGATTGTTTGTTTTAGTTAGAGTGCTAAGGTTGTATTTCATGCTAGGTTGGCGATCTGATTTTCTTGAGGATTTCTTCGATACGGGGTACTATTCACTTTGGTGGAGGTAGAAAGCTTAGTCCACGGTATATCGGACCTTCGGTGTTCTTGAGAGGGTCGGTGCAGTGGCCTACAGACTAGACTTGCCACCTGCATTAGAGGAAGTGCACAACGTGTTTCACGTGTCACAGCTGAGACGGTACGTGGCAGATCCTAGCTATGTAGTAGATCACTCAAAGATCGAGGTTAGCCCGACACTCAGCTATCCAGAGCAGCCCATGAAGATTTTGGACCGCAGGGAGAAGGTGCTGCGGAACTAGGCGATTTCTTTGGTGCATGTCGCATGGAGGCATCACTCGCCAAGAGAGAGTACCTGGAAGCGAGATGACGAGATGCACGAGCGATATCCTTATCTGTTTGAGCCATGAGGTATAATTCTTTCTTGCTTGTATTGATTGCTTTTGGTAGTTAGTTTCTTCCTTAATTTCGAGGATGAAAATTTTCCAAGGTGGGTAGGGTTGTCTCCCTCAATTTTTCAACTAGGGGTAGTTTAGAAATTTGGCATGGGTATTTATTTTTAGAAATATAATATTGAATATTGTGTGATGATTATATATATATATATATATATATATATATATATATATATTATTTAATTAAGTTGAGCTATGATTGTTATGACTAGCATTGGTTAGTTATTTAGAGACTTGTGATTAATCAATTAATTAGAGAGACTAGACAATAATTAGACTTGTCACTTATGGACCTATTTAAATTGTTATAACAAATAGTGAGCCCAACTTGGACCCAAGTCCATTAGTCATCCCACTAATTAAATTATGGAGGATTAGTGTAATTACAATTAATTAGAGACTTCTAAATATATCCATCCTTAATTTTTCTCATAATGCAATATGTAGGGGGCAAATTGGAATTTTGATATTGCTTGGGGAAGGGGGAATAGGCCGGCCACATGAAGGGGGGGGGGGTTCTCTTCTCTCTCTCTCCTTATTTGTATTTTATTTTGTGTCCAAATTCTAGATCCCCAATTTCTCAAATTTCTCTCCATTATTTTTTTACACAATTTACCACCAATTCCTTCTCAATTCATCATTGCTGGAGCCTTGAAGCTTGGAGAAGCAAGAAGCACAAGGAGGAGAAGCTTTAGAGCTAGAGATCGTGTCCGAATCGTGTCCGATTGTATTTTTATTGAAAATCCATCTCCCAATTAGTAACTCCTGAATTTCTCTTTCATTATAGCTTCTTAATCATGCATTTAGCCATTAGAAATGACCCCATGGCATAGGACTACCTATAGGAACAAGTTCTAGGCTATTTGGCTTTGTAATATGAGATCTATGAGGTAATTTATGAGTATGTTGGGAGAATTACGAATTTGACACATCAATTATGTGTCATGAGGCCAATTAGATCTAATTAGACTTAGATCGGGGTTATGGGACTATGTACATGTCCACAAATAGATACGTATAGGCTGTATCATAGTATTTTGTGATACGGTGTGATACATGACCAATTTTGGGTGATTTACATAAATTTTCTTCATGGTGTGTTGCAATAACTTCTAATAGTTGTAATTATGTCTATATGACTTGAGGGAATAATCAATTATGGATTATGGAGAGTTTGGCACCTCATTGGGTTGAGTATCATAGATATCCTAGTATGCACTATAGGTATTTGTTTAAATGCCTATATATATATATATGTGTGTGTGTGTGTGTGTGTGTGTGTGTGTGTGTGTATAGATATATTTATATATGTGTGTGTGTGTCTAAGTATTGTGCAACCTTGGTTGTGTTGGTGAGGTGTTAGTGTGTGCAGAGAGTGGTGTGTGTGAGTGAGTGTCGAGCAGTGTAGTATGCATATACACAGTAGAGGGGATCGTGTTTTATCAGCAGCTTAACAGCAAGAGCAGTATCAGCAGCATGTGCAGCATTGCAACTACAGCAGAGCAGTTTTAGTAGAAATGCCCAGCAGCATGCTCGGGCAGCAAGTATCAGCAACTGCAGCAGCTAGCACTGCAGTGCATCGAGCAGCAACTACAGTAGCATCAGCAGCTTGCAATGCAGTGTGCATCAACAGCAACTGCAACAACATTAGCAATTACAAGCATTCACAGCAAGAGTAGTATCAACAACAACTGCAACTGCAACAACATTAACAAGTATAAGCAGTCATAATAAGGGCAGTATCATAAGCAACTGCAGTAAACATATCAAGTGCAGCAGCTTGCAGTACAGTGTGCAACAAGAGCAATTTGTAGCTAGCAGCAACATGCTCGGGCACAGTGCAGTGGAGTATCCTATCTTTGAGAGAGTATCATATGGGGATATTTAGTATATGTGACTTAGAGTCAAGGGTGTAACCAAGTATTTGTGTCAAGTGCAGTATAGGCAAGTGAGTGTTTAAGGGTAGTATTTGTGCAAGTGCCTAGAGTGTATGTCAGGTTGAGATACCAAGGTATCATGAGATAGATACCAAGGTATGAGCTAGAGTTAGTAAATAGGCCAAGGTATAGTATTACTAGTATAAATATGATAGTGGATACCTTATAGCTAACTGTGGCCTAGAAACCTAGTGTTAGATAGGTTTTCGTTATGGTATGTATATGTATATAGCTAAGGTAATATAATACTAGGTATATAATGGATTGGTAAGTTAGCTAAG